>OX419342.1:16093009-16113009 GCA_948470475.1 Galaxea fascicularis
GGACTATTCACAAAGGAATTCTTAAAACTGAAAGTATCTACGCGCTTTGTAATTGGCCTAGTATTTTCACCATAAGCATGTTGAAAGCATAAGTATTTTTCTTCAGTTATTAATCAAAACAAAAAAAGTTCTTGGTACGGATGGTGCATGTTTTAACTGAATAGTTACAGTGTTATTGCTTAGAAAGAACTCAGAGATTCCTCGCTAACCCTGCAGCTTGCTTTCCGTTTTGATTTTTTTTGCAAAATCATTATTATCTGCTTCAGTGCGCTGGGTGTTTCCCCGATTATAATTTTTTTTGTTTATCTGTTCTCGCTTAGGCCCCTCCCTCCTCTCAATCCATCAGAGTACGAATTTCTAAATAAACGTTCAAAGCGAATAGTCTGAATACAAAAACATGCATCACACGAGCGAAGACCTTTTAAAACTCTATCGTAAACACTAACTTGCTTTTGCTGTTGAAGTAAATCGGGGCAGTGCAATCACAGACTTTCCGATTCGACACGGGCAACTGAGTGTCCTCATTTGATGAATTTGGTCTGGAATTTAATAAAAGGTGACCGTGGGAAATGTTACGGATAAGTTGATGTGATTGCAATTCTGACAAAAAAGAAAATGTACACGTACACATTACAGTACAATACAATACATGTGTGAGCGATTAGATTTGTAAGCAAGCCTGGTAAGAATAAAGGAGAAACACTCCGCGACATTTGGCGATGGAGTCATTGTTATTATCATTGTCATTATTACTATCATGATCATTATCATTATCGGTATCATTATCGTTGTCAATATCATTATTGATTTAATTAACAGTAGTGTTATACACTACACAAATCAAACAGGACGATGTCGTGACGAGATTTATGATGGTGGGAATGGAGCTGCTCAGCTGCGTCAACATGTACAGGCGAACCCATACACCTCACTGGATAACTGCTCCACTCAACAAATGTCCTCTTACCCTGGGAGGTAACATTACAAATACAGCGCATGACATTTAAGTCCTTTCAGCCAACTCTGTCGCCTGGCATTAAGGCCCCATGTAGTGAGGGAGGGATTATGTTATTTTAGATTTTTGCGCTCCACGCACTGAATTTGCGACGCTCCAGACCCCCCGCAGCTGCTCCTCCCCCCCCCACCCCCCAACTTCCGCATGAATTTACTGACATAATGGCAAGCTTTCACCTTTTTGTTAAGTAATGGAAGCTGTAAACCTTAGCGAAAATTAATCTCGTACCCAGGTCTCACTGCAGTTGTGAAAATGTGAGATCTCCCTTTTCCCTGACCGTGGGAGATCTGGGTACGAGATTAAGCGAAAATATGTTTCACGAAAGACCAACAACCACAAGATTTATTTAGAAGTTCTAAAGAGGAAAAGGGAAAAAGATTAGTTCATAAACAGCCAAAAGGAACCATCGGTGGACTTCATGTTAGAAGAGGATGAGTACAATGATTAGGCGGCTACTCACTTATTACTTTTCCTGTGTCCCGGTACAAGGTGGTTTGTACAAAATAAATAGACAAATTGATTAAAAATTAATTTTACTAACAATAGACCTAATGAATAAATACAGATCTAGACGCACAAATCGCTGAGTCTTCTTAACCAATAATATATCGGATTAACTGATGAACAACCAATAACATCACGATTTTGTCGAACAATCAGGTCAATAGCTGTAGACTATTTACCGTCTACTGACCAATGAAACAGTTTTTCTCAGGACTACATTCACTTTAATGATTGTGCTTAATCAAGTCCACAACTACATTTCCTACTCTGTGGGAACAGTTTGTTATTTGTTTTTAGTTTCATCATCAGTAACATCCTCGAGTTTTACGTGAGGAATCGAAGTGAAAGAGACATAACGTCACTGGCCAGTGACACAATTATCTGAACTGAGGCTGACGTTAAGCACACAGCTTGCATGATCTTACTAATTATTTCACGAAGTAAATTACTGTTTATTTGTTTCCAGTCATGAGAGGTGCCCTTGTTTCTAATCCAGAATGCGCCACTAGTTCAATATTGCTCGGTATTGCTAAGGGGGCAGCTATAACCTGCGATCAGGCCCAATTGTACCATCGCTCTTATGTCTTCTTATGTCGGCGCTCGTTTCGTCCTTCCCGTAAAGTAAACAACTTTAATTTGTATCTGGGTCGAGATCACAACACCTCGTGGAGATTGGATCGAGAGAAAAGCACAAAATGGTCGCGTCAGTCCCCTGTACAAAACCATCTCTCTTTTATGGTGACATTCATTCTGAGTAAGTGGGGAAAGCATATTCAAATCGCTTAGAATTAAATAAGATAACTTTTGTTTAACTTTAATCGTAAACACGTAACAAGTCAGTATGAACTCTTTATTGGTTATTGACTTTTATATATGTGGTGGCTCCTATAGGAGCCGTTTTGTCAACGTGATTCTTTCACTGCACTGGAAACTGCTCGGCGATGTCGTCTAACAGCTGATCGAACGCTCTGTCTCCAGCAAAATTTCTGAACCAGGTGAACTCGTGTAGGTAGCTTGGTATATGTTGGTATAGGGTACCACACATCGACTTAAGTTTTCTCTTAGCCAGCCCCCACAAGCCTTCTATGGTATTTGTGTGTGCGCCACTATCCGGATCCACAAAGTTCTTCGAGTGATTCACCGACAGATGGATGTATCCAAGCTGGTTGAGTGGAATGTAAGGGGTAAATTGGTCTGAGTAGATTACTGTTCCTGGACGGATAAAGCTGGTAATTAAACGATGCACAAGTGTCTCTCTCGTACGGTCAGGAACGCGGAAGAGAAGCACCAAACACCCACGGTCCCTCTGATACTCGTCCCCGCCGATACTTCCTCTTAGCGCCGAACTTGGACTCATCTATCTCCACAGTCTTCCCTACTCCTCCTATCTTCATTCCGGAATTGCTTCCCTTGACTGTGGCTGATAACTTCTATTCGTGAACAGATGCGTGAACTACAAAAACGGTTCCTTTAGGAACCACCAAATCTGAAAAAGTGATAACCAACAAGTGCTTATATACCTTACGTACCATAATGAACGAGTAAGCCTAGAAACGAGTTATACTGAGCTCTCCTGAGACTTGGTACCCAGTAACAAAATTCAAAGTTATTTATACATCCACGTCGGCCAATGCATCTGTGAAGTGTTGGCCGACGCGTTGTTTGAGTGTCGGCCGACGTGTTGGTCGTGTGTCGGCCGACACGTTGGTTGTGTGTCGGCCGACGTGTTGGTCGTGTGTTGGTTGTGTGTCGGTAACATGTCGGCCGACACGTTGGCCGACATGTTGACCAACGCGTTGGTTGGATCGGATTCGTTACCATTACCCATTTTCCCGCGTTTTTGTTTTTCAATGGTTCTAAGGTCGGGATTGATCCTTTGGGAAGGTCAGGAGGTATACGCTTTCTACCTCTATTACTAAGCGGAATTCGTCCTGCGTTAAAGTCGACAGAGCTCTTCAAATGTGGCTCGAGTTAGTCAACAATGGCTTTGAAATTCGCATAAACTATACAGCGGAACTGTAGCCTGAAAATAGCCGAGTACACGATTCAGATCGCCTCGCATAAAGCTAAATGCAGCACCTAAGAGTAACAACTCATCGGACTCTTCAACAAGCTCATTAAAGATTTCGGATTCACCGGAATCTTCACCAAGGAGCACAATACTCAAGTCCTCCATCTTTGTTTTGCAAAGTACCGCGCGTGAGAATGGGCAATAGGTTTCGTCGATCTGACCGGTCAGTTTTGAATAATGGAAAGCACCCAAAAAGATACGCGCAAAGGTTGACTCAGAGGGCTTGAATGGGAGAGGGAGGCTCCTATTTATGGGCTCCTGACGATAACCACAAGACTTCGTCCCCAGGGTCTTCGCGATCATTTTTTCTCTGTAGAAAGACTGGAGAAACGGACAGAGAAACGACGTTTTGGCGCGTTGGAGACTGGGGCTTGCCAAATCCAAGATGGCGTCCGTGGAGGAAATGCGAACAAGAGTCAGTCTGCAAGAACATGGCGTGGTTAACGTGAGTATAATACGTTCTGCGCACGTTACAATGCAAGGATGTCAGTTTTTACGCCCATGTTGATAATTCTGTGTTTTTGTTCAGACGCATAGCTCTGATTTCCCTGGGAACTATGATGGCTACGACGACACGTGGAGTCAAGAAAAATTCGAAGAGGTTAGCTGCTTAATCCCGGCCCATGTTGAAAGTTTGAGTTTACATTAAATCACGTTATAGACCGCTTTGATTCTTCTGGGAAAGATCTCCGTACAGCCCCATGCATAAGTTATCAAGGCAGAGATGCCAGGTTTAGTGACAGGCTGGTTGGAGATTTTATCGAACAAGTGCCGAAGGCGCCAGCCCTCATGGGGGGAGGGGGGCGAACCTGAAAATTTTTTTCAATCTGAGTTCTCTGAATTCTTTTTTCCTGCATTCTGAGGTCATTAATGACACATTTTACTGATGTTTCAATAATAAATTTTATGACTTAAAAAGATTGCGAATAGGAACTATTCTGAACGCAACATATGAACACAAAATCTCCAAAAAAATCCGTGGAAAGTCACAATACATAGGCATTTCGGGTCTGACATCAGCAGGAATACGGAGAAAGGCCAGGGCTCTGGGTCCAGAATGCTTGATTAAAGATATTTTTAAAAAATCAACAATGTTTTATTTAAGGTATCTAGTAAAGAATTTCCTGCTTGGCTGGAGATTTTGCTTGCTCAGCTGGAGAGCTGGAGTCTCCAGCCGAAAGCAAGAGACTTGACATCTATGTCAATGCATTACTCTCATGTTAATTCTTGTGAACAAACATCCAGTGAGAATGGAGTTTGCATTGGTGGTAATGGATGAATAATATAAACTTAGCCAATGTTTTATTAGGCCTTGCTGAAATCTGTCTATTTCCTTAAAGACAAATTAGTGTGTCAGTGTAGGAGATCCTACCCCCCAGTGAAATTTGTACAGAATATGGGTGAGGATGGGGAAGGGTGACAGGGAGTGCGAGGAGGAGGGGGGGGGGGTGGAGAACTCCCAAGAGTTTTATTGGGTTCTTCAAATCCTTACATTTTTGAAACCAAAACATGCCACTTTCCATACCTGTCACAAGATCTCTGCTCTAATATCTATTTTGCCCTTTTCAAACCAGTTTTGGAAGTTCAGTACCATTGATTTGGAAGTCAAATTGAATGTTAGGGATCAATAGCCCATTTTACAGTTGTGTGTCCAGTGACCTGTCCTTTGAGTAGAAGCGAGGCTGGAGGTGACCTTGTTTTGATACAAACCTCTCTGTCTTTCTCATGCAATGTGGACAAGTTAGCATAACAACAACATGATTTATATAAGAAAAGGAGTGAGGTCTGTATCAAAACAAGGTCACCCTGAGCCTTGCATCTACTCAAAGGCCAGGTCACTGAATGTACAACTGTAAAATGGGCTATTGAAATTAGGAGTGAAATCAAACTTCAATGAATTGTTGGTTATTTCTTTGGAAGTCAGTCTCAGAACTAGCAAGTGTCGTGCTTCTCTTATTTCAGTGATGTTTGCTGAGAAAGGAATCAAAACCTTATACCTGCGAGTGGTTTAAAGTTAATTTTCTGAGTTCAGTGGCCTATTTGTGCCTTCCCCCATCTATGGGCCTGCAGCAAGCCCCTGCCTGAAAGTGAACGTAGACAACATAAAGCCTGATGGGCTCTTTGCCTTGGATGTCTAATTCCAGTAGACCTTAATGAAGATAGTTTCCTTTTCTATGGTATAGAAATTTCGTATTGACATTATCCACCTGGATAAGGATGAACTGGAGTTTGATATGGTTGGTGTTGATGCTGCCATTGCCAACGCATTAAGGAGAATTTTACTAGCTGAAGTGAGTACTTCTTTGCAACCAATAGGCCATATTCGTATTCTCGGTATTGAACTGGATCTAGCATGAAGTGGAGGCTCTTGCAGGGGAATACATTTACATATGAAAAGATTCCCCTGCAAGAGCCTCCACTTCATGCTAGATCCAGTTCAATAACGAGAATTTGAATATGGCCTATTCATTATGCATTGGTTTATTCTGATTTTACATAGACAATGTACTGTATTTAACAGACGCATGTTCATAATGTAGAAATGTTGCACTGAGAGCTAAATATGTGTCTGTGTCGCCTTACCTAAAAAATATAAAAATAGTCTTGAATCACATTCTGACTGGCTGTTCAGCTTTTACCACTTAGACGTAAATTATTAGCAATATAGTATACATATTCTAATTGGGATTTTTCAATCAGGGGTTTTACATGGTAAAATTAATGTATGTTACATTATATAGGTCATGTGGTAGTAGATGTATTTCTTTACCACCAGAAACATTAGTGATAAGTATGCATATTCATATGGGGATTTTTTTCAGTGGTTTTAGTATAGGTAATCACATGATTCCAAGTGCAATTTGGAATAAATAAGTACGAGTAAATTTTTTCAAAGACCAACAAAATTGCACGGGCCCTGTAGGGTGAGTGCAATTTGTGGTCTTTGAAAAAATTTACAAGTGCTTATTTATTCCAAATTGCACGAGAAAAATCATGTGATTACTTATTAATAATACACTTGAAAAAGTAGACTACTTCAGCCCATACATTGACTACTGAGGTACGCAGAAGGCATTGCCCTTGATCTTCCGAAACTTGGAGAAACTTCGAAAATATCCGGAGATCACTGGAAGTGTTTGGGTAATCTTCGGTAGTGTTTGGGTAATCTTCGGTAATCTTTGGAAGTGTTTGGGTGATCGTCAGAAATCATCAGAAGCATTCGAGTGATCTTCGGAAGTGTTCAGCGATCTTTGGAAATCTTCGTGTAGTCTTCGGAAATCTTCGGAAGGTTTGCACGATATTCAGCGGTCTTCGAAATATATCGGTTGGTCTTCGGAAGTCTTCAAGTCTTCGTTTTAACTTCAGAAATCTTCGTTGTAATTTGCACTCGTGTTACACTTTTTTGCACTGGTGTTACACTTTCTGCACTTTGTTACACTTGAACTGCACTGCTCTCAGCCAATCACAATCGAGTAATTTTTTCAAGTGTATTATTACATGGTAAATGTATGTTACATTATGTAGGTCATATGGAAATAGATGGTTTTTTTTACTACAATCCTTTCAGGTTCCAACAATGGCAATTGAGAAAGTCTTCATTTACAACAACACTTCTATTATCCAGGATGAGGTAATTTAAACATTTACAGTGTGTAAGGTGCTTTCTGTCTACAACATTTTTTCGTGGCATATAATTATAACTTCCATGGGTATGCTCTTGTTCTCCTGTAGGTTTTGGCTCATAGGCTAGGATTGATCCCAATCTATGCTGACCCCAGAGAATTTGATTTTAAGTCAGAAGGTAAGTTGTTCTCAGTATACTTAAAGGGCTTCAAAACTCTACAGTTGTTTAATAAAATTATTGCTGTTGTTAATAATATTGGACACTTGATGCTTCAGAGTAGTGAAAGTGATCTTATCCATGCCACCCCTTTCCCTCCTAGAAAGAAATAATAATTATTATAACACTTGCAACCAATCAGATTGTAAGGTAACACACACTTTCAGAAAAGACCTTAAAGTGCCCATGTCACCAATTTTTTTATTTTGTCATTCAAATGTCCACATTAAAAAAAGAACTTCTGCAAAAAAATTTTTTTGATTTGAACAAAACGCAATTTTTTAATGATTTTTTAAAAACGCTAAAATTGACCGCCATTTTGGCACACCACTCGTATTAGTCTTCTCACGGTCATAGAGGACTTGTGATGTAGGTTAAGGAACATGTGACTTCAGATGCTAATAAACTTGAGAGAGATTTGACTGAGAGTTCATTGAGTGACTGGTGAAAAAGGTCAAAAATGCCGGAAAGATGTGTTGCTGCATGATGCGACAACACAGCAGATCCCACAAAAGGAATAAGTATGCACAGAATTCCTTTTCTGAACTCTGAAAACCCTATTGCACAGAGACGAAGGAAAAATGGATCTACTTAGTCCTGGTGAAGAGGAAGAACTGGGAGTCAGGGAAAATGTCTTCATTGTGCTCGATACACTTCAAAGAGGAAGATTTTTAATTTCGTCTGGACTCAAAAATGAACGCTGTGGCTATATGGCCGATAACCGGCCAAGGTGTTAAAAACAGTAAATGACAGGCATTCGGATATTTTCCTCTTCATCAGAACGTCCATATGATAGCGCTGAAGAGTATCTCTAGCTCCAGAAGCAGCAGACTTTAATTCGAACTCCTGGAGATTTCCCACCAGTTTTCAAAGGAAGGGATGTGTAAAGTTCAAGTTGATGACAAACTTCAAGCTATCATATCAACGTTCTGATGAAGAGAAAAATATCGGACTGATGGTCATTTTAGTGTTTTTAACACTTTGAAAAAAATTCTAAGAGTGATGAATTACGGTTCGCACAATAAGCCCAGCATAAAGCAAGCGCTGGACTTGAGATCTAAAAGTCATTTCAGAATTGCTTCACTTTTCCTAATCGACATACGATGGTTTGGGTTAGCCAGGATTCTTTGATTTGCCAAGTTTTAAAAAAATATCGGACTGCCAGTCATTTGGTGTTTTTAATGCCTTGGCTGGCAGTCGACCTGAAAAAAATTGTGTCACAAATCACAGTTTGTCCAATAAGCCCAGCACTGATAAAGCAAGTGCTGGACTTGAGATCTAAAAATGATTTCAGGATTGCTCTACTTTCCCTAATTGACATACAGCTGTACGATGGTTTGGATTAGCCAGGATTCTTTGATTTGACAAGTTTTAGAAATATATCGGAATGCCAGTCATTTAGTGTTTTTAACACCTTGTTACCGGCCATATATATAGCCACAGCGAAAAACAAAACAATCATTGATCATTGAAGACTGACGAAGTTGGGATTTGTGTGTACCCTTTATCCACGTTGGTACAGAGGTTGATCTTTTTCCTCTGTTTCTTTCTTAGCCACTCTTCATCCGCTAAGGGTTCAACCGCATAAGGTTCTACCGAATTAGCTCTTGTTGGTGACTTGTCTAGTTCCAAAACACAATCACTCGCTTCAACTTTGATTTGATATTCTTCGTTTCCATTACTATATTGGTGGCTTTCTGTTTCGGAAGCACTCTCTACAGAGGACATCACTTAGTCGGTTCGTATTTGATGAAAACAACTTCGATAACCTCTTTCGTTTGTAGTAAACACGGGAGACACGGCAACAAGCGTTCCTGAAATTACGTCACATGCCGTCATTGATGAGCCCGTACTTTCTCGTTCAGCAGAAGGGGTGTACCAAACAAAAGTACAATTAAAAAAAATAATCATAAGAAGTTCGCGTTTGGTTCAAATCAAACAAAATTTCCGCAGTTCCTTTTTTAATGTGGACTTTTGAAAGAAAAAAGAAAAAAATTGGTGACATGGGCTCTTTGACTTTTTAACAAGCTATTCCAAGGGCTAGTGGAGTCTAAAAAGTATGTACTAGCCACAATAAAATGGTGTCATTTTGGTAGCCAAACATTAGTCACCTCTTTAGGTAATTGCCTTGTTTTGCACTGCGCATTTCCTACTGTGCATAACATTGCAACTTCAAAGATTGCCAGGTTTGATTTATCAACTTCTCTGGACACTCTTGTAATCCCTTTCAGCGTAGATGACTGTGAGATGACTTGTTGCAAAGAATAATTAACACATTGACTCCCGTGCCGGCCAAAACTGGCCACACAAGACTCCCATGCTTCAAAACATTGCAACTTTCTCAATTGCACGAATATTGCCTTAACTGTCAGTTGTGAGCATGAAATGGAATGTCCTTTAAATTTGTATATCCAATAAATGCAAGAAACATCTATTAGCGATTTTTACCAAAATTAATATGGCTTTTGAGTTTGGGCAAGAACAAAAATGACCGTTTTTAACATCAAAGAGAAACGATGAAAATGCCCCTTTTTGCCTATATGTTTTTTGAAGAAATCATCATCAAAAAATCAAAATGTAACCATCATAACAAAATTCAGTCCTTGTTCTAGCTTAGAAATGACTTTTTTTGTTCATATTCTTCTTCCCAGGGTAGATACAGCCTTTTGTCCCAGTGCATTTGGGCCTTCCTGCCATTTTCAACATTTCAACCACATTGCATGCTGGGAAAGAATGAGAATTTTTGATAGCGCCCATTCCTTTCCCCAATTCTTTCACATATAAACTACTGTAAGTCTACAGCCACTCCAACCTGCCACCAAAAATTCATGCTCATGGTGATCTTCAGTGCTCACAAATTCCAAAATATGTGTGGTAGGTAGAGAAATTCATCAATAGTCGAGTCCCAAAGGTACTAAGTGTCTGACCGGCCAAATTTCCAGTTCGTTGAGTAACAAGCCAAATTCGACAACAAAGTTCATCACCTGGCTTGGTTCTTTGAGAAAGTGGACTCTTAGCCACAGTCGCGCTTAATGATGCTCATCAGACAGCCACTACAGATGAAAAATGGCTGTAAACTTACATGTAGCAAAAATCGCAAGCAAACCCAACTTGGGCCGTTCTTGTAGCTCCATGGATGAAAAATAGCTACCGGTACGTCATAATGATGTTTTCAGAAACCTTGAGCCTCCAGTGCCTTAGGACAGCACCACTTTCCATTGTAGTTTCAAATAAAGAGTCACGAAATGCTGAGGAAACAGCTGGACATCAATGGGTTAAGCAACAATAGCAGAAAAAAGCGCATGCCTTGTGCGCCTGGTCGACCATTTTAGAACTCGTCCCTGTCCCTCGAGGGAAAATGATCATTGAAGCCAAAATTTTCCCTTTGTCGTTGTATTGCGAAGAAACAAGCATGGTGACCCCACTGTTTTGTTGGTGTTATTTACTCGTATTAGGTTAACGAAACATATTTTAAGAAGGAAAAAAGTTGGGAAGTAGAAGTTGTAGTATTTGGGTATAAATGACATACACTGTAATTTTTACACAGTGATTTAACTGGAATAAAGAAAAAGTTACAATGTTATGAATTATACAAACCAAAAGCTATGAAGTAATACAAGATACAAACTGAAAAACACAATAACGAACAAAACAAATGTTTACAATACAATCTCCAAAACCTCTTCTATTACAAGTAGTGATTTTACTAGCCCAAACCAAATTTCTATGGTTGAGCACTGCCTGTCAGTAACAATCTTGATTCTAAAGTGGGAACAATCCTGCAGGACCCTTGGTGGGAATTACATTTTACATAAATTATACAGGAATAAACTATAGTATCCCTGATGGGCACCTATGGTAGTAAAATGGGGAAAGATAAAAGTAGGCATGGGTCCTTGATGGGACTGTAAAATGGGAATATTCCTATATAGATTCAATGGCAGGATTGTAAAATGGGAATATTCCTATATATAGATTCAACGACAGGATTTTAAAAGGGAATACTAGTGAGTGATCTTTGGTGGGATCGGAAGCAAAGAAGAATGCTATTCCTGGTACATTGTTAAGTACCCCTGACTTGATGGGAACTGAAGCGAGAATAAAATACAAGCAAACGATAAATAATAATTGGGAATTAGCAGTGACACATTCACAGAATGGCTTTTTGTCTATGTAATGATGTAAACATCAGGCATCAAACCCTGGCCTCAATGGTTAGAGACAAACACTCTCACCATGCATATCCCAATTCCCATTAAAATCATGTGTACATGTATGTATACTGTAGCATCCCTCATGGGACTATAACACACTTACCAGGAACCAGGTTTAGATCATGTGACAGTCTCACTATTTAGAACCCTGATGATATCCAGTCCTCCTCTATCTCAAGCAAACTAGTTTCCCTCAGCTAGATTTCACAGTTAGTTACTAATTGGCTATTTCTAATTCCTTACAATGTATGTTTTGAACAACTTTTGGCTCCCCTTGTGTGGTTGAGATGGTGGGAGTGTATACATACTGAAGAGGCTGATTATATCAGCCGCGATCCAGTGTACACTGTATTATGCAGTGCATCATAAAAGGAGACAGAGTGCTATATCTTTTAAGATTATTGTTCTTTCATACATGATTCAGAAGATGAAGAAGCCAATGAGAACACAACACTGCAGTTTGATCTGAAAGTCAGATGCTGTAAAAACAAGAGTGCACCAAAGAATGCTACAGATCCTGATGAACTGTTTATTCATTCTAAAGGTGATATATGTTAACATGTATTTAAGGTTACTGTATACCTTCAGGGGTATCTTGTGTCCAAGCAATGTAGTGCATCCAGTTTAAACTGTAGATACCTAAATTCCTACATCCAATTAAAGCTTCCACATGTAAAACTTCTAACAAACTACAAGTACCAGAATTAAAGATATGGATTTGAGACAAATATGGAAAATATATTATATTTAAAAGTGCATACTGTATTTCAATAATTAATTACCAAATTAATGAAATGGTATTTACATTCTAACCAAGTCAATGCTTGAAAAGAAGTGAATAAAATAAAATGTTAGTGGATGGCATCACTGTATGCCTCCTGAAAGTAATAAGTCTTAAGAAGGACCTATAAATTCTGGTAGACTGTTCCAGATCATAAATGAGCTATTACCAAGAGTGTGCTTGAACTTTACTTTTGGGTTCAAGAGAACAATGCCGCTGTTTGACCGTAAGTTGTAATGAGTACTCTGTCTGATATTTACAAGATCACTATGGATTATTGATTGCCTTAAACATAATAACTGCTGTCTTATATTCTATTTGAATCCTTGCTTGCAGCCAATGCTGTAAACTAATACAAAACAGGTGTTATGCCGCTATGTCTCAGCATATAAGTTATCAATCAAGCTGCAGCATTTTAAAGCCATTGTAGCTTAGCCAGATGTAGATTCGGTACACTGTATATATACATGTAACAGACTATTATGATGGTTGATGCACACCATTATGACTGATTGTACAAGCAATTTTGTGCTGCCACATGTAAGAAACTTCCGGATTTGTTTAATGTTGAACATTGTTATAAAACCTTGTTTAGGGTATATGTGATTGAGTAGTCATGCTGAGGTTTGAATCAAACCACGATCATTTTGTCTAACTCATCAAAATGATCTAAGTGTTATCATCATTATAAATTAATGTATCATTGTCACCCAGGTCCTCACTGATGTTCCTAATGCAATCCTGTACAGCATTTACAGCATCTATCTGACTAACATTTGAGTCTGGTTAAAAGACAAATGAAGTTGAATAACATCAGCTTAGGCATAAAAAAATTGTACTTACAGGAGATTCTTGGGTGATTCATCTTGATTATCTCAAAGACTTTGCATGCATACACACTGTGTATCATGAACAATAGGGGTCCAAGGCATGAACCCTGGGGAACACCGTGATATAGATCAAATCTTTCTGAGAAGCAGCCTTTGAAAAAGACAGGTTACAATCTATGGGTTCGATACAATGCAAAGCAGCACAGTGTATGTAATGCTACATGTAGGGGTGTTTCTCTAAATATGATATACTTGTTGAGCAAGTAATGTTCAAAGTCATGTTGAACCATTGTCTACTTTGTACATTTTGGCTTGAAGTGATGTTATGAAGTGTAATGTCACAGTTGCGTACCATGTCACTTTGTCTTAACGTTCATGAGAAGCAATGATCAATTGAAAGTATTTTTCAATTATTAGCTACCAAGTTCTTTAATTAAATAACAGTGCTGCTATTTGATTTTATGAATACTAATTATTTTAAATATAATCTTTTTAAGTAATGATCCTGGTAAGAAGGGAAGTGCAATAAGCTTCCCTCACATAGGAATGTTTTCATGTTTACACAGAGAATGCGTAAACCTACAAAAAGGCAGTCTACGAAATAAAATATATTTAAACTTCATTTTTAAAGGGTGTTTTTTTGGTGTTAAAAGATTTCAACCAATCATAAGAGTTGAAAACAATAGCAAAGAAAAGTTTGCAATTTTACATGTTCCCTACATAGAATTTCTGTCTTATTTAGTTTCACAAGAGATTTTGTTATAAGGAAGTTGGTTAGAAAACAAGGGATTAATATACACACTGCTTTGCAAAGATTTCATAAAATTTAATGTTTAAACCAATCAGAAGTGTAGTAGAGACAATAGTAAAGAGAGCACCTTTTTGCATTCCGACATGTTCATTGCATTTGGTTCTTTCCTTCTTATCTGGACCATTACTTAAAACTTTGAAGGCTCTATATTGAAAGGCACCAGAATACTAACTCAATGGGGATTGTCATGTTGTCTCATGTATACTTTTGTTTAGTATCAGCAGATTAACCCCTCCCTCCCTCCCCCCCTTTTTTTTTTCATTCCAGTCACTACTGATCTTATGAAGTGGGTGCCACTTGGAAATCAGGCCAGAAAGGTAAGGAAACATAAACAAGCAATTCACATTCCTGAGACAGAATAGCCTGTATGTATTGTGGTGTGCAGGAGGCTGTAATGTTAGAATGAATGGTTTAAACCCCAGATTACAGGGGTCGTACGCATCTTGAAAACCCTTGAAAACCAATTGAAAACCGATTTTTTTCAAGGACTTGAAAGTACTTAGAATTGGGTTTTGGTCCTTGAAAGTCCTTGATTTTTTGAGTAAATGAGATCATAAAATATCAAGTTTTAAGGTAGTGAGTACATGTTCATGCAAACAGCAAGCAAACATCTCACAATGCTTCTGAAATGTGTAAGCACTCATTTTTTTTTAAATCCCCAGTCCCATCTTGTTACTTTTACATGCATATACATTCAGCCACAAGTGCACCACGCATGTATAATGCTCTGCTCATATTTCCATGCTTTCATTTTTAGAGGTCCTTGAATTTTTAAAATTAATTAGGATCCTGGAAAGTCCTTGAAAAGTCCTTGAATTTCTGGTCTAAAAAAGTGTACAGACCCTGAGAATAGTACAGCTCACTGAAGTATGATTGTTCAGGTGATTCGTTTGGTTTGTGGGAGTGTCAAGCAGTACAAATGAACCACTAAAATACTTGATTAAAAAAAAACACTGAAGATGCCGGGAAAAAGGAATTAAAAAAATGCAAGTTAGTACAGTGTGTAGGTACGAACAGAATTGCAGTTCCAGAAAATACATACTTCCCCCACAGAAGGTCAATGGAAATTCTAGGGGGAGGAGGATGACAAAATCAAGAGTATTAAAAAAAGTATGGAGCTAAATTGGAATTTCCGGAGGGGTAGGGGGCACAAACCCAAAATCTTCTGTGAGAGGGTTATTGATATTTTATGGAACAACACAATGACAAATCAGTGGAAGGTTGCAATATTATAATAATAATGATGATAATAATAATTATAATAATAATAACTTTTATTTAAGTCTCAAATCATTCTAGCTGAATGCAAGTGGTCTACTAATTGGGGATAGTGTAAATCAAATAAACCCTATATCAAATCAGATGTTGGTTTTTGAGGAGAGGGGAAAACCGGAGTACCCGGAGAAAAACCTCTTGGAGCAGAGAAGAGAGCCAACAAGTTTTTACTTTAATTTTTGTAATTGACCACTCCCCTGAGGGGCTTTTCAGGGACAATGAAACAAATAATTCAAATGAACACAACAGAGTTAAGAATCCCAACTGGTGGGAGGCAGACCAGTTGGCTATTTACAAGGATGGCCGAGGAGTTGAACCAGGCACTTACCTGGAACAACTCCAGCTAGTGGCCAGGGTGGGATTACAGTCATGTGGATCACTTGTACCAATCTTTTTCCTTGAGTGGCTATTAGCCAGATTAGAGCAGTAAATTTCTATATGCAATATTTTTTTTGTAAAAGGCATGCAGCTACTGTGTTGTGTATGTCAGCAATTACTGTTATGAGATTTATTGCTGACCTTTCTAGTATGGACCTCGGGACATCAGACCAGTGGAAGATAATATACTGATTGCCAAGTTGAGACCTGGACAGGTATGTGTTCATAAGATGCTTACACACTGTTACTACTTACCAAATTTTGGTGAAATATGTCAGGAGGTTTCAGAGCCTGATGATCCACACAGCTATATTTGTTGATTTTTTTTTAAAGATTTTTGTATGATCTACCTCTAATTTGTTAAAATTGAGAAAAATAATAGTTAGTATTAATTATTATAATGGTGGAGGAATCGAAGTCTCTTGTGAACTATCTGTTCCTGGTTCTGTAAAGACAGCTCATGAGTACAATGTAGGTCCAAAACTTTTGAATCAATTCATGATGAATTCAAATACACTCAGACCGTTATTTGTGTATTTGTTGATTAATAATTTGTTTTTGTTAATCAGTGTAATATGTTATTAGTTTTATTCACATCACTCAGGTACCAATGGCCTACAAATTATGTGTTTATTTTCAAAATTCACCTGGACAATAATTATTAGAATTCCAAAAAAATAGGAAAAGCTAAGAAATGAAAAGACAGTGAGTGACACAGAGTAATTCTTCAGATAGAAGTCTGCCCCTCTTGCTGTTCCTTGATCAGATGATTGTGGGGATTTTTTAAATTGCAAGTAATCATAGACATACAAACAAAAGAAATTTTCTTTGCATGTCTTAAAAATTGAACAACTCTTCAATTTTCTATTGTTAAGTAACCTGTCATTTTACTGTAGCCAAGATTGTTGTCATCCTTTTTCAGGAACTTGATCTCAAAATGCACGCAGTCAAAGGAATAGGGAAGGACCATGCAAAGTTTTCTCCTGTTGGTAGGTTTACCGTATCTATCCCAGACCTAAACGTGCCAAATGGTTTCTACAAGCAAATTTCTTTTGCCATTCTTTTTTTAACTCAGAAAATGGCTGTGCAATTGAGTTGAGTTGTTTCGAGATCTATACTTTACTTACTTGAGACTGTATGACTATATGGCTTATTACCATGAAGTATAACATTTACTTCAGTTAATGTTTCGCTCTTTGATTCCTGTTAAACATTTGTTTATCTGTTTCAAACAGTGCATAAATCACCTTTTTACACGACTCTGGCAGTCGGATGTTCCAGTTAAAAACAAGATAAAACAGTTGATTTTTAGCTTTGTCTTTGTCAGACATATCTACACTGTAAAAACTGACCATTTTATCTTCCGTAACATGCATGTACACATGATAGGGGTGGTGGACAAAACACTGACCCCTAGTCCATGGACTACCCTAATGGACTACCTAAATGGACTACCCTAAAATGGACTACCCCTAAAAAATACTATTTCAGATTACTGGTATGTTATAAGAAGCTGTGATTATATACTTACATTGCATGGATGATGACCAGTCTTGTTTGTTTTCGCTCCACATCACCTTCAGCCGCCATTTTGAATAACTGTACTGAATAAAACAGTCGCTGTACACAAAAAGCGTAGACTAAAATGGTTCGTTCCGCGGTTCGCAGTCCACGTTTTTTCGTCCGTATTTTATACCCAGTCCGCAGTCCGGGTCCGCAGTCCGCATTCCTTGTTTTATAGTGACCGAATAACCAATTTCACATTGTGGTTATTTAACAACTGGGGGTGCGTTTCTTTGGGGTGATCTGGATCTGGATCAGGATCAGTGATCCAAGATCTGTCTGGATCATGGTGCATCAAAGGAACCGGTGAATCCATGATCAGAGTGGATTCACTGGTTCCTTTGATGCACCATGATCCAGACAGATCTTGGATCACTGATCCTGATCCAGATCACCCCAAAGGAACGCACCCCCAATTTCGCATTGTGGTTATTTAATAAATAACCAATTTCCTATGTTGGTTATTTCTAAATAACCACTTTTGAATTTTGGGTTATTTGCTAAATAACCAATTTTATATTGTGGTTATATTGAGCACATGTTTCACCTTGTGCTCAATCACTTTGACATATACTATCCCTGTACCTGGTCAATTGTTCGATCCTGCCTCTCTCATCCCTAGTTTTTAGCGTCTTTTAAATAAACCGTGTTTTAATTATTATTTGTATCTTAATTTGATATCATGGGCGGTGCCTCGTATGGGTCCTCATGTCCCGTTTGCACCTTTTGACCTTATCACTTCATATCACTTTGCATATATATTTCATTTCTTCTCAGTTACTTATCTTGCTGTATGAAACATGTGTAATGGTCAATAAAGCTCAGAGTTCAGTGGCTCGTAGCTACTGATTAAACTCATTCATTAGCTGACAGCGGTTGGCTATACTGATGGAAGTGAATAACTTATAAACACAACAGGCACGACTGCTGCTTGCTTTAGCTGATGCATGTAACTCAAAACCAGAAATACTAGGAACATTTATGGAATGTTGATCATTTAGTGACCAATCACATTAAAGTTCAGAAAACCTGAACAAACAAAAACCATAAGCTAATTGCCGTTACTGTTTGCAGTTTAGTTTTCTTGTGCATGATTGGCCTTTTACTTGAAATACAACATTCCATTAAATTTAATAGTTCTAGTGGTCAAGGTTTTTGGATTTTCACATTAATACAGTCAGCTGAATTATGCGATGAAACGCTGCTACAGTGTATCAATAATACTGCATCCCTTGAATGACGTGTTTGGTCTCTTCTTCCCACAGCTACTGCATCATACAGACTTCTGCCAGAAATAACAATAACAAAACCATGTGAAAATGAGCTGGCAGATAAGCTGGTGGAATGCTTCTCAGATGGTGTTATAAAAGTGGATTATAAAGATGGTATAACTAACATCAGTTGAATGTGTTGTTTGATTTTATCGGACTGTGGTGTCACTTAATTTTTTCTAGGTTTGTTTGGTTTCAGTGTTTTTGGCCTTAAAATCGTCTTAAGCTTACTGTGTACAAATTGGTTATGTTGTCAGACATGATGTACTGTAATATCGTCATTTTGTAACTTAGAGGCCTGGGCCATATTTTCTTTTTTTCGAAAACCGATTAAGTTAATCCAGGATTAGCATAAACTTTGATTGCAGTTTTTAGCTCGTGGATGACGTAGTCATGCCATGAGGTTTAGGTGTGGGTCTAATGGCGCTCACTCACTCACTCACTCGATTCTGATTAATTTATTCATTTTACTTGGATTTAACGTTTCCTCCTGTCTCTCCCCCGGTAAGTATTGCTTTTGTCTCCGAAATCTTGGCCCAACGTTTGCTAGTTTCAGGGGGTAGTACAAAGGCGTAGATTTTTGCTCTGCAGATATTGTTTATACGTGGAATTTTCATGACGTCCATCGGTGGAGTAGGTAGAGAAGTGAAGCTGTATGAAAACGCAGATGGTTTTTCATTCGATCCTCAAACAAAATATGCCTTTGGTGAGTTGGAAAACTGTGTTCAGGCAAGCAACGCATTTGATTTTTTTAATTAGGAGCAATATATGATCGATTTTACTGCTTATACAGGAACGTAATGAAATGTTTTTGAAGACACATTCCCTTCGGCCGCATTCTGTTTAAGGTGAATGCTCGATTGCAAATAAATGGCTTTCCAAGCCAAAACACCGATCTTGTTGAAAACGTTTATATCCTTTGGCTTAAACGATCAGTATCTGATAACATTTATTTGTGAAAGCATATTCAACGAATGACAAAAACACAAACACAAAGCATGAATACATGGACTGAATATCTCCCCTTACAAAGCAAAAATTTAAGCGGACTGATGTTTGTAAATGAACTTGTGTGCCCGAATCGCTCAAAATCATCGTGACTGTAAAGCGTGACTAATTACCCTCGGGACTTTAACAAAATATTTTGATGTTATCTCACCTTCAGAATAGTCGGAAATTTTATTACGATCAAAAACGTTTATAACAGTAACTTGAAATGAACCGTCACCTTGAAAGAAACTAAATTGCCTGTTATAGCTTTTCAAAAAGCGACTATGGTTGAATAATGTCTTTGTAGTCCGTATACAAATTTGCATATTTGTATTTCCATCGGTTAAAGTACTTACGTCGGTCAAAGTTCCAGACAACACGAGGTTTGGGGTATTTGATCGAATGTAATTTACATTAATGCATACGGCACCTGTGGATCTTTTTAGGGATACCACT
>OX419342.1:16118009-16138009 GCA_948470475.1 Galaxea fascicularis
TTCCGGTTGGGCAGCACTATTTTGCATTTTGAACACACCTGCTTGTAACTGAACACTTTTTCACATTTGGGGAAACAGTTGAGCAATCTTTCACATTTCGAGCAAAACATGTTTTCTGAGAAACGTAGCTAAAACTGTGCTCGGTTTACACGGCCTTTTCGTGATTATGCTAGTTTGTGATCTTGCACAGAGACTGTTGTCATGAAAAGCCACGTCACGGGCTTTTCGTGAAAAGCGTGGCAACAGAAGTTTCTGATTAGCTGATGCTTGTTTTGACAGCAGCCCGTATATGGCACTTTGTTCTGAAATTTTATTTTAACATAACTTGACAACGCTCAGTTTAAGGCCATGTCCACACTGATGCGTTTTTGTTTGAAAACGCATAGATATGTATGCGTTTTGGCCTCCCGTCCACACTGATACGCTCGAAAACGCTGGGCGTTTTCATCGAAAACGGATCCTTTTGAAAACGCTGTTGCAAGTGAATCGTATTGAAAACGCTACGGCATCCGTATCAGTGTGGACGCAGATCAATCGATGCGTTTTTACACCTATCGAAAACGCATTCAAACAAAAACGCATCAGTGTGGACATGGCCTAAGTTACTTCAAGTAAACTTCCGATAATCTCGTAAAACTTCCAATTTCATGAAATGTAAGGAATGAAATAGAAACACCACAGCTGGCATTTTCAGAAAGCGTGCAACAGCTTGGAGACTACAAGTAGTCCCTTATTTTTCTTGGTGTAGTTCACGGGAGGTAATTTTTGAGTGTGTTCATGTGTTCGCTTTCTCTACAATCCTTAACTTGAATAACAAGCGATTACCCGTAGTCTAAGAAATTCCTTCGACTTAACTTTTAGCAGTCTGTGACAGCTTTAGTTTTATACCGAGTTCATGTTCCGTAATCTTCATTTTGTACTCAGTCCGTGTTTTATACCTAGTCCGCGGTTCGCAGTCCACGTTTTTTCGTCCGTATTTTATACCCAGTCCGCAGTCCAGGTCCGCAGTCCGCAGTCCTTGTTTTATAGTGACCGAATAACCAATTTCACATTGTGGTTATTTAACAACTGGGGGTGCGTTTCTTTGGGGTGATCTGGATCTGGATCAGGATCAGTGATCCAAGATCTGTCTGGATCATGGTGCATCAAAGGAACCGGTGAATCCATGATCAGAGTGGATTCACCAGTTCCTTTGATGCACCATGATCCAGACAGATCTTGGATCACTGATCCTGATCCAGATCACCCCAAAGGAACGCACCCCCAATTTCGCATTATTGCAGAGCAGAGATGGCATTTCAAACTCTCCCCCCACCCCTTGCCTGCATAGCAAGCGTTCTCGTTCGAACCCGTTCGTGTTACGCATTCTGGCCGCATTCTTTTTGCCCTCTCCCCAGTTTTCGCGCCGCTAGAATGCGGGAATGAACGGGTTCGAACGGGAACGCTTGCTACGCAGGCTACCCCACCCTCGCCCAGTCTGTCACATTCAGCCCCCTGCGGGTAGCCTTTGTTTTGCTTACGCAAAACTATTGAATTTATGTTTCAGGACTTGAAGGATCGAGTAAAACTGTCGCGGATAAGAGACCACTTTATTTGTAAGTTGATATGAGTTATTCATTTACTCAGGAAAATTCTTATCTATTAATCTAATGCAACTTCAAATTCAAAGAAATCTTTTAAAGGTGCTTGCCTAAAATGACGAAACAGCTATTCTGTTGCCTCCACTTTACTCAAGAGGTCAGTCTACCACATGACCGAGGGTGGTGCAATGTAGCACACGCAACTGGTCAGTGGAGCTGCACAAAGAGCCACAGCAAAGTTGGTGTCAGATCAATGTCAAGTGGTGTCAGGTCAAAGTCAGATAGTGCCAGATCAATGTCAAGTTAAGGAAAAAACACTTGTTAACGTCAGAGAAAAGTTACGGAATTGTGTATAAAGACAGGAAAATCTAAATTGTACCTTAACGTCAGTGAAAAGTGAGGGACTTTTTTTTTTTTAATAAAAGGGTTAGTTTAACTCCAAACAACACGTGACGATCTGTGGCCTTTCCCTACGTCAAGGTGCCACGGAAAACCGCAAGAATCTAGAACAAAAAGTCATCTTCCAGATCGTCACCCTTAATCCTCACGGTATTAACGAACGCTTTTCATTCAAATAATGTATTCCTGTTTTTCACGTTGCCATGTTACCACCAATAGCGTAGCTCCATCTCCTCTATATAAACCACACACAACCCATAATTCCGCGATTCGCTCTGACACTTTAAACGTCAGCTTTTAGAATCCCTGTACAGTGGTCAGTTAACATTATCAACTCCGTCGATGAAACCAAACTTTTGTGTACTTTTTTTTGGTTAGCCCTTAGGTTTGGGAAGGATATTTTCCTTATTAATTTAGTAATGTCTTTTCAAGAAATTCCTGCAAAGAAATTGATTTTCCGTGTCTTCATTGCTGGCTCTTTCCCAAGGCCTTTTCTTGGATGGTCTGTGAAAATTGATTGTGATCAGTGAAGAGTCAAGGAAATGTCAGTGTCAGTACTTTTTCTATCCCAATGAGTGGCTACCCTAATAGACCTAACTTTACTGTGACTGTAGCTTGGCATGATCTGCTGGTTTAGGGTATCAAATAATAGTTTTTCACTCGGTATCAAAGAACCTGACTGTTAAAAGTCCAATGTGCTTCTTTAGGGAATTCTTCGTCCAATCAAAACTGGTGAATAAATGAAATGTTCCATGAAACATCAGTCTATGGAGTTTGGCGTACCTTAATTAATTGAAAAACCAGGTGGTCAAGCTAACCCTATTTTAAAGATTTGCGGGAAAGTGTAATTCGTTGTCTGTGTTGTTTTAGTTTCAGTGGAATCAACTGGTGCTCTTGCCCCAGATGTGCTGGTCTGTGAGTCCATCAAAGTGCTACTGGGAAAGTGCAGGCTTTTTCTCTCCGAGCTTGACAGCCACTGTGCAGATACCTGACCGCTGTTGTCTTCGTTCTACTGGAGCGGTTTTCAATGAGCATTGAACATCAATTGCGTTTTGCTTTGGTTTTGCATTGTTTCGCTCTGTGATTGGCTAACAAAACTCGCGCCACTTTTTCAACCAGTGAAAACCAAAACCAATCGCGACTTGCACGCGCGCATTTTGCTGCACCTTGTGTATGTGCCGGTTGCATGTAATTGCTTCGTGTTCTGATTGGCTCATTGCACTGTTTTGGTCTGTTGTGATTGGCTGAGGTAATTGCTTTGGTGTTGGTTTTATGACGCTCAATTGAAAACTCCTCTATGAAGAACAGTTATCAACAAAAACAACGACTTAAGCCCATTGAACGAAAGCTAACGAGTTGAAAACGCGAGCGATGGAATTCTTTCGTGGTAACAAGTGGTGCGTAGACGTATCTCCGAGGAGAGAAAAAGCGTTTGGAGCTGTTGCATGTCAGTTTTGGAGAATAGAAATGTAAATGACCAATGTACTCGACAGGGACGTTTCGTGTCGCGGCACATGACCTACTAGTTGAAATTGTCGTTTGCCGCCTTTCCGGTGACGACAGTTACACGTACGTCATCAAAAAAGTGTGTTGTGTAATGTTCATAACCTCATCCTGTGTTTCTGTGGAGAGGGTATTTGCGAATTTCCACAACATTGTATTCAAAAAATAAAAACGAAAATGACACTGTTTACAAACAGTGTTGTTGTTCGATTTGCAGCTTTATAAAGTGATCTTTATAAACCAACACTTAGTGTACGTAGGTCTAAATGAATAGAAGTTAAAGTTTGTATCAAACGCCTTTGTAATGCAGTCCATTCAATAGAACAGACGACCGATCAAATCCGTCCTTCTTGGGTCACTTAAACAAAGATTTTATTGACCCAAATTCACCATTTTCCTCCCCTTTGTTGTTGCTCCTCTTTGTTATTCACATTCACTTGATTCGAATACTGTCCAAAATATTGCTGTGAATGCTGCACAATGCTAACTGTACAGGGTGTTTCAAACGTTTGTGGGCATTTGAAAAAGTCTATACTTCATCCAGATTTTTTATATTTTTCTCCATTTTCTTACAGACATTAAAAACTCTTATTGTTTATCAATCTTCAGAACTGTTCTATGAGTCGGACAAAAAAACACGTTGAAAATAAATATTTTCCCGACAAAAGGTGCGAATCAATGTCGTGTGTTTCTGTATTTTCCCACCATATTTTTCTGTTTTCAGTAAAAACTAGATTTTCAACGTCTTAATATAATTTGCAATTACGCACACTAAAAAAGCAGTCTGTTTAATAGCACAGGCAGCAATTTTACGGTCATCTGGGGTATGAGTGCGAGAAACGGCTAAATATTGCAACAACAAAAAAGCAAAGATGTACAAGATGGCGCACCAGCTAATACGGCGAAAGCAACCCAGCATTGGTGCAAGAAAAACCTCCTGAATTTTATCCAAAAAGATGAGTGGTCAGCAAATCCACTTGATCTTAACCCCATTGAAAACCTATGGAGCATCACTGACGAAGCTGTCTACAGACATCTGATCCCTAAGACGATGGGAGGACTAAAATCAAGGTTACGGCAAACCTGGCAAAACATACCACAAGCAAGCCTAAGGGAGCTAGCTCGTTCCATGCCACAACAGCTCAAAAACATTATACAGAACAATGGGGGCCCCTCTGGACATTGATATTTTAACAGTGGTCAAAGGAAACAAAGTACATAAAACTGGAAAACTTTCATTAACATTGGAATCCTAAAACTATCACTCATTTGTATAGAAAACGGTGTCCACGAACTTTTGGAACACCCTGTAGATTAAATTTGCAGAACCCACAGTACAAAATGTTAAAGCTTATTGTTGAGTTGAATTTTCATGCGTTGGTTTATTTCACCTTACAACAGCAAAGTTCCATACATGATGATTCTCGATATCTGAAATCCAGCTTCGTTGGTTTATACAACAAAATAAAGTAAACCCTATAATTTTGGTGAAGTGATAAAAAAAATTGGGTGCACTTTACTACTTCTCTATTACTTACTCAATTGGTTTAAATCGTACCTTTCTGACAGACATCAATGCGTAAAACGGTACACGGCTTGAAATCGTCTTTTATGCCTGTCAAGCAGGGTGTGCCTCAGGGATCAATTGTCGGGCCGATATTATTTGTTCTCTTCATCAACGATCTGCCACTGCATGTCACAAATTCGGATGTTGATATTTATGCTGATGACTCCACACCTATGTTTAGTTCAAGGTGGGATGCTTATATATCACTTATGGAGAAGAATATCAATGAAGATTTTGGATCAGGTTGTGAAATGGTCTAAAATTAACAAAATGGTCATCAGCCAAACCATTGAAACAAAATGTATGTTCGCGGTGGGGAAGCCGTTACGGAAGCGCTTGGACAATTTGAACTCGAATCTGAATATTTCCTAGAATGGGGCTATTATTGATCAGGTTAA
Organism: Galaxea fascicularis; assembly: GCA_948470475.1. Lineage (NCBI taxonomy): Eukaryota > Metazoa > Cnidaria > Anthozoa > Scleractinia > Euphylliidae > Galaxea > Galaxea fascicularis. The sequence continues at coordinate 16,123,457 of OX419342.1, forward strand.
AAGCCATAAGCTTCTCGGTATTCATTTAGACCAAGATCTTGACTTTGACATTCAAACGGAGGTTTTATGTAAGTCGTTATCAAAGAAAATTGGTTTTCTCAAGCATATAAGTCCATCTTTAAAAAGATCACATAAATTAATGCTCCACTATGATGCTGTCCTTAAACCTTCTTTCCTCTATGGTTCGATTGTGTGGTCATCTACGAGCAAGGCAAATTTGGACAGCATTCCCAGACCTCAAAAGAGGACAGCAAGATTGATTCTGAATGCATCTGTTAACTCAAGATCCGTGGACCTATTTAATACTCTCAATTTGATTCCTTCTTAAAGGGAGTCGCACATAAATCAATGTGCACTCATTTAGAAGAGACTTAAAGGAAACACCCATAATTACCTTAACGAACTTTTAGTTATAAATTCTAGCATACATACAAGGAATACAAGATACTGTAACTTAAAAACTTGTTTTGTCCTAGATATAGTTATGCCACGGAGGGTGGCCGTTCCTTTACAGTTCGTTCCATTAAGGATTGGAACTCTTTACCAAGATCCTTGAGAGTTTTGGACAGTTACTCACGTTTTAAGACAAGGCTTTTTAAGAAACTTTTAGTCACTCAGAAAAAGGACTTGAGTTTATAACTTTGGACGATATTGTATATATTTTGAACTCTTTATCATTTGAGTACATCGGACAGACCAAGCGTCAGCTTGGCACGCGTCTAAAAGAGCATCAAAAAGCAGTTTTTCTTTGCAAAAAGGAAAATTCCGCTTTGTCGGAACATGCTTGCCAAACCAACCATACAATAGCGTGGGATAATTCCAGAATTATCACCACTAACCGGCGGTACCATCAACGGCTTTGTTTGGAAGCTTGGCACATCAACTCCGCCCACGCTCCTTTAAACCGTGACGATGGCGGCCTTTTACCTGACACCTATTTACACCTCATCAAAACAAAAGGTCGTTAATTAGTAAGCGTATAAAAGGCTCCTTTTTGCAACACTAGATCACCCCTGATGAAGACACTAGACAGGAGTGTCGAAACGTTGGGTCGTGAATTGTAACTTTTTAAGTTACATTCATCAAACTTCAAACCAGAGTAGCATCAAACCATGTCTTTATCATTTTTTATGTATTTTTGCTTAAGTTTGGTAGTACTAGTGTAAATATTTTTAATGTTTTGAGGGCCTCTGGGTTATCAGTTGTTTGTACTGTCATGTGCTACCCTCGTGAAATAAAGTCACTACTACGGATATTTAAAGGAGTAGACAAACTATATGTCTCGTTGAAACTCTATTGTTGGGCTATATTTTAAGGGCGCATATGACGTCATATCAGTTACCATGGCAACGCGCCAGGTCCACAAAAAGGTCCTCAAAATGTCAGTTTTTCTAAATTATCTGAAAAACTAATTCTGTGACCTACCGTTTTTATTTCTTTGTTGGGAACCTCCCTAATTTCTTTAACTTTTCAGGCAGTATGAAAAAAATCATCTAGTAGAATTTTTTAGCCTTTTATGGCTTACAGAAAATTCTACTAGATAATTTTCCAAAAACTTTTATATTTGAAGTGCCATCGTGAATGGTGCATGGATGCAAAAAATCAGGATAAGTCACCGAGTAAAATTTCGAGCTAAAAACAAATGTTTTCGGCAGCCTTTATTTCCGGTTCGTGCGATTTTACGCAGTATTTAACTTCCGGTGTGTTGATTTTGATTCATTCGGCTGACGCGTACATTTTAGTTATGGCGTGTGTAGATTGCGCGCGCAAAAACCATTTCCAGCCTCCTGGTAGGTCACCGAATTAGTTTTTCAGGTAATTTACAAAAACTGACATTTTGAGGGCCTTTTTGTAGACCTGGCGCGTTGCCATGGTAACTGATATGACGTTACATGTACCCTTAAAATACAGCCTAACAATAGAGTTCCAAGGAGACATATAGTTTGCCTACACCATTAAATATCCTTCTTTGTAATCTTTCATCGTTTCGCAACACTACATCAACGAAAAACCTTTTCGAGCCTCCTTAAGGGTCGTTTTACTCGTCAAAAGGAGACCCCTTAGGGGTCAAAGGGTAAATCAAAGCTTAACACGTCTTTTTCGTCAAGTTTCTTGCAGTTTGTCATCGGAAAGGGAAGAATCATTGGCTCTCGTTGGTAGTCTTCACTGGGTATTTTCATTACGTCGTCTCCGTAGTCTTGCTGTAAAATTGCACTCCAGTTTTTAGGAACTGGGAACATGAAGCCCTCAAACTCCATCTGCCTTGAGGGAAGCACATCTTCCATTTCCCTCTCAGTTACGAACAGATCAATCATAAGCCCGTCGTGCCAGTTGCATCCGTACAACAAGCAGTAGCCATAGCAACTGCCCCTGTCCCTTAAACGACCATTACGCGGACTTGTATAGGAACCTACTGTCGGATGAGTAGGGTGATTGTAAGAGTCCAAGTTGTCTCCAGGCTGGGAATAGTTATCGGTCTTAGAGTTTTGGAAGAAAATGTCGCTCGGAAGTTCCTTACTTGCTACTGTAAAAAATTTGATATAGTCCTGCATGGGCATCTCAATATCGACGTCATGATCCCAAGGAATAAATCCTTTGTGTCTGGCCGCGCCTATCAGCGTCCCATAGCTCAGCCAGTAGCGGATGTTGTATTTGACAGATATGAGGTGAAATATCCGCAACATTCTCACCATCACCAGCTGAGCCCTTCTCATTCTTGTGTTCGCCGTGTGTCGGATGTCAGGGCAATCGAAAGTGTTACCTCGAAGTTCGCATCTTCCTCCAAGCTCGGTGTAAAGTTTTGGACACATTTCGCCGATTTCAAGTTTCGTGCCGCACATTTGCCTTATCAAATGTTTGTTCACTGGATCAGGCTGCTTTAGAAATACAGCTTCCTTGTTTACTAACACGAAAAGAGAAAACAAGACGCAACCAACTAATACTGGTAGTCTGCAGGAAACCAATCTCCGGCTCCGTTCTTTCCACCTCCTGGTAAGAAATGAGAAATATCAACACCCACCCTTTAATTTAAACCCCATTTACACTACAGAAAGAAACGGCTAGGCAAGGCTGAAAACCGGCAAGGGTAATTTTCACCTCAGGCAAGGTAAGGGTAAATTGAGTGGTGTAAACTGTCAAAGGCTGCCTTACCTTGCCAATTTAATTTTCGGTTTTGGGACCACGTTTAGATGTTGTCCCGTTTTTGAAAAGATCGGTAAGGCAAGGACGAAAACCGGCACCTTGCCCTCAAAATGAAACGTGTAAACGTTCCTGCTTGCCTGGAAGGTAACTTTTGATCTTTCTACGCATGTTATAACAGTGCTACTTCTCTTGGGTAAAGGTAGTGTCAGCCATTTTAAACCAGTCATCTGACTGAGGGTTCATCCAGAGGTTTCTTTGCCTTAGAGGGTTAATCAATGTTAATCAATGTTAATCATCGTGAGCGTGAGCAAAAACAGTTTTTTCTTTCGGCAGTTTCGATATCTAATGAAATGCTCTTGCTTCCTCGATTCCTCGCTTATCTGGTACCTTATTTCATGTTGTCGACGTTTCTGCTCGGTTTTCTTTGTTTTCCTTAGTACGGAGGTTTCGAACATCAACAATCCCGTGGACGCCATGTTGAATTATCACAACGCGCATGCTCACTTACAAATCTAAGCCTTGCCTAGAACAAATCAAGCAAGGGTGAAACGGTGCATGTGTAAACAATCCTTGCCTTACCAAAATGTTAGCTACCCTTGCCGGTTTTCGTTCTTGCCATGCCGTTTTTTTCTGTAGTGTAAATGGGGTTATAGTTGCTGCTGTTACACGACTCGGCCACGAGTTATCACAAATCTACAAGGTGTGTTGCCTGGCACTTTAGGGAGAAGGGGGGCAATGGTCGACAAAGAAACAAGGAAAACACAGGTATGATTTCACACCAAAACTGCACCACACGAAGTTCAATTACCGCTTATTACACCCATTTTGGAATCACACAGATTTTGACCATAATAATATTTATTTAATTTCCACTTCAGGAAACCCGGTTTTGAATTTTGACGTACTAACAGAAGGACGCCACTAAGAGCAAAAAAAATTAGGGCGATTTGCAAACCCAACTCTACTGCTATCACTACAACTACCGCTTCGCTGGGTGTCCGCTCACGAAATCGGTTCGTGGCTAATTGTAGTTCTTAGCCGTCTTTCGATTGTTTGTCCAATTGAGAGCTGGTTTCGTGGCTATGATGACGACCTTGAGCTATCACGTTGGTAGATCGCGCAGACCGGGAGCTCTGAAAATCATATACCTAAGACAATCAGGTCAAGGCCATTAACGAATCAGAAATACCAAACTAACTGACAGCGAGTATTGGGCATCAGATCCTAAGTGTTTGGAAGTTACTTCCGAGCCCAAATTTCCCGACTTGATAAGTTCCAGTCGTCTCAGTCTCCAGTAGTCATCTATATGCATGCAATAGGCCATATTCGTATTCTCGGTATTGAACTGGATCTAGCATGAAGTGGAGGCTCTTGCGGGGGAATACATTTACATATGAAAAGATTCCCCCGCAAGAGCCTCCACTTCATGCTAGATCCAGTTCAATACCGAGAATACGAATATGGCCTATTGTAGATTGTTCTTATTTTACATCGACTCTGTCGCCAATAAAATGAGTAAGTTTGACCACAAAGTATCGGGGCTTTTTTTCACTACGATTTTCAGCTTGTTTTCGGCTGAAGTTTAGTGAACTGGGGTGAAAAAGAAAGCCCGATATCTGGCTACCAACCTGCAGTTAAACTTGATCATAACTAGGTCCGCCATCCTTATAGCAGCTCCCAGAAACATTTCAGAAATTTCCACTCTCATGCCGTTGGCCGTACGAATCTTATTTAATTCTTCGAACCCTTTGTTCACTCGCTTTCCTAACTGAGCTCTACAAACACGTATTAAATAAGCAGCTTGTATCAAGCAAGTTGCAAAAACAAGAGGAACGACAAACTTCTAACCAGGAATTGTTACCCTGGTGCCGAGTTCGGGTTCGTTCGCATAATTAGCACGAATTATTAGATTAGGAGATCTTCGAGTAATTTCGCGACACGTCCGGCGTCTAAGTTGGCCAAAATGTTCGGTAGATTCGCTTTTTAAATGAAATGCATGTTCGAATAAATCAGTTCTATTTTTATTTCACTCCCGATGGGTTAGAATAATTTTCGAAAAAATTATGACGTGAGAATAGAGATGTTAATTTTTTTATAAAAGTATATTTACACAAATTTTAGAAATCTCCAAAATACTAACTTAGTAATTGGAAAATTTGAAAGTTGCCACGATTTAATAGAGATGATGATAATGATGATGATAGTTTATTAAACGCCACTCTTGCAGAATAAGACTCCTGAATTACAGTGGTGGGTCATATATACCTTACTGAAAACGTGCAGTAACAAAACCGGTTCGTGAGAGAGAATGAAACCTTCGTAACGTTTGAAGCTGGGCAAACAAAGACGGGAACCTTTCCCATTAACTTTCCCATTTACTTGAGAACTCTTTATTCAGCTAATATAATGTTTACAAAAGCTAAAATTCCATTGACCAACTTAATTTGCATCATGTTATTAAAAAAAAAGATTATCCAAAACAAATTGCGATAAACGTTTAATATTGCCCTTCAGCAACTTATATCAGTTGATAAAGGGATAGTTTTCTTAAGCACTTAATAAATACAGCCCTCTGGACAAAATATAGATTTAAACGGCTGATGATATGGACAGAGAAATCGCCTTGAAAGTGTTAACTCTTCTGCGCACACACGGGTTTTAAATGGGGGCGGTTAAACTGACTAAAAATTATTTTTAAATTATGAAATCAGTGAATTTAATATTTGTCACAGGCGTCCTTCAAAAACAGATGCGAGTTTCTAAACTTTTCGTAAAGCATTGTGATGTTTTTCATCCCTGCGTTTTTCCAACATTTTCAAGGAGACAAGTATGTGACAAGCGGTGACCATAATGGTTACGATCATGTTTACCGTGTAATTTAAAAAAATACATATAAATTTAAATAACTGCGAGACACTTTCTGGGGTTAGTTTGTTTGATGGCATTTTGGAGAAAGAGTGCGAAGTGGTTACAAAAAATATAAAATCGTTAAAATAGTTTCAAAAATAAGCTCTTAATAAAGTAAACTCTGTCGTGTGCGCAAAGCAACAACGCCACGTTCATTTATCATAAACATGAATGAACGTAACTTTTTCAAGGGTAATAACTTTTTCTGGGTCGTTAAGGTAGTATGCACTTCGACTTGAGCCTGGTTTCCCCATGATCTTACACAAACGAAAAAAAAGCAAAAGCAAAGAGCTCCGTTTCAATATAATCGTAAAGCAACGTTTCAGCAAACATTTCTATGGGAGGAAATTTTCAAAGTGTGGTCTGTAGGCGATACCCACACCCGGGTTCACTTCGTCGAAGTTGTAAAATGATTTCAATATAAGGAATGTTACTCCGATCGAGGGGGTACTTTTTTGGTTCGCTGCAATAACTTTTGTAACAAGTTCTAATTCCCTCCCAATTTTTGTTCAATTAAATTCCCTTTTGCTTTTATCCTTACTGTCTTTATTGTTTTGTTTCTGAGTAGTAAGGACACTTGTTCAGCACAACTTCATTACTAACACTGTTTGCTCTTGCCCGCACGTGTTGATTACAACAGTAAGCGTTAGCAAAAAAATTAAAACAGACGCACAAGCTTTAACTGTTTGACATACTCATTACTTTTCACGGATTGAACAAAGAAAACTTGGGGTCACTAAGCTCGTTTTGAGTTATTATCGGTAAACCTGTAATCATGGACAGGAGAATAAACTGTTGCTATGATAACTTAATATGTCAAAAACTATTTCATAGCTTGGTAATTACTACCTGGGCATCTGTTTGTTGTCATTTGAAGATAACAAGAATGGTAGTGACGATCCATGATCAAATCAAAAGAGCTGGAAGGTGCTAGAAACTTGTCTGAGCTACCTTAATATTATTATCGTGTTAAAGCCCATGTTTTGAGTCCTTTAGCCTATGTTGTATTCTCTCTATATCATGATGGTTTGAGTTGGCCGTTTTGTTTACTTAGTGAGCGAAATTTCAAATACATGAACTTTCGCGGTTTCATTGAGTTCAGTGACTGATAGAGCTACTCAAACTAACCACACATTGGAGACCGAGCAGGTGATAAATTAACGAGAATAATTATAAGATAACTAGTGGACCTTGAAAGTCTACCCCCTCCTTTCACGTCACCCCACCCCTGCCCTTGCAACAAGAATGCAAAAAAACGCGCATGCAGAACATGGGTAGAGTTGCCGCAAGCGATACCAACCACTAACTTTATCTTATTGAAGAAATAAATGAAGTTGTCTGATCTATTTGACATGGAGGTGTATTCCGTCAACATATATCTTACCTAAATTTGCGTCTCCAAATGTTTCTTAATATAAATGTGTCAGCGGGCACTCCCAGTAGTGTATGTAGCATTTCATGAGGCCTGATGGGTAATGACTGACACTACCCCTGCAGGTGCAGATATAGACCCGCCTTCCGGACCGTACGTCACTGGATAGAAGGTATTGCCTTGCGTCGTCGGTTGAGCACGTCACACCAAGAATTTTGCTGTTCTGCTTAGAAAACAGGATTTTTTTTTATCGTGAGCTAATTTCAAAATGAACCAAATCGATTGTTCCACCAGTTTTTGGCAAGGTTAAACAAAAGAGCAAGCCGGCACACAGGAAAGTATAGCAATAGGAGTTTGTCATTTTTTTTATAGAGGTTTTCAATTGAGTGTCGAAAGTAATCCGGGTTTGCGTTGGGTTTGCTTTACTTCGCTCTGTAATTGGTTGACAAAATTCGCGCCACTGTTTGTTACTGGTTCAACCCTAACTGTCTGATTAATAGTTAGTAAGAAATAAGCAACAAGCAAATAAAGAAATTTAAAATGATGATGATGGTGGTGGTGGTGGAAGTGATGATGATGATAATGATGATAAGACTTACACTGCGTTCAGTGACGGTAACAACAGAAGTAGTATACGGTCCACTTGTTGCTACCGAATAGTTCACTTTGTACTGGCACAAGTTTAGATGATCTCTCCCCTGGGGACCCCTTGGACCTACCACACCAGGTTTTCCTGTGTCTCCTTTAGGGCCCCGTGATCCATTGTAACCCGGTATACCTTGACGGCCGTTGATTCCTTTTACACCTGGAGGTCCCTGATGACCTACATCACCAGGGGCTCCCATTTTTCCAGGGGGACCTGGTGGTCCTTGCAAGCCCTCATTTCCCTTGGGCCCTGGAGGACCTTGCAGACCAAAGGGACCCAGTGGAGCCTGGATCATGTTACCATGGCGATCAACAAGGAAACTAGTTTTGTTTACCTGCAAGAAAAAAGTTGCAATGAAATGGAACTTGATCAGTTTAATTTGTATAGGTTCCCGAAGCACTCACAACCTGAACAGTATCCTTTCTGCTCATGAAAATGTGTTAGCTCATTCCAATGCAACAAATACAAGCTTCATTTGCATGACCATAAAACATTACAGTATTGCTTAAACCAAAAACGAGAATAAGTATATAAATAAAAAATAGCAGTAGATCAAAACACGAAGAAATGACTGCACGTTGATGAAATGATCACTGGAGCTCATTAATTCTACAATAAAGTCAGTAAATAGTAACTGCTTGATATTCGGGATTCTATAAACTATTTTTTTCATAAAAGGCATTCAGTTCTAATTGTGAATTGGGATAAGCCGAGATAGAAGATGAATTTCATCTTCAATATAATTCATATTATTTCTAATGCAGTAGGACATTAGAATTGATTGATTGACTGACTGATTGATTGATGTCTATAACAGATTTCTATTTTGCTCGTATAACCTCATACTTTAAGTATACGTTTCCGTGAGAGGTGTCCATTACAGAGACATGCTCAATGTGAAGAGATGTCCTAAGACGGGGTCCCCTGGGGGCATTGCTAAAAGATTGTTTGTCCTTACCTTTCCGTCCAGGCGGTCGAGGTTATGTTGCTGAGTAATGACGTCCAAGTTCAGTTTGTGTGTTTCTGTGGTTAAGTTGTATACAGAGTTTTGAAGCACTGTTAAAGCGGTTCGTACTAAGCCTTCGTTTGCTGTGACTTTGTCAAGCTCTAGTTGGATGTGGGCAGGATTTCTCTGTGGTACATGGACTTGCACATGAGCTGGCTGTATTTGAGTCGTGTTCAATACTATTGCAAGAGAAGAAAAACGGATAACAAATTATTTGAAACTTTCACTGTCAAGTCTTTTCGACCTGTCAGCAAAATAATAATTCCCAGGGAATTTTACTACTTAATCGGTTACATGTCCATCCATAATTACTCAACGCTTGAAACATACTCAGTTGTAGGAGCGCACAGCTGAATGTCTTTTTATCAATGGACTTTTATTCTCACAGTTTAAGGTTACAAAAACCACGGATAGCATCATATCAAACAAAACACCTAATCGATACTTTAACTTCAGTGGTTATACGTAACAATTTCAACAACAAACAACGTTACATTTGGCCGGTGCAATACCACAGAAAACTGCTAATAATAGATTTAGCCAACGCAAGATCCAGAATTGAAAATCAATTCAATTATATGAACCAAAGTTTGACCTTTTGGGTAAGCAGTCAAATATCTACTCACCCATGAAATTAAGTAGAAGAGGACAGGCGTTGAATGCGCGATAGGGTCGTGAACACAGCATAATGGAAAGACGTCTATGTCTGTTCAGGGGCACAAAACGAATCTGTTCCTCACTTTATCTGTTCCCCCGAGGTATTGTGCTGGCTGGCAAAATATCAGTTATTTCCCGGGGTTGGTTATGAAATTTCTTTCTGATGATGGTTTCGGTTGGTAATTAGGGAGTTTTAGCAACGACGACGGCGACGGTAACGAAAACGTCATTTCAAAATATAACTTCTCGTTTCTGTGACGCTTTCGCAATTATTGAAATTTGTTTAATTTGGAAAATGCTGACGAACTGTCCAGGACTGAACTAAATTACTATGAACGGTGTTAAAGCAAGGAAAAAGAAAGAAAACTTTGCCGTCATGCGCTCACGTTGTCAAGAAAACATAAAACTTGGTCATTTGACGTTGTTGTTTTGCAGATGATGGCAAAGAAATGTACAAAACTGTAAAACGCACGTGCAAAGCGATTGGTTTTGGTCATTAAACCTATTGTTTTGTGGCGTTCTCGTTGCCGTTGCCGTCCTAGTTGCTAAAACTCCCTATTACTGAAGTGTGGTGGCAGTGTGAGTGTTGTTGGCTGGCGAAATGTGGATTGTTATGTGGAATTTGTTTGTCCCCCCCCCCCACTGAAGGCTTGATTTGAGGCCTTTTGCCACGCGCATTTTGGCTTACGACATATGAAATTGTCTTTTTTGTTGTTGTGCAGGGTGCTCAATTTGCACCTGGCTGGGAAACCAACCAATTTTATCTAGCTGGCTGGGAAATATCTTGTGTGTCTTGCTGGCAAAAAGGAACAGATATTTTTTTCCCAGCAATATTAAAAAAGACCTGAAAATGCCTGAATAACATTTAGTTTTATTAACTGGGGTACAATAATACATTTTCAACAAATTGGTCGTTTTGTGCCCCTGTCTGTTGAAGACGGCTGCACAGGCGCTGTATTAGCCAATTAACTCAGGATAGCATGAAAACGTAACTCGAGTTCTTGCATGTTCTTACGATTGTAACAAAGACTTGAGAACTTTTTCAAAGATCACGATCAAATTACCGTTTCTACCGCTAGCAATAGGTATTGAAATTTCATTTGGTTAATACAAAGTACCAACCGATGGAGTCATGGATGATATGCGTCTTTGTTTGTTCGCATGCTATTTAGCTTGTTTTTCTGCCTGACGTTTCTATACCAGCTGACCCTGTACGCCATAAAGAAACATATTTGTTCGTGTTTATTTAAGTTGCCAAAACCTAAACGTCCTTCTTACCAGCGACGTGCCATGCGGTTTGTCATTGCACCAGCCGGCCTTGTTGCTCTCCAAGTTTAACCCATGAACAATGGTGACAGAAACACCATGCATCTAAACTGTTCTTGCACATTGTTAAAGGTATCCAATCTACTGGTAACATATCAAATATACCATGCCCTGGGTGATTGCCCGGGGGTGATTGGCCAATCAAACAATCAACACGGTAAAAATTCATCAGGAGATTACAATATAAAATGCAACCACATAATAATTCCTAATAACAATAAATACAGACCTAAAAAGTCTCTTCTGTAAAAATACTACTCTAAACTATAGCTAGACCAACTTAGTTAACTAAAATGAAGGTTTAACAATTGCTTAAAAAGATCTACAGATTTCACTTGTTCCAAAGAGTTGCACCTCTATAGCTAAAGCTCCTTTTTAGGTTGTCGGTTCTGGGTAAAGGGACATTTCATTTTTTTGTAGACTCCCTTGAGACATATCCTGACGTACTCCGCTCAGTAAACATGGAGGATAAGTAGTCAGGAGCCAGGTCGTTAAGAGCTTCGGAGTACCACACTTGAGGGAAGCCCTCGTAAAGTTCTGACTCAGTATTTTCCCGCCTCTACTTTGATTCCTGTCAGTCGCACCCATGAACGGAGTGAAAACCCTGGCTAAAGTGGAAAGTCTCATCTGTTTTCAAATCTTATCTCAATTATCCACTTGGCAAGCGGGTCCGTTCCGAGAGCTAAGCCGTGTCATTTTTTCAGTGATTAATTTCTTATTTGACTCTACGGCATGTTTTTAATTACAGTTGCACTAATAATTTTACTTCAAGACCTGAGGGCGACATCCAACAGAAATAATGGGAGCAGAACAATTTACGTGTGTACCATTAGGCTGTGAAATCCTTCAAAATATTATTTCACATTTCATTGCACTTTTGTGAAAGGATTTTTTACCTTTGAGATCCTGTTGATGCATTCCTTGCTTGAGGAATATCCATATGTCCAGTATCAATGACAGCACAGTTAAAACTAATACAACAACCACTAGAACACGCAATACAAAGAGCTCATGTCGCATGTTATTGTTCACGGCGGTGAATGACTATATTCTATTGACGGTGCTGAGACAGAAAAGTTTTGCCCATCCTAGTTAACCGGTATCGCCGGGAAGAAGCTAACCAACAGTTTTCGTAGAATAAGCATACTCGAGTAGGACTAAAAATTGGTCTTGGTTTAGATTTTGGAAATTTATTTCTTTCCTAACTAACACGAGGTTGATGAGGTTAAGAAGAGAAGGCAGGTTGTTTGATGCTATTTGCCCAAACAAAACGGGTAAGAAGATCAGGTCACGTTCATTAAATCATTTCAACAGGCCAGAAATTATAACCAAAGAACTTCCTAAGTTAACTTCAATCAGATTAACTGAGTGAGAGACGCATTTTCAAATGAAATGATTCCATAGTTGTTTCAGGTTGTTTTATTGTCATCTCATAGTGATCCGCATTTCAAATTAGATCAAAAGTGAGAAAAGAAGCACCAGTACAGTGCAAACAAATAAATGCTACCTGTTGCTGATATTAATTTTTGCTGGAAAGGGTGCGATCGGACAACATGGCAAAAAAAGAGGGAAATGATTGCCGGCTACTTGGCATTTCCTATACCCAGCATTGCCTTGAATATCGTTGTCGAGGTCATGCGCCAATTTGCCAGAGAAACAGTGAATAGTGACACTGGGTCGACTAAATTTAAGTCAAGGTCGAGCTGCCGTGGCTGGTACTTAAGTCTTAGAAAATTGAGCTTGTTGAAATCACCAATATTTGACATTTGTATCCCCCTGGTTACCCCAGAACAACGCCGTTTGTTAACACCATTTTTCTTCAAAGATTTTTCAGCGATGCTGATTCTTTAAATTTGGACAAAAGAAATACTCAATAGCTTAGTTAGTATTTACTCTTCCCACAATAATATCTTGAAATGGCAAGTAGATTCACAGCGAGACGCAAGTGAGTTTGGAATGAAATCCGGTGCCCATAGTTGCGGTTACTCGAACTGATCTTCGGTATTTTAAAAACCGAAAGCTTGCTCTTTGCCAACTTGATATGTGTACCTAAGGCTGAGTATCGAGAGAGTTAGAAAATACATTGCCCACACAAGACGTTGGAGCTGCTGATATCGAGTTGCTCTGAGCTTCAGGGCAAAGAGGAAATAACCACAACCTGCATGCGCTCAAACCTGCAAGACGGCCATAAAGAAAAGCATCAAAGCCGGCAAACATGAAATAATAATAATAATAATAATAATAATAATAATAATAATAATAATAATAATAATAATAATAATAAAAGGAACCTGCAGATTTAGACGGTAGTTAGTCACCGTGTTAGAGCAATTCTATGGAGCTAGTCTTTCAATTTGAGCTACTCAAAATATTTTGTACTACTTTGGACGACGCGTTCTGATAGGGTCTGGAAGGAGCTGCGCGGGATCCGGGACTTGCCTCGATCCCGTGACTCGGGAATGCAGTTCAAGTGGAACAGTGCTTTGCGCATATTTCTACTTAAATTGGCTGTCACGCATGATTTCGTTTCTTTGTAGTTCGTAATAGCTATCTTGATCGGATAGGCGGAGCGTGTTGGAAATAATAGTTTGTATTGGAATCCAATGCCAAACAACTTAAGAAAACCTTGAATACAGAAAGCATTATGCATTGTAGACTCTAACACTAGCCAAAGGATTTTACTGACAAAAATTGAGGGTCCTACCTGCACTAAAATTTGCACAATTTTAAGGCAGCCTTTACACGGACGCGGTTTCAAATTGACAAGGTTTCACGACCTTGAACCTGCGTCGAAAATAATGCGGTTTGGAGGTGTTTGCACGGAGTTGATCCAACCGTTCTCCAAGGGTTAAAATCATGGCGATCTCGTTCCCAGGCGCTCATGCTTGACGAATGGGATATGAGTATCATTAAAAAAAATTCGTCAATAGTAACGGGGGCCACACTGCGAAGTAACCAATCACAAAGCCGTATATCGATCACGAGGTAAAAATGGACCAATGAGAGACTGTATATTAATGAGGGTCCCAATGGGCACAAACTACAAATACGTCCTGAGGGGGTACGGGTAGGGAAAGTCCAATGTCTCCTAAATCAATAAAAATCAACTCTAGGGAGGGGATCCTGGGGAGGGAAGGGTGAGTGATCGGTGTGGAGGGAGGGTTGAGCTGGCAAAGTCAATGAAAAACTGATTTGAAGAACAAAGTTTTTTTTAATGACAGAATCATACCAATCCTGATCTATGTACATGTTCCATATTAATCAAAGACAAATCAAAAGGTAAATGTAGCATCCGCCGGATCCATTGAACAAAATGATAACATGCATTCCACTTTGGGGCAGTGGTGTCTGAGAGGGTCTTGATGATGTCCACAGGAGCTCACACTGCGTAACCGAGGCATATCATCAAATTTGGTGCAGGCCAAATGTTCTAGATTCACACATGGAATCCGCAAGTGATCCAATAGGTCTCTTTCCAAATGACCACCCTTGTAGCCC
>OX419342.1:16143009-16160509 GCA_948470475.1 Galaxea fascicularis
TTAACGGTTTGATCACAAACTCGATGGGATTGGTTCTCATTTGAACTGTTTCATAATCCATCCATTTGCTACTGACGATAGACACATCCCTGACATCTGTCACAGGTTACTTGAAACAACTGCAATTTTGAATTCCCACCAGGAGCTGAGAGAGGGTGTGCTGAGGCCGTGCTTAGTCAAAAATAGTCTTGAATGTCGAATGCAATGTTCTCAGATTCTTGGTCGGGTGTGTACTGAATGGTTTGGCTTTTACCGTATGTTTACAGTCCGAGATCGTTATCAAATTTGATAACCATCTTACGTCACAACATGGTGGGCGTTTCCGAAATCGAAGTTTTTTGTACCCCGTTCGTGTTGTTCGTCTTTTATTCGGTATTGCTCGCCTAATGTACCCATAATTCTATTGGGAATTGATGAAAAGGCCTTGTTCTTCAAGTGTGCAAAAGGTGGCGGTCGTCATGGAATGATGGATGATAAATTTTTGCCCGAGAAGTGGCAGGGTGATTGAAATAGCATGTTAAAATGAAGTATGTTTTTCAACTTTGCCTTTAAGTTTAGGATATTAAACTAATTTTACCGCAGTCGAAAAAAAAAAGGAGCTAATCTACAAACAATTTTCTTTCGATGTAACTATTTTTTTGTCTGAGTGCAAACTGCAGGCAAAAAGTGCATGGGGTGGTCTTGTTTTGCGGTCTAATTCCGTTGCTAACAGCCATTTTGAGTCTTCGGCGTTGCTGTTAATCTGTCTGTTTATTATTCGAGCAATGTTGAGGTAATTGCGCTATCGTCTTTTCACTGTACTCTGTTGAAATGGTGGATGTTTGAAGTGAACCATAAATAACACTATAGAGTCCACAATTATAGAAACTTGCTTTTATTCCCAACACCGTAATCACTTCTTTGCACTCTTTTCGTTCATCCCTCGTGAGCATGCCCGTAACGCAATATAACAACATTACATCTCTCTTTTTCTCTGAATAATGAGTCAGGTAGAATGACATAACGATTGAACTCAACATATAGGTCCAAATAATGTTCAAATAATATAGTCCTTGAAACAACGTTCAAGTAACATAGTCCTTGAAATATTCTGGCACTTTCCTTGTTCTTGCTGGTCTGCGAAGCGCGGGGAGCTCACTTGATCCAACTGCTTCAGCTGATGTAACTGGTTCGACTGTTTCAGCTGCCTCAGTTAGGGATGTAGACTGTTCGTCTTCGTCACTTGGAACGGGTAGTACAGGTATATTGGAAGGCAGCTTTTTGAAGAATGAGGCATTTCTGGTTACAGTGTGTTCTCCATTTTGCGCTGTGATCATGCCTCCTTTCTTGTCTTTGATCTCCAGGGGCTCAGGCTTGAATGGTGTAGACATCTTGTCCTTCTTTGGCTGGTTTATCAATACTTTGTCACCGATATTGAGGTCTGTGCTCTTTGCGTGACTGCACTTGTCAGCATACTCTTTCATTTTCTCCTTTCTATTGGCATCAGTTTGTCTGACCTCTGGGGAAGCCTGATCATGCTATATCCGAGGTAATGTGGATTTGAGTCGTCGTCCATTCAGCAACTCTGAAGGAGACTTTGATGTGGTGCTATGAGGGGTTGCCCTGTATTGCCGAAGAAAGGTGAACAATTCTTGCCTCCAGTTCTTGCCTTGAATGACGGCTGTCCTAACGGCTTTCTCTAGTGTCTTCATAAGCCTCTCAACCTCTCCATTAGCTCTGGGCCATACAGGAGTGACTCTACGATGTTTGAAACCGAGTTGAGTGGCAAACATTTGAAAACTTTCGCTGTTGAATGGTGGACCATTATCTGTCCTTACCACTTCAGGGATCCCTTGTCTGGCAAATATACTGTCAAGGTGAGGAATCACTGCCTTTGCTGATGTTGACCTCAAAATCTCAACTTCTGGGAACTGGCTGAAGTCATCAGTCACGACTAACAAGTAATCTCCATTTGGAAAGGGGCCCACAGAAGTCCATGGAGAGCTCTTGCCACGGGCCTTGAGGTAGGGGAGACATTTGCAGAGGTTCAGATGCTGGCTTTGGATTATGGTTCGCAGCTTGACACGGTATGCACCCTTTGACCAACTCCTCCACCATTTTGTCTATACCTGGAAACCAGACTGAATCTCGCAGGAAACACTTCGTTTTGACAATTCCTTGGTGTCCACTGTGAGCCAGCATAATCATTCGACTTTGTAGCTTCTCAGGGACTATTATGCGGGTTCCTCTAAGAATTACACCATTTGATATCGACAGCTCTTGTTTGATCTGTTGATACTGACTGACATCTTTTCCAACCTCGTGCCACCTTTGATTTATTATCACCCTTGCCAGACTCTGCAATGTTTCATCAGCTGCTGTCGCATCTTTGACTTCTTGTAGGGTGACGGCAGGGGGTAAAGCATTAGTGGTTACAAAATTGATGTAGGCGTCAACTCTTGACAAATGGCTGGGTTTCTGTGACAGCTTGGGATCAGGATGACGACTCATGTAATCAGCTGGGTTGTCTGCCCCTGGCTTGTAAATGACTGTGGTTTTGTATGGCTGTAGGCGCAGCTGTAATCGCTCAAGTTGTGCAGTTGCTTTGCAGGTGGGGTTGTTGAAGATTGTCTCCAGCGGTTTGTGATCTGTGATGACTTGAAAGGATGATCCATAGAGGTATAGGTGAAAGCGTTCAATTCCCCAGACGACTGCAAGAGCCTCTCTTTCGGTTTGGCTGTAGCGGCTTTCACAGTCGGTGAGTGAACGACTTGCGTAGGCTACAATGTTTGTTCCTCCATGTGCTGTCACTTGTGAAAGAATTGCTCCCAGTCCAACGGGGCTGGCATCAACAATCAGTTCTGTCTTAAATGAAGGATTGAAATATTTCATGACTTCTGGGGTTGCCATTCGAGCTTTGAGGCGAACAAATGCTTGTTGCTGTTCTGGTCCCCACATCCACTTGGCATTTTGGTGTGTGAGTTGGCGGATTGGAGCAGAAATTGATGCAAAGTCCTTGATGAAACGTGCGAGATACTGGGCCAGACCAAGAAAACTGCGTGCTTCAGTGGCATTCCTGGCATTGATAAGGGAGGAAACTTTCTGGTCATCTGCACTGATGCCGTCTGCAGAGAAGCGATGACCAAAAAAGTCAATAGATGATTGGTTGAATAGACATTTGTCAGGATTGGCAGTTTGTAACGCTTGTAACGAAACAGGCCAATGTGTGTAGCAAAAGTAGTAATGCTTCGATGACATCCCTGGTTTAAGTCTATCTTACTTAAGACAGTTGCTCCATTTAGATCAACGATCAGGTCTTCCACAGTGGGCACTGGATGTCGTTCACGTTCTATGGCCTGATTTGCCGCTCTCATGTCTACACATCTTCGTATTCCTGCCTTTTTTGGGGCTACCACGATCGGAGAGACCCAGGGGGTTGGGCCTTCAGCTTTCTCTATCATGTCAAGTTCCTCTAGCTTTTTGAGCTCAGCCTCGACTTGGTCGCGAATGTGAAATGGCAGTCTGCGGTACTTCTGGGCTAGTGGTTTAACGCTGTCATCAACATGCAACTTTGCAGTTTTGCCTTTCATCTTTCCGAGCCCTTCAAAGCAGCCTTTGTAATCCTCCATGATGTTATCAACTGTGGGTGCCGAAACACTGTTTATTATGTGCAACAGCCCGAGATCAGTTGCCGTTTCAAACCCTATCAGATTTCCATCAGATCCATCAACGATACAGAATTGTGTTACTTTGGATTTGCCGGTCACGCTCGACTTAATTTCAGCTTCGAACTTTCCAACAACTGGTAAGGGCTCGATAGATCTATAGCCATAAATCTTCTTTGAGGTGGGTGAAATGTGAACGTTTTCTAGCTGATTAAATGAACATGTGTCAATGATGTTCACTCCTGCTCCTGAGTCGATTAAACATTTCACTGTCTTACCTCCAATGGTAACTTCAGTCAGTGGTTGCACAGAATGAAGAGTGATACGGTAGGTGTATTCTTCATCGGTGGACTCATCGCCATCTTTTTCATCCACTGTATTAACTTTCTTGGACGTTAATCTGCTTCTACACACTTTTGTAAAATGGCCTTTCTTGTGACAGTGTCTGCAGGTTTCATTCAGTGCTGGGCACGGTCGTCCTTTGTGAGGGTAATTTTCTCCACACCTGTAACACTTCTTGCTTTCAGGAAATCGCTTTCCTTCTTTGACTGTTTGAACTTCCGATACTTTGGCCAACTTCTCTTGTTCCTCGATGCCTTTGGCTTGCTTTTCGGACATTTCTAGACCCCGGCCATAGTCGAGAAGAGCTTTCAGATCCATGTCTTCTCGAAGAGCCCTTCGACGTAATCGTGTAGACAAACAGGACACGACTATGTGTGACTTGATTTCTTCATCTTCATTAGTAAACTCGCATGTTTGAGCAGGCGTCTGAGCCTTGTGCAGTAAGAATCAAGCGACTCACCGGAATTCTGAGTAGCATTTCTGAACATGTAAATTTCGTATGTCTTGTTTACTTTTGGCTGAAAGTAGGCATTCAGAGCGGTTACAGCTTTCGCATACTCTTTCTCTTCCCCTTGATCGGGAAGTGTTTCGAAAATGTCACTGACCTATTCACCAGCGGAGTATAATAGCAGCGCTCTCTTGCGTGTCGGATCTTTCACATCATGGACAGCGAGGTACATTTCAAAGCGTTTCAGCCATTTCTTCCAAAGCGGGCCGACTGAAGCGTCGCCTTCGTGAACAGAGAATGAAGGAAATGGAGGTAAGATGTTCGCCATTTCGCTTCGGCAATTGTGGAAATCGATTGGTGTATTTTTTTTCTTCTTCTTCTTCAAAGTTATCGTGTGACGAGCGTATATTTGTTAATTTTGCTGAGAATTCTGGATTTCCCGCCTTACTCTAATGGCAGCCAGCGCACGTGATGTTGCGAAAACGTACATGATTTTTCCATCCTTTTTTCAGTGTGATCGATCCAAAGTAACTATAAAGTGAGCTGCAGTTGTAGTCGAGATCGCTAGAGTTATCCTCGTTGCCAGTTATAGAGTCCACAATTATAGAAACTTGCTTTTATTCCCAACACCCTAATCACTTCTTTGCACTCTTTTCGTTCATCCCTCGTGCGCATGCCCGTAACGCAATATAACAACATTACAAACACCAAACTAGTTCGTTGTCAAACGAGATTGCGCCATTATTAATATTTTTTTTTGAGGCGAGCGCTTTGCATTTGGCCGCTTTACAAATGCTTCCCTTTAACTATTATAGCTCACTTCTGTTTCTTATTTGACAGGCTGGTACTGGTTTATGAATCTTTCGGCTCAGCTCTTCTCGTCTTTTATCCTACATTATTACCACGAATTTAAAATTAAAGGACTAGATGGCACTCCGGTGTATGTTTATCCTGAAAGTGGGAACGAAGATCCATTTGCGCAACGATGCGTTCTTCCACTGAGATGTAGCCGATATGCCTTTCACACTCCAGGACGTCATAATGGATCTACTTATGCCAAGAAGTCGTACGCGTTAAATGAGGTTTTGGGGAGGCAGTTTTGGTCGCTTGCAGTATTTCTTTGATAGCGAAATCAAACATTTGCTGGATTGGGGAAACATCAGTAGACTTTTACGAAAAATAGTTGCGTGATTTGCGTCACTGTCTGGAGAGTTCGTGAGTATGCTAATTTCGCCTAGAAGCTTCTTGCATATTCAATTAGTATCACTTCAATTAGAAGTGATATTCAATTAGTGGTGATTAAGCAGTTTTCCAAGTTTACGTATCATGCTGTAAATAGTTTAATGTTGTAATGTTACTTTAATTAGTTGAGCCGGAAAGTTCTAGAATCTTATGCTGTAAAGTATATAAGCCGATCGCTGTAGTTTTTTGAGAGAGAATGTTTTTGAGTCAGTACATGTAGCGTTCACGAGCTGTGAGCGTTGGCGGAGGCCGTGTTTATTGAAGTGCGGCAGAGGTCGCGTGTACATTTGGCGGAGGCCGTGTTTATTGAAGTGTGGCAGAGGTCGCGTGTACATTTGGCAGAGGCCGTGTTTACTTGACTGTGACGGAGGTCAAAGTGTAATTTACAAGCCTAGCGTGTGCTTCTTGTGGAGTTAATTGTGCGAAATTTACTACGTCCGTTTGGAATAAATAACCTTGTTGCTGTTCCGATAACCCTGCGATCTGTTTGGACTGCGAACTACCTACCACTCACACAACGAACTCGTAACAATAACAATTTTGTACATGGGGCACTGAAGGTCTGGAAATGCCACGATTACCACAGCAGTTCACATATGATTTCTTTCCCATACATCATTCGCAGCGACTTGTATTGAAATTCTGAGAGTTTATATAATGTAGAACATTTGCTACATTGCAGCAAAATCAGTAGAATCGAAGGGTATATGTTGTACACACTGAAACTGGAGCACTGAAGTTCCGGAAATGCCACGACAACCAAAGCAGTTCACATAGGATATGTTTTATTTGACATACATCATTCGCAGTAACTTGAATTGAAGTGGAGAGGAGGTGGTTGCTCGTTATATCAGAAATGGGGGAGGAAGGAGCGGACACAATAAGGGCCACGTCCGTGGAGGTACGTTAAGTGCTCAGTATTCTGGATTTTCCAGCGTCTTACATGTTGCGAGAACATTGCTTTGTCTTCAAAGCCAAGCTATTATTCACGCGATGTGCTACCACTTCATCCTCATTTGTCCTCAGGGGCCAGAACCCGTTTTTATGTGTACGATTTTTAAGTAGAAGTACGTATCACACTAAGTAAATGTTGTCAATATTTTTTCTTTTACACAGATTGTTGAACCCGTGGTTGAGGCAAGTGCTGAAAACCTGGGAGCTTCTGCGTCCGCCAAGAGAGCAAAGAACGATTGAAAAGAAAAACGCTTTGCTGTAGCTAGAATATCTCATGAATGGTTAAATACAAACGTTTTGCTGCAGAATGAATGTCCCATGACTGCTTTTCGTTGCATGTCACAATAACTGGGAACTTGTCAAAAGCCGGCCGGCATCCAGAGTACAGAAAAGCATGAAACTCTGACGAAATAAACCAATGGAAAATGATTTCATATTCCAAATTCGTAATCGTTCGAAGTTTATCCTTTGCACTTTAACAATTCAGCATATATTTGTTTTCGGTAACACTAAGTACTAACCTTGTACAGTCTCGTTTGGCCCTCTGACGCCATGAATAAAAATTGTTGCGACAGTAACATGTCACGTGAACTTGAATCTGAGCTGCGATTGGCTATTAGTTTGTTTTGGTGTGGGTTATTAAAGCGCCCATGTCACCAATATTTTTGTTTTGTCATTCAAAAGTTCACATTAAAAAAGGAACTTCTGCGAGAAAAGTTTTTGATTTGAACAAAACACGATTTTTTTATGATTTTTTAAAAACGCTGAAATTGACCGCCATTTTGGCACACAACTCGTGTTAGTCTTCTCACGGTCATAGATGACTTGTGACGTAGGTTAAGGAACACGTGACTTCAGATTCTAATAAACTTGAGGGAGATTTGACCGAGAGTTCATCGAGTGACCGGTGAAAAAAATGCCCGAAAGATGTGTTGCTGCACGATGCGACAACACCGCAGATCCCGCAAAAGGAATTAGTATACACAGAATTTCTAACTCTGAAATCCCTATCGACAACATTCCCCACACCAAGTCTTCTTCTCTGACAAGCGTGGTTGTGGTGGTCAGCAGGGTGATGCTTTGATCGGGATTAAATTCGGAGAGCTCTGGATTTAGTACAAAGCAGGAAGTACACCAAGGCACGGGCTAATGTCTTAGGCAGAGTCACCTGAAAGTACTGTTGAGCTTTCTCGTGAATGTAAAAGCACTTGTTTCCTCCTAAACTTGTAATTGCTTTTTTCACTTTTCGGATTAATGTCGCTCAAAGCGTACGCGTTATAAAGTCCCGTCAACGCACCATGTATACGTCTTCGACCGTACGGTAAATAACGCTTGATAGGTGGATGGATAATGACCAAGGAACTTTGCATGTCCACGAAATCCACCAGCCACTGAGAATTGATATCAAACACTAATACTCTGTTACGACGAAAATGTTTTCGTGCCGGTTTGTGTAGGGTGAAACCGGGTTGGCCTTGGAGCCAACTGAACACTTGAGAGAGTTTCAATCCATACCGACGTGCTGCACGATACAAAATAAAATTTTTTCGACTTCCCCTAAAGCAGATGGACGGTCCACCTCATATTGCAGTTTTTCTAATAGTCGGTCCATCTGATTGTGTGTCATTTGCGGCGTTTTCCTCATCGTGGTTCTCGGTGACATATTTCAATTCGATGTGTACTTCACAACATTTAACTAAACATCGCACTCTCTGAAATATGTCACTTAAAGAAATGGTAGGCGTTGGACTTCCACACAGACGACTTGCAGCACTGCCCATAATTGTAAAACAACTAACTAGAATGCGTTTGTGCATAGGCTTTTTATAATCTACCAGGCGGACATCCACCAAACAGAACGATAATGCGTGGGATAGGCACCCCTTCACTTTCGATGGAATTGATATTGTTCAATGAATTCAATAAGCGACCCTAGTTCATGGGTTCTAGTTCATTCAAAAGAACTGGCCAACTTTCACAAGGTAGGGATGCAAGGTGTATCGTAAAAAACAACGTCGAGCACAAGTGCGAACCAAGAGGAAGTACACTTTATCCATGTTGACACGATACCTGGAAATGACTATTTTTCTCGTTTCTTTTATAGTCACCAACCCCTAGAACACACCCCTTGCGATTCTTTTTTAAGAGAAAAAAAGACAATTTGATTAGGAAAACGGAAAACATATTGGTTTTCCTTTGAACTTGTGTTTATTTACACCAGTTATTAAAGTTGCATTAATCGAAAAAGTGCATCTTCCTTGAAGGTAAGCTAACAGCTCGACTTACGTGTTTTCCTGGAACATTTCTTGTTCTAGGCAGTTTTCATTTAAGCTTCGGCTTTAAAAGACGCAACACAAGCACTTTTGTTATAGCTCTTGTTAATTCGATAAAGTGTTTGGAATTGCTTGAAAAGTAGTCTTTTATTCATTTCGAATCCAGTGCCTTTTAATTTGTTTGTATTAGAAAACAAGTCCATGTTTTGTCTGTCGAGAAACGTGTAATTCATCATTAGTCGTGCGCTTCAATAGAACGATTTAAACAGCTTGAACTGTTTATTGTTTACATGAAATTGAGAAACGACTGAGGCTGCTTTACCTCGAGGAAGCGAGATACCCATGGGGACAGAATACGGCTTCAATCATGGTTTTGTCCCATGTTTCGCTGTGGCGTTTTTTAAGAAGACGTTTTTCTCTCCACAATTGATGTTTGTATTCTCGTCTCACTCAAATGTTCAAAACAATAAAATGTTTTGCAAGTGAATCCGTTTGTGGCATGGAGTTTAGTGTTTGACTAAAATTTGCATGTAAGGTTTGAGCGACAACAATAACATCTAATAAACCGTTCTAGTAGTCGGGGTCCCTCTGCGCCGCTCTTTTCATTTCTCAGTATATTCACAGTTCGTTGTGTGTCTGTGCGTGGCCGGTTAAAACACGCAAGGGGATCGAGAAGAGTGGTGGGCTACAAGGGTTGTCATTTGGAAAGAGACCGTATTGGATGACTTGTGGATTCCATATGTGAATCTAGAACATTTGGCCTGCACTAAATTTGATGATATGCCTCGGTTACGCAGTGTGAGCTCCTTTTGGCCTGCTAAATCCGAAAGTAACAAGGGCCGTTACTTTTGGAGTCCGCGGTATGTCACAAGCAACTTTGGAGATCATTCTCAACCAAGTGTTTGTGAATGATTAAAAAAAATACTTTAAAAATCATGTTTCACGAGAAGAGGAAATTCATGTTTCATGACAAATTACTAATTTTTTCTACATAGCATTTACATGTTTAGATGCAATAAAACCTTTGTTATTCAAACAAATTCCTTGATAAAATTAGAGATATTTGGGGCAAAGGAAAGAACGAGCAAAAAACGCGCAAAGAAAATTGAGCCAGCCTCGTTACAAATTCTTTCTGCCATAAATATCCGATAGCCTAAGGCAGGCTACAACAACAGTCAAGTAGTGGGTTTACATTCTAATTGCTAGTCATTGCTCTAATTCCCATCAGGATTAGTGGGTGATGGGAAGTGTTCCGGACACTTAGTGCAGGTATTCATGTAGAAATCCAGTGGCTTAGTATAGTGACAGTTGTGAGCTGTTGATGCGGTGCATCTCGGAGGAGGACGAATTGGACAATTCCATGGGGGAAAGGTTTTCGCCTCCTCAACATCTTGGGGATCTCTCATCCAAGCAATAACTTGAGAGCCCGTCAAGATCCAAACATCGCCCAGATCTTGAGCATATTTTAGGAATTTCTTAGCTGCATTCATGTGATCACCAGTAGGACCCACCAAGAAATACTTGGGATGCATATGCATGCCAAAGGGAGCTCGGTTCGTGTCGTAGTGATAATGGAAGTTCCTTTTTAGGATATCGAACCAGACAGTTTCATTTCCACCTTGATCACACCCATCCATCATAGCACTACATGTTGAACCATCTTTGTTCATAAGATTGACGTTTGGAATTTCCCATAGTCCTGGATAGGACATCTTCGGACACGGCTGGTCAACAGAGGGACATGTCTGAGTTGATTTGTAGTCCAGAGTGTATGGGTACATGGGACCATGCCCATCAAATTTAATGTTCGCCGGCCAGGAGAGGTCATAGGTGAAGTTGCTGAGGTATAGGGACTTGAACATCATTTCTGTGAACATCAGGAATGGTGCTCGAAAACCAGTGATAGCTCCGTAAGGGATATTTCCAAATCTGAATGCATGGATGGAAATAGAAGGTTAATATCTTGTGATAACGTCTCTAGTTTCAGTTACATGGCAACAAATACAATACACCAAGGGACGTATAGTGAAAGATGAGACTGTTGGCATCATAATGCGGACGAAAACAACAACCACATGGAAAGAAAATGTAAGCGACGGCTTTGAAATCTGTTCACCGAACACAATCGTTTAGCCCTTTGATGACTACGATTTTAATAATTTTTTAGCAATTAGTAAGGTGGTAAAAGAACACTGGTATTTTGTCTTGTCTTGGTTTTAGGGCAAAGACATCTACAGAGATGCAGCTAATTATCACCTTACACGACATGGCAGAGGTTATTCGGTCTTCGCGGTCTTTGCGGACGATGCTTTACTTTACGGCATTGTCGCCAGCGATGCGGACTGTGACCTACTTTGATCTGATCTACGCAGGTTAGAATCCTGGCAGTATCATCGGCAAATGGAGTTTAATCCCTCCAAATGCTTCCAAAATTGTTACCTTCTCATATAAAAGCAATCCACCCCGCAGAAAATATGTCTTCTGTGGTATTGAGTTGGAACAGGTTGATATCTTCCCATACCTTAAGGTTACCATCAGTAACAAACTTAAATGGTCAGCCCATGTTTCCACAAGTTTCAAGTTTCAAGTTTCACGACACAGACGACAGCAGCTAAAGCAAACAAATCGCTGGGTACAATACAACGCAACAATTGGAATTGTCCAAAGAATGTAAAAGAAATTGCATATACATCCCTAGTGCGATCGAAGCGGGAATATGCAAGTGCCGCTTGGGACCCGTTTTTAAAGAAAGATATCAGTGCTCTGGAAAGGGTTCAATGTAAAGTAGCACGGTTCTACTCACTGAATTATAATAGATATGCGAGTATTACGGATATCATTAAAGACTTAAAGTGGGCCACGCTGGAAACGAGGAGAAGGCAGTCTAGGTTAACACTTATGTATAAACTAACTCATGGTGGTATTGATGTAGATAGCCGAAAATATCTAACTCAACACTCCGAGAATCGCACGAGGGGTAGCAATAAATTTTACATTACATTAATTAAATAATAGTTATATATTGTTTATATATCTGTATTTTATATGTACTTATTTTATTTATTTGTTTATTTTCGTTTTTTTAATTAATTAATTAATTTTTTTTACGGTTGGTGTGATATCTTAACGATTTTACCGACCTAATACATGTAAAATGTAAATGTATTTCGACACAGCGGACTACTGTAGAAAAGCCTGCTGTTTTGACACCGTAGGCTCAAACGTTTGTCACAAATTGTTTAGCTATCGAGCGTGTACGGTTGAGTCTGTTGAGCATTGGGTTTATAAGTGTGTTTCGAGCCATTTGCCACCGCAGAAGCCCCCAGGCCGGCATCATAAAGCTAGAATGGTGGGTAGAGGTAAACTTCTGAACGACAATAGAAGTGAGAGGTGATTTCACAGCGATTGAGACTACAAATGCTTTTGGTTTTGACTTCCAAAAACCCAGCTGGTACCGTCTTTTGCCAGTAGGTCTGGGTGGCTATTTGAAATAGTGATCAGCATACCTCCGTGCTCCCGGTATGGCTGAATTACCTAGAATTCCTATCGAGCGGGAACAAGGAAACTACGGATTTCCGAAACTAGCTATAATAGTTCGGCCCCGGGGAGGGTGTGGGGTGCTCAACAGATGCTGGGTAGGGAGATGCGGCCCGAGCGCTCAAACCCTGACCCTGTTTAAGACACAAATCTCTGATTTCCCTATCCCGTCTGAGACAGAATTCAGATTTTTCAGACCCTATCAAAGAAAACATATAAACAAAGACAACGTTTTTCGGTTACCACTTATCTTTTTTGTAGTGAATAAGCTGTAATTATCAAAGTCAAGGGAAGCCCACCAATAACTGGCGGCTTGTTGTCAAACTTCTATAAACAAACATCTCGGTTTATCCTGTTTAAGCCATTGGGTCATGTAGCCATACCCTCTTTAAAACAGAAAGTGATGAAATCGATATCCCATTGAAGACAAAATACCCCGAAAATCATACCCTATCGGGCCGCACTTCCCCGTTAAGGCCATATAAGGGAATACCCCCGGGAGTTCAGCATGCGGAAGATTTAAAAGAAGGAATATTGACCGGAGCCAAGCCCTGAGATTGAAGTTTGCGGGGATTGTGGACGTTAAGTTTTAAAAGGATTTTTGCATTTAAATTGGTGTTGTTCTTGGACGTCGAAAACAGGCACTTCTAGTCAGTTTGTTACAAAGGAAACGGTCAAATTCGACAGAAATTGAGAGCTGTGGTTGTAGTTGGTTTACTAGGTGTGAAAATTTGAACAAGTTACCAGTTGACACTATCAGCGGTTCACTAAAGGACCTAAAGAATGCGTGTACCTAAGTGCCAACCGTTTTCCTAAGACATGGGAAAACAGAATTCCAACTTCCATTTTCTTTTTCCGTTTTCTCATGACACGAGAAAACGGAATTAGAATTCCATTTCGCTTTTCGTTTTCCTGCCACATTGAAAACAGAACTCGAACTACTATTTTTGTTTTTCGTTTTCAGACATCTTTGGAAAACGAAATTTAAATTGTTATTTCCGTTTTTCGTCTTTCGTTTTCGTAAGTCGTTGAAATACGGAATTTGAGCTTCGATTTTCGTTTTTCGTTTCCATGTTTTCGTCATTTCGGTATCTCACCTAAACCGGAAGAGAGTCCGCTCTTCCTGTCGCTAACAAAAGGTCTCGAAACCACGGATGATGATTTGGTGGGAATAACAAACAAGATAGATGGCTTGGGAAATATCCTCGATGAATTCTTTGCCCGCCGTTTTCTTCTTGAAGGAAATAATGAAGACCTTGTCGAGGTAATAAAGAACCATTACTCAAATCTAAACGGCTGCAGTTTGCGAAGTGTTAAAATGTCTTGCAGTTATCATGGAAGGTGGCAGTCGACATCGTACAAGTCGACCTCTCTAGAAGCCGGCGAGAGGAGCGACGAAGTAAAATAGCGCCATATTGACTACGACGGAGGATTTTAGAAAGTCTATACAAGGTACCATATCGGAGCCCGAACACTGTTGTTTTGTTGTTCAAAATCTATCTGATGAAAAGCTTTTCTAATGTAATTTTTTGAGTTAACGAGAGGACCGAAATAGCCATTTTATTTTATTTTATTGAGATCTCCAAGTCCATTTTCGCTGCTCTGAAGATTTCGAAGTTTCATTCTCGCAGCTTGTGCTCTTTATCCTATTAGCTTTTGATTTTCCAACTCAACAAAGGTCTATTTTGTTTAAGGATCAAACAGAAACCATCTGCGTTACATCTCCATTTCTGTGCCGATGGACGCCATGAACATTAAACACGTAAACAGTATCTGCAGAGCAAAAATCTACGCCTTTGTACTACCCCCTGAAACTTGTAAACGTTGGGCCAAGAAGAATATGGAGACAAAAGCAATACTTACCAGGGGAGGGACAGGAGGAGAGTTTAATGAATAAATTAATCAGAATCGAGTGAGCGAGTGAGTGAGTGATCGATGGCCATATGACCCACACCTAGATCTCATGGCATGACTGGGTCATCCATGAGCTAAAAACGGAAAATTGTTTGATGTTAGTTCTACAAAAAGGCAAACGATATCAATGAGAGTTTCTTGTATGATACGAATGAACTTCTTTCTGTAAGGTAAATTTACAGTCAAATTTTAAAGGAAGGGTACGGTTTTGGTAAGAGTACATGAATAAACCTAGCTGTAGTAGGCGTGTGTCATGAAACTTTAAAATACCAAGGTTTTTAAAGATTGGATCAGTATGTGCATAGAAATGGGTTTTAGCTATAGTTCTCACCATTCGTTTCTGAAGAATTTCAAGACGAAAAAGGTTAGATTTATAAGTGGAGGCCCAAACTAAGTTGCAGTAAAAAAAGTATGGATAGACTAGTGAAAAATATAATGTTCGTAGAGATTTTGTCGACAGGTAGAAATTAGATTTGCGAATTGTTCCGATAGACTTTGAGACTTTGTTGGCCACATGTGAGATTTCGGACCTCCAATTTAAATTTTCATTTAGGATTACTCCCAAGAAAACTGTTTCGTTTACCTGGTCAAGTTTATGATCATTTATTAAAAGTTTAATATCATGACTTGTACGTTTTTGAATTGGTTTAAATACCATAAATTAAGTTTTTTTCAAGTGTAATGAGAGCTTGTTAACTCTGGACTTGGAGTCCGCCCCCTAATTTGTAACTTCAAATTCCAATTTTAAACCTTCAATAAATCTTCAATATCTCCAATTTTCCTAAATTTAACTAATCCTTTGAGAAAATTATCTCTTCTCAAATATACCCAATAATCACCAAAAAATTCACAAAATATCCCACAACATAGCTTTGTGAGATGAGCATAGAGATTTTGGATTGCTTGAAACGCGAGCGAGTTATTGACATTAAATCCATGTCAAGTGAATAAAAGACAATGTTTAGGTTAAGTCCCGCCTTAAGGACACTCTCAATACCTCTCTCAAGGACTTCTCAATTGACGTTGATGCATGGGAGTCCCTCGCCTCCGACCGTCCCATCTGGCGTGGTCTCATCTACGACGGAGCACGATCAGCAGAGAGCAACAGGATCAGAGCAGCCGAAGAAAAGCGACAGACGCGAAAAGACAGAGCGGCCTCTACACAATCCCACCAACCTACCCACATGTGCAACACCTGCAGATGTGGGTTTTACGCCCAGATCGGCCTTATCAGCCACCTCCGCACACACAAATAGACTCAGCAAGCTCCCCGTGAATTAGTAGCGTTGTGTATGCCAAATGCAGTGTGAGTTTATATAATTTATTGGTCGGCGTTTTTACGGAATTATATTTTCTTGTATATATTTGTAATAATTACCTTTTCAGTTTTTACGTGATTCGAAGCCTCCAATTCAACAAAGTGATTTGTAAAGAAAGAGAAGATTGGTTTGGTCTCTCACTAGTAATGGCTTTTTCGGTTGCTGCCTTTATATTTGAACCGCATCCTTCACACCACGGGCAAACTCCCGCGCATTATTCAATTTCAATTTTCAATTGCTTAATTCCCATCTTTTTCGCCAAAAATTGTGTTCGAACGCCCAACTAAGCAGACCAGGCAATCAAATGACCCAGCCCCGGGCTATTACTTTGCAAAAACGAGTAACGGAAAGAAAAACTGAAATCGCCCTCTAACACCTGCTTTGAACTTTCATTGTGTTCCAAGTATTCCTTATTTACAGTTGCCCTTGTTTATCATTAAAATATAAAAGCGATTGAATTTTCACAAGCAAACTGTACTGCTTTCCACCTATCCTCCAAGTTCCAGGCTTTTTCACAAACAGGAAGAGCGGACTCTCTTCCGGTTTAGGTGAACATACTGAAATGACAAAACAATGGAAACGAAAAACGAAAAATTTCGTTTTTCAACGACTTACGGAAACGAGAGGCGAAAAACGGAAATAACAATTTAAATTTTGCCAGTTTTCCAAAGTTGTGTGAAAACGAAAAACGAAAATAGTAGTTCAAGTTCCGTTTTCAATGTAGTAGGAAAACGGAAAACGAAAATGGAAGTACGAACTGAATTCCGTTTTCTCATGTCAAGGGAACAAAAATTGAAGTTCGAATTCCGTTTTCCCATGTCGTAGGAAAATAAAAGTCCCTTTTGTCTCTTTGAGACCGTTGCAATTTGGAAATCATTATCCTTGTGGAACGATATACGAGCTGGCCGTCACTGACCTGATCAACAGGTTAATAGGAAGCTTAAGCAACGACGACGGCAACGGCAACGAGAACGCCGCAAAACAACAACGTGAAAACAACAACATGAAATGGCCAAATTTTAGAACGTGAGCGCATGGCGGCAAATTTTTCTTTCGTTTTCTTTGCTTTAACACCGTTCACAGTAATCTAGACCCTGGACAGCTCGCCAACCTTTTTTCACGTTAAACAAATTGGAGTAATTGCGAAAGAGCTACAAAAACTTATTACATTTTGAAATGACGTTTTCGTTGCCGTTGCATGTCGTCGTTGTGACGTTGTCGTTGCTTAAGTTCCCTGACATCTCTCTCTACCGTTCCAGTGATCCGAAATTGTTATGTGATGGAAGCCATCGCCATCGCCATTTGTCTGGTCGTGTAGCCTGATAATTTCTTGCATTCTCATCTCCCCGGCTGTTTTGATTCTCAGTGGTCAGTTCGTGATCTCACGTAACGCAAAGCGCTAAACCTATGCGGAAATTCTTAACAGGCCTGCGATACAACCGTCAACGAATCTACTTAGGCCAAAACACAAGAGTTTCAAAAGGCAAGCAAATTTGCATTAAAATATGAAGACTAAACAAAATTTCGCAAAATTTATCACGGTTTTGAACCGGTTAGGGTGACATCTGGGTGCTGCCGGATTAATACTTTACTGCGGGTCAAGCGTGTCGGCTCGTGTTTCGCAACCTTGTCAGTCCGCCAGGTCCGTTTCGTCCCCAACTTTACAAGAAAAGAACAGGAAAACATACCAATGATCAATAAGAAATACATACTCACCGTTGTAAAATCTCCTTCTGGCCATCTATTTCGTTCTTCCACTCGGTGAAGCTAGCATGTTCCCAGTACGTCGTCGGTTCCTGATGGGTGACTGTATGATCAGCTACCTCG
>OX419342.1:16165509-16173009 GCA_948470475.1 Galaxea fascicularis
CACACCACCCGGCTATTTGCATACCCTTTGTCGTCAAGGGAACACCACTGCGATCCGATCTTATCTCCAGGCAAATATAAACAAGCTTGAAGAGCGTGTCGGTTTCCTAGGTTACACTCCGCTTCATGAAGCCACCAACCAAGGTGAAACCAGTGTCGTCAGGCTTTTGCTTCTCTATGGTGCCAATGCAAATGCCAAAGCAAATGGCTTCTACACACCTCTTCACATCGCAGCATCCCTGGACAATAAAGATTGTGTGGCGGAACTTTTGAAACATCATGCTGATATAACTAGTAAAGATGAATTTGGTAAAACCCCCTTTGAGACGGCCATGATTCACAGATGTAAGAAGTCTGCGCAAATCCTTAAGACTGAAGGTAAGGGACAGTGATGACAGTCTCTATTTTCAGCTGATTGGAGGCTGTGCTGAGTCAGATCTTTAGTCTCAGGCTCAAATCTTTGGAGACAAGTTCTTCAAATCTGGTTTGTTCCTACAGAATCATAGGTGCAGTTGCTCATTGACTGTAAGTCAGCAGACACTCTGCAAGGTTTCTGTGGTATTAAGCAGTTCTTAATATCATTAATTGTCCTTTTTGGGTTTGATTCTACAACAATGTGTAGCTATATTGCTGTATTAATTACTGTATGATTCATGATCAGTTACAGCAACAAATCAGTCATGTCCATTTGGACCCTATTTTCTGTTGTGAACAGTACTGTTGACTGATTTTTATTATAATTCCATTGTCAGAGGTCAAGAAAGCAGCTAGAGAAAATGATCCAAACCTCAGAGACATGCTAACATCAGTCAAGCTGCCAGATCTAATGCCATCATGTTTTAAGGAGGCACTCATGGAGGCATCACGTGGGGGACATATGGAAGCTATCTGCTCATTAATCATCACTGGTGGAAGACATTCTTTACAACTTAGAAACTGCATCAGTAAGGCACTGGAGTTGCACTTTTGCGAGGCTGCTGCCATGTTGATGACTTGCTATGCAGCAAAACATGGCAAGTGTAAGGTTCTGAAATACTTGATGGGTTTGGAAATGAGTAAAGAGGAAGAGAGGGAAGCCCTTTCAGAACTACCCCGTGAAGGACTGACACGTGATGCTATGAACAGAATTAGGTATGGCTATAACTGTGATAGTTTGTCCAGTTGGTGAAGATTGTTCAGAATGCTGCTGAATTTGTTCAGTACGTTCTTTACTTTTAAAATGATGATTAATTATTATTTAACAATTATTCACGAAAGGCAAATAATGTTTTTGTAATTCCAGTGGGGAACAACAGAGAAGTTGGTAATCAACACATTTTATTTCTCCTGTACAGGTCACATGCACCTGTTGAGGCCCCACCATTTTGTTTTTGTTTTGTATTTGCCACCTTGCATGGTGAATGTATCGTACATCATACAAGGAACTGTTCAATCAATCAGATAGCTGGAAACTCTTTGTTCAGCCCCAAAATTATGATAATTAAAAATAATTTATCATCACCAGTTACAGGCTGTACCAGTGGACATCACTGAACTTTGTCAAATTAAATGCAACTTGAAAAGAGCTGCTCTTCTCAGGAATCTATCAGTTAAGGTCCTGGGTCCTAGAAAGGTGATTAAACTGTCCCTGGATTAAGGGTTCAAGATTACATTTTTCAATTGTGAAAACAGGTTTATGCTTTAATCATTAAACATGAAATAAGTCAGTCCAACTAGTCATTCAGTCACATGCAATGCAAGCAAGGGTGGGTGAAAATCACAATTTGCAGGAATAACATGTAACTTGTTTACCCTTTGATTGAAACAACAGCATCATAAATGTTGTCAAATATCAAACTGTCTAATTTTTTGTTACAGTTTAAGAAAAAAGGTACATTTTAAAAAATACCGGTATTTTTTGATGTTGTGAAAGGAAACAGAATGGAAGTAATGATTCAACACAAGGTGATATTAATTGACAGTAAAGGAATGTAACTTAAGTATAAGCCTACTGAGCAAAAGGGAGAAATTTAAGTAAGATATATTGTAAGTTGCTTTCCTCTATTTCTGCACAAACTTCTTAAATGGTTCATTCCATCATTTTGTTTGTTTTGAAAAATGTATTTCCCTGGATAGTGAATCAATCCACCTCACTAAGCTTGTTGAATATTTGTGCCTTATAAATTTTGAATTATTATTATTATTATTGAATTTAACCCTTACGTGTATTTTATCCCTAATCTTACACTGTATAATGATTTTTAAGGCGTGGGACTTTAGTATACATGTATGTGTATTTATGGATTAAATTTGGTTTTGTATGGCTTAAAAAATTAGGCTTTTAAATTAGTTTGAGTAGTGTTGTATCATCTGAGGTTTAATTGTAGCAAACAGATAGACACCTTGGAACTTAATAGGAAGGAAGAGTGAACAGGTATTAAAATAGTAGTTGTTGAAAGGAAGTGTAACAGAGCATTTCTTTGAGAAATTTCCTGAAGCTAGACTATGAGTGGAAATCCATGTCAAATTAAGCTTGCATGGAAGGATCATATGGATATTTTCTGAAACCATGGAGTCAGAAAAACACTGCATATTTGCTGAAGAGAGGTGGCTGCTACATGTACACTGTACTAAAGTCATAATTTTGGATAAATGATTTATTATATGGCAAGGTAGTCTTGAGGTAAATCTGAGCATTGTTATTGGTTCTTTCTAGGTTGGGATTTTGCCATATGGACAGTTTTCAATTGTTGTTTTCAAAAGCCAGCAAAGTCAAAATTTGCAACTAAAACTGTGAAAATAAAACCTGTGGATACTCTCATTTTTTCACAAAGAAACTACCCAAAAGTTTGATTACAACATGGACAAATTGAAGAAGATGAATATCATTCACCATGCGCATTTTATTATCCTGGAGATCTGGAAATGTCTGAAATGTCAGGAGGCCATAGACAATTATTTTTTATTAACAAACAGAAAAGTGAAAACAAATAAGAAGACAACTACTGATATATATGAGCATCCTTGGAAGCTAATGGGATGGAAAGTCAAAGAACTAAAAGCCTACCTGCATCTAAACTTGACCACCTTTTGTCAAAAAGTTTATGAACACCATAGGAAAACGTATTGAGAAGAGTACGAGCCAGCAACAATTCCCAGTTTTCAGCACAGTATACAGTGATACTCAACTCAATTAAGGCATTGTGGTTTTTGTCAAATTCTGTACAAATCGTTCTTGAAGTCTTAATTGTTTATATTCAAGATGATATCAAACACTCAAGAAATTTGCCTTCAAACTTGTGGAAGGTTGTTCAATCTAAGTTGCTTATGCTATCAAACCAGGTTTCGGCAGAAGCCCTTTGAATTCAAGTGACCAGAAGTGCTTTTGAACAGAAAAATTAACAAGTTTGCTCCGAGTGCCATATAGTAAGCTATACTTATTAACCTAGCTTGCTCAAGCCGTACTGGGGAGTACTGGCCCTCAGTTGTTTTAATTTGTACAGACCTCTCTGTGATCAGTCCATACTGTCCCTACCTCAGGCCAAAATTGCCCAATACAGCCCTTGCACTCAGTTAGTTTGAAGTACATGTAAGTAATTTTGAAAACTGCATGTTCAACTCTGCCCTTTTAAGGGCCTTTGAAGTTAATGGAAAAAAAAACCTTTTAGGTATTTGTTTATCACATTTATCCTCAACGCTGTAGGCTGGGGTCAGCAATATGCTGCATAATTATTAACCATTTATTTCTGTTTTGCAGGTTATTTATTTCTGATAAAGAAAAATTTCGCATTGCTGTGCCCATTGGCTTAGCTTTGCAACAAAGAAGAAAGGATGCTGTGGGAATTATTCTGTTGAGTACAAACAGCAATAAAGAGCAAAAACAAATTGACTGGGCAAAGCTTGCATTGGGTGAAATTGATCCTCCATGGTTAGAAAACATCACATGGGTAGAAAAATTGTATTTAGCTTCAAATTTAATCGTAAGTCTTCCTGCTAATATCCACATTTTGAACAAACTGTGTGTCTTGGATTTGAGAAGAAATCAACTGAGGTCAGTTCCTGCATGTTTGCTTCAACTGCCTAGTCTACGTGATCTCAGGCTCTCAGAGAACAAAATTGTGGAACTACCCAAGAAGTGCGAATGGAGCCCATCTCTCAAGACACTTACCTTGAATGACAATTTATTGGAGACGCTGCCAAAAAGCATGGCTCAGGCTAAGCTGTCAATTCTCTTCCTGGCAAGAAATAATTTGTATGAGGTGCCTTCATGTGTCTGTGAGATAACCACCCTGCAATCACTGGATCTGTCTGGAAATCCCAGGTTGACACAACTTCCCTATGAGATGGGACGGCTTAGAAACATTGAATTTCTGAAATTAGAACACCTAGATCAGGTTTGTATAAATCTTTCTCTGAATATAAATAAATTCATAGACCCAAGAGTCTAAGAGAACTCATACATGTAATTATTGAATATGTTTCTTTTACTTCGGGATATTACTATTCATTCATTGGATGCCTGAAATCTAATGGCTATTTGATTTCAACCTTTAGATAAGATGAGAAAGCTTTACTAGCATTGAGTTCTTTAACAAATCTCTAATTTGTATTGGTTAACTTAAATTAACGTCAGATTATGAATGAGAAAGGAGTGTTCTACTCATATCCTGAATCAGATGTTTTTGGCTGCACTATCATCACAACTTGGCCTTTAAGGACACATTTCATTGGAAATGACAGATGTCTCAAACAGTAGTATGATTAAAAAAAGCTGGAGAAAGTAATTTAGTAGGCAAGAATTGTCTGTAATTTTATTTCTTTTTACTGTTGTCCTAATATTACCAAAGGTTGCTGCTCCAGTTTTAAACATAGCCCCATCTCCCTTATAATAAGTCCCCTCTCCAATAAGCACAACTCTGCACAAAAATGGGTGGAAATAATAGCCTCTGAGGGAGTATTAGAGAGATTACATGCAGTATATACACTGTGTAATTTATTGATTACAATGTGAAAGGGTCAACCTCATTAAAGACAACCATATTGCATAAATTTCAGGGCACAGAAACCATAATTATATTGTGAAATTTGACTACCACATTCCTTGTTTTTATGCCCTTTTTGAACATGATCTGTGCATTGCCTTGCCTACTCTAGCTCTTCAACAAGAGACTTCAACTTCTTTATCATTGGTTTTGATGTGGAAAATTTTTATTTACACACAAACTGCACAAATACCTTGAACATTGGTCAGGGTAAATTGACTTCTGTGAGCTGTTTAACCCTTTAACTCCCAAGGGGTTCTCCATTGACGAGTAAAATCGTCTGGCGTTAGACGGAGTAAAATCTATAAGTGCCATTTGGCACCATCGGGAGTGAAAGGGTTAAGAGCTATTAAAATTTCATCTGATTTTGCCTTTTCTCTACAAAAGTAGATGCGGTGGTTGTCAACCGCATTATTACCACAAGGACAGTAATTTTCATTTGTTTCTGATCGTTTCTGCAAGGTTTGTGGGAGGCATTAATTCCGCCAGTGCCTCTTTTATGAAACAGCAAGACAGTGCTCCACACAGCAGAATAGCAAATCAGCTAATATTGTGACACATCTTTATGACTTCTGGCTAAACATCTGTTATCATGTTGGCATCAGTACAGAGCAGTCTATTCCACAGTTGCTTTTGTTGCCACTTTTTATTGATATATTTTATTCTTGGACAGGCAACTACAGTATACAGTCAGTCATTAGAAAGTGATACAGTCTCTCAGGGGGGTTAGTCACAAAATTGTGGTGATTTTAAATACCGCTTCTTTGACTGAGAATAGCTTGAAACTGGATTCAGTAATGAATAACTTAGGGTAGTTGTGAAGTCACACAGTGGACTGTAATGCTGGTCTTTATTTTTCTTTCCTGTTTTAAGTTGACTGATCCTCCTGACGAGATAAAGCAGGATGGTGTTAAGACCATCATGCATCTTCGAAACAGTTTGCGCTCATCCAAGGGATATTACACAATGAAGCTGATGCTGGTTGGTCGAGCTGCACAAGGGAAAACGACACTGATGCATCGTTTAATGAGGGACTACTCTTACAACATAAACAAATCAACTAATGGTATGGAGATTTTTAAAGTATTGAGTTGTGGGAAAACAAACTGAAAAATAGATTGTGGTAGAATTAATACTGAAATGCCTTTTCTTTATTACAAAATAGTTGAGGCCTGGGTTGTGCAATTCTCGTTAGATCTTAATCCACTGTCTGGTAATTTACACCATCAGTTTCCACACAATTGCATGAAAACTTTATTTATTTAATAATTCATGAAGGAAAGTCAAAATTAATGTTTAATGAGTGTCTGTACATGTATAATTATCTGATACAGACTTGCCTAAATTTTACATCACATTTCCTTGGTCAAAATAACCAGAAATCTACATGTGTAGTTCCAGAAAAAATCCATGCTTCCCCCACAGAAGAATCCCCACCCCTCCTGAAATCCCAATTTACTGTAGCTCCATACTTTCCTTTAAAAACTTTTACTTTTTTTGTATCTTATTATTTTTTTCTT
The DNA here is from genome assembly GCA_948470475.1 of Galaxea fascicularis. Lineage (NCBI taxonomy): Eukaryota > Metazoa > Cnidaria > Anthozoa > Scleractinia > Euphylliidae > Galaxea > Galaxea fascicularis. The sequence continues at coordinate 16,172,050 of OX419342.1, forward strand.
GGTAACAATACAGATCAAAATATATATAGATACAATGGTGCAAAATGTTTTAAAATGAATTCATCTGACTAATGAGCAAGACTATCTCACACACAAAACACACATAACACAACCATGAAACAGAGACACTCGCACTAACAATTAAAACCTAGTTTTATGCATGATCCACATAACATTAAGTGTTTTCTCCTTTGTTATACTTTCTCCATTTTAAAAACTGGCCATTCAACTTATCATTCTCTTTTTGCAACGTTGTACTCTAGCTGAACAACTGACTTTACACGTGCCAAGAGACCATTAAATACTGGTTTAGAGTTGCTATTTCTACAATAATGTATGTTGCTTTGCAATAACTATAATATGGTTGAACAACAAAAAAATCAGTTTTCCTTTTCCAGTCACTAAATATTATATCCACAACAGATAATGACTATACCCTAATATCTCTATTGTTGAACCACATTACCCATGTAGTTAAATTGCAAGCCACCAAAACATGCTCAAGGGATTTGTCTTTCACACCGCAAAAGGAACAGGCTGAGGAACTTATTTTACCAATCTTTTCCAAAAATATGTTTGTCGTTAGGTACCTGTTTAAGACTCTACATGTACATTGAAACTCGTGATTTTGTCTATATGGTCCTGCAGAGTAAACACATGTTTAGCCACGTACCATTTCATCTTTAATGATTGTCGCCACGTTGCAGGGGTGCATGGCACCAAGCAACACCATGAGGTCGAAAACATCTCTTGAATAAAAATCCATCTGGAATGGATTGCACTTAAAAACAAGTTGATTCCGTTCTGTTACCATGTCACCTAGACTCTAATTAGTCCTTTGTCAAGCAGGTGGCAGTTGAAGACAGATTTGCCATTGATGCAAATAAATTTGTTGTTCCAGATTACAGTGTTAGATATTTCCTCATGTGTAAGCTCCAAATCATGTTTTTGTGTAGCTGC
>OX419342.1:16180509-16183009 GCA_948470475.1 Galaxea fascicularis
ATGGCACAATATTACAGGGTTTGCACATGCCGTGAAAGTCCTTGAAAGTCCTTGAATTTCAAAATAAAAATGAAAGGCCTTAAAAGTCCTTGAAAATTGCATTCGATGCTGGAATGTTCTTCAAATTTTGTTGCCTATTTTATCCAACAAATTAGCTTCACAAGTATCTGAGACAAGAATTGGCGCACTCTCTACTTTGAGCATCTGATGTAGCATTATATTGGCTTGATTTTGCCCCTCCTGGGGTTCTTTGAAAAATGGAAAAATGTGTCCTCAAAAGGCCTTGAAAAGTCCTTGAATTTTTGGTCGAAACCCTGATGTTAGTGTAAGAATCAGGATAGATATACAGTAAAGTTATTTAAACTGTTTACAAAATTTGCAAGTCACACTTGGTTGTTGATGCAACACTCCTGCTTGTTGTGTAAACATTACTTACAACATGATTATGCCCAGAACTACTTTCAATCCAACCAAAAATGACATTTGGAAAGCATATACTAGGCATCAGCAAAGATAAGGGAGTAAAGTACTGGTGTTTTTTTTTTTATTTTCACACTGTAGAAATGACTCTGAGCACTCTTAAAATGTATGGAGAAAATGATCGATGGTTTAACGTTTACAGATTTATGTACAACTTCCTGTAGGTCCTTCTTAATTTAACATGATGATGATTGGAGTAAACTCCCTTGTATATTTATAGCATTCATGAACTAAATGACTAAAACGTAATCTTTAAAATTTTACTTAACTGGCTGGTTGGTTGGTTAGGCCACCATCATTATGTACACCAACTGGAATCAATTGAAGTGAATTTGATAAACTTTTCTGAGCCTGTACAACCTTAAGGACTTTTAAGAAAGCTTTTTATGTAAGGAAGGTTCACACTTCAGTACCAGGTATTAGTCGTTCCGACAATACAAACAGCTTCAAACATGCTGCTTAATTACACAGTGTGAATCAAAGAAGCTCGTGTTTGCAGTTGCAGTGCATTGAGGTGCGTTCACACCCAAAATAAATCTTGCATGAGACCCAATTAGCAAGCTTGCTTGCAGGCTAGTTCCCACCCCAACCTACATCCCTCTACAGTGCACTTATGTCCAAAAATTGATGCAATCACAAGAATAACAAATCACAAATCAAAAGAACAAAATAAGAAAAACTATGAAAATATAACAAGTCAATTTTACAAGAATAATGAAGGGTCGGTTTTGAGCTTTTGTCTGTAGTGTTTGCTTGTAACTGTGAAGTGGTGACATGTGACACATTACTATGGGTATGTGAACAAAGTTTTGAAGATGTGCCACAGTTGTCCTTCATAGCTCAGTAGTTGATAATGCTAGTAGTCACTTTAAGGCCAAGCAAAACTTTTTTTCAAATTTAATGGTGTACAGTGTAGCATATTAAGTTGCTGTTGTTATTCCTAGGAATTGAAATGGATGAATTTCGTTACAATCGGAATGCCTTTGGACGCTTTGCCACTTATCCAGAATACGTCTTCCAGGTGTGGGATTTTGGCGGTCAGGAGGATTTCTACACAACACATCAATGCTTTTTATCTACTCTGGCACTCTACCTACTGGTGTGGAACTTGGAGGAAGGTGAAATGCTTAGAGTTTTCCACAATAAAAATAATAATAATAATGATAATGATGACAAATAAGTATAATTATAAATACATGTAATTATTGTAATTAATGAATAATAATATCATAATTGTTATGGGAAGAAGGCTTTTTAGATGATGCATTGGGTGCAAAATATGTCAATCTTTTTGTAAGATTATCATGATCATTTTTTTTTGAAGCTGAATTAATGTTGGTGGTTTTCCTGTGAAAAAGGACAACAATTTTGTTGTGTGGTATGTCCTGACTGGATCAATAAATCAAAAACCTTGAAGTGCTACTATGAAGAAATTTGCATTTTTTTTATCTGAGCCATTTTAAAGTATAAACAAATAGTCTGTACAAGGAGAAGAATGCTGTTTACTCTTTTGAAATATGTGTTTTTGTTCAAAAGATATACAAGTTTTTAAAAAATATGCAAAGTAGCCAAGTGATGATGTCATAAACTTAACCAAATTTTGATTAAATATGATGAAAAAAGCCAATTTGTATCAGACATGCTTGACTTTTGCAGTAAGATTCTACCAGATGTGCTCCACAATATGAGCTTATCAGTTTTGTTACCATGGCAACGTAGTGGGTGCCAGACCACCCTGATAATGGCTTTGTGGGCCGCCAATTTCTGTCCTATTTTGATGTTTGCCAGTGGTTGCTTATCTGCATGATCCAGCAAGCATACAAATACATGTGTATATGAGGTGAAGTTCGTGGCCTTAATAAATTTTTTTTGAGCTGAAAACGTGGCCCCTGTCTCGAGTCACGTGGACAGGGGCCACGTTGTGAGACCTTATCATCACTAATTATCCCAGCTTTTTCGTGTGTTCAGGAACTTACAGTCCCCCAGCAAATTGTGATCACTCATTTATTTTTGCTAAATT
>OX419342.1:16185509-16200509 GCA_948470475.1 Galaxea fascicularis
TCACAATTTTTCTCGTGCAACTTGGAATAAATAAGCACTTGTAAATTTTTTCAAAGACCACAAATTGCACTCGCCCTATGGGCTCGTGCAATTTTGTTGGTCTTTGAAAAAATGTACTCGTGCTTATTTATTCCAAATTGCATTTGAAATCATGTGATTACTTATACAAATTGCACTCAATATCATGTGATTACCTATACAAACTACTAACACTGTTCTAGGATATGTTTTCTGCAGCTTTTTTGACAGACCTTTTTACTTTTGGTCATTAGTCTTTTACAATGCATCAATAACACATTTAGAATTACAGCCTTTGGTAGAGATATACATTCCAAGATGAGAAACACGGAGCTCATTAAAACCAAAATAGTAGGGATACAGCTTATCCTCATTTTTAACTGTACGTTTTTAAAAGTACCGAATATTGACAATTTCAACCATGTCCGCAATCAGCTGCGTAAGCTAAATACCTAGCAATTAGAGTTGAGAATTCAATCGTTTGTTGACGTTGCAGTAGATTCTATAAATGTGCTGTTGCAACGTATCCAACAGTAAATTATAAACACTTCCACAAGTAAAGACTACGTATTTCTATTAGCTGAGAGCTACGAAATTCTTAAATGTTGGAAAATGTTTAACCCTCGTTTCTTGAAGGCGAAAATGGAATCAAGATGTTGAAAAGCTGGCTGGACACCATATCAGTTACGGCGTCCAACACAAGCCTTATAATTGTGGGCACACATTTGGACAAAGTTCGTAGAAATAAGGAAACTGGATTCCCAGAGCGCATGCATCAACTGGTCAAGGATCTGGTCGAGCTGCCGAAATACAAGGATCAATTAAAAGTGGAGCACATTAAGGAAGTGAGCTGTGCGTTGGATAACAGAGAAGGTAAGACAAAAAAGGAGTTGTTTCGCGAAGCTTATTATTGCTGGAATTTAGGTTGGCTTTGACTAAAACATGTTGAAACATTTTTCTACAGTTGAGCATGGCTAGTACGGACACCAAAGGGACACACAAAAGTGTGTCACAGTTGTTTTTTTTTGTTTTTGTTTTTGTTTTTTTTTTAACAAAGTACAATAAATGTGATATCTGATGTAACAAAAAAATATTTTGAAAAAGACTCAATATTGGCGGAGAAGTGGCTGGTTTACGTTTTGGCCAGAAGTAAAAATTACCCTTTTGATTGACATTCTTAGCGCTGTTTTCTCTAATCAAGTCGACACTTTAAAGAGCTAAAACTCGAGAGGAATTTGTTTGTGTGCCCTCAAATTTTGACAGTAGCTTTTTTAACACATAAGCAACAAAAACGTGTCTGCGAATTTTTTATTTCGAAATATATTTTTTTTCTTTTAGAGCGATTTTGTACGACCAGGTTACATTTTTCGAATACTATTTCGAAAATGTACGATAACTTTTCACTGTAAGTGAGTATAGCAAAACGCAGACACGTTTTTTAGCGCTTTGGGTCCGGAAACTAAGGAACAAATTAAATTAACGAAATTCAAAATTCGGTTTGACTTGTAGCTTCGAAAAGGTGATTCGGACGCTCACATGTAGAGGTCGTGATAATTTCGACAATTCATTTTATTTCAAAATTATTGGTCTAGTTTGACAGTCAGCTCTATAAACTTTGATTTGATACAGGGGACTAAGTATCTACAGTTTAAACCGGACGCGCTATATCGCTCCTGGACGCGAGACATCGCTGAAGGTTTACGGTAACCTTAACGTGGGTGCTTTCCTGCTCACGTCTTTCAGATAAGGACATATTACAGTGGAAATGTTGATGTCTTTAACACAGGAATTGATGATCTACGCAACATCATCTACGATGCTGCCTCGGCTCTCAAGAAGACTGGCCTCGCTCCGGTGCCAGTGATGGGAGAGATGATCCCACACAGCTTTTTATTAGTAGCAGACGCCGTTCAGGCCAAGCGGCAGGAGCTGAGAGACGCTCAGAAAACGCCAATCATGCACAAGTCTGAGTACGAGGCTCTAGTCCTGGACATTATCAAGAATGACACCATGGATATCGAGGATACAAATGACCTTAGTGACGTGACCCAGTTTATGCACGAGAGAGGTAAGCTGGTATTACGTCACCGAGCGTGAAACCACGTGACTAACAATCTATTTTTCGCTCCGTTTTGAATACTGTACTCATTTCATCGTAGAATATACCGAAACTCTCCATACTTAGTTCTGGTATATCATTCGTGATCTTTTAAGAGAACCACAGGCAGCCCAAGCTGTCGCTGTGTGATGATCGTCTTTCGTGAATGGCAGTGATGGCAAAATTACAGGAGTTTGTATGGAAATAGTTACGATCGTATGACGCGCCAAAACGGACAAAAATACTTCCTTAATATATATAAGACTTCTTCCTGATATGTAAAACTTGTTTCATATAAATACAACTAGATGTGGAAATATCCAACTTGTTCCCAAATAAATACAACATCTTGCAAATGCACAAGACTTTCTTTGAACATTTATACAACTTGAGGCGCACACACACAAAACTTGCTTCAAATATTTGACTTCATTCACACAAATAGGACTTGTATTAAATATGAAACTTGGAACATATATATAAAACTTCTTATCGATTAGATTGTTGATGATCGATTCTGGGTTTTGTACTTCGTGTAAGACCACTTACAAATAGTCTCCGGGTATGGAAAGCCAAATAGTGCAAAATTCAAGAACGGTCAGTACAAAATGCAGACTGCAGACTGCAGACCGGGTACAAAATGCAGACCAGGTACAAAATGCAGACTGCGGACTGCAGACTGAGTACAAAATGCAGACTCACAAAAAAACGATTAATTTATGACAACAAGATATTTTGCACCACGCTGTTTTGATGTTCACTGAAACGCCCCTCCGTTAAACTGACGAAACTGCTTGTTAGATGTTTGAATGCTCCTTGAAAGTCAATTTACGTTAACTTAGCGTTCGAACGACTTGCGTTTCTGAAAGGTCATCCGCAGTCACGCTGTTACTCCACGCTGATTGGATGATGGTAAAGAATGCATCCAATCAGCGTGGAGCAAAAAGCGTGACTGTTGCTGTTAGCACACAAAATCCCGGCCGCGGATGCCGGTCGCTTTGAAGCTGTTTTTCTGGAAAATGATTTGGCGGTTAGCACTTGTATTTTAAATGGATCTTCGATTAAATGCCACGAGAAGAAGCATCAACCTTTCAGTTTATCTGGTGTTAGATTTGGAAGCCGGGCGATTCAAATTTCTGGGTGAAAATCTGCTTGGTGCTGGGCGGTCGAAAATTTTCCACCCTTGACTCCTTCTTATACCGTGCAGTAAGAGTCAACGCAAAACCCACCAAATCGCTCAAATTCACCATTTTGTAACGGGCAAACAGTTAAAAAGGAAAACATAATTTAAAATACTTGGGACAGCTTGAGAATTAGTTTAGACAAAACATACGCAGAATTACTCAGCATGCAAATAACGAGTGTCGTGAATCTCGCATGTAAACAATAAATAATCTATTAACATTTACATTCGCAAATGTCCGAAATTTTCGCCACTAAACTCGGGGGAAGTTTCACATGCGTTACATCTTTTGATCTTTCCACAACTAGAAATAAATCAGTACCGAACCATGCGGTAAAATAACATTTCTGAAAAAAAAGAGAGAGTTAAAGTGTTATTTATGGGAGATGACATTGTAAGGTTATTGCGTGACAATAGGTAACTTATGAAATCGAATGTTATCTCGTTTCTGACGCAAAAAAGCAGTTTTTCTGGTCAGTCTGCATTTTAAACTCAGTCTGCATTTTGTACCTAGTCTGCATTTTGTACCCGGTCTGCAGTCTGCAGTCTGCATTTTGTACTGACCGTTCTTGAATTTTGCACTATTTGGCTTTCCATACCCGGAGACTATTTGTAAGTGGTCTTACACGAAGTACAAAACCCAGAATCGATCATCAACAATCTAATCGATAAGAAGTTTTATATATATGTTCCAAGTTTCATATTTAATACAAGTCCTATTTGTGTGAATGAAGTCAAATATTTGAAGCAAGTTTTGTGTGTGTGCGCCTCAAGTTGTATAAATGTTCAAAGAAAGTCTTGTGCATTTGCAAGATGTTGTATTTATTTGGGAACAAGTTGGATATTTCCACATCTAGTTGTATTTATATGAAACAAGTTTTACATATCAGGAAGAAGTCTTATATATATTAAGTAAGTACTATATATATTAAGGAAGTATTTTTGTCCGTTTTGGCGCGTCATACGATCGGTCTGAGGAAGTAAAACTTCTGTCAAATTATTAATAAAAATACCTAACCTTACTTCCACGCTGTATTACTTGAAGTCAAGTGGGCTGCCTGTGAGAGAACTAGAAACATCAGTTATATAAACACTTGCCATGTTTCTCCGGATTCACTTTTTCCTTTTACCATAACCACGCGAAGGGTATCTTGCCATCTTACTGATAAGGAGTTGTGGCTTGTGTTTGCTAAAGTCGTCAAAGTTAACGCATATTTACAAGAAATGTTTTTACTTAATGCGGTAGAGAAGGTACATGTAAACGTGGGTCTTACTCTTCCTTTGAAACACAAAGGAAGAGTAAGTTGATTGTTACGAAGACGGTTTGCCCAAAATGTGGGGAAGAATCGGTGATGGCGGGAATTCACTGGAGTGTTGTTAGTTGCGGATATAGGTTAAGGTTAGAAATATGTCAGCACGGAGAAGAATAAGCGGGTTTTGGAGTTAGTTTCAGTGGCGGAAATGAACATCTGGGAATTGACGCGATTTTAATTGTTGGGAATGTTGAAATTCCTTTTATTTCTTGTGTTAAGAGGTTGCATTATTTTATTTCTTTCCTTATTCCGATCCTTAACTCTTGTTCCCAGCTCTATAAATACAACTCATACATTGTATGATTTTACTGCAGGAATTTTGTTGCACTATGACGACCCAAACCAAGATCTTCAAGATCTCTATTTCATTGATCCCAAGTGGCTTTGCCAGTTAATGGCACGAGTTGTGACGCTGCCTGTAGTCAACCCGTACATCCTAAATGGCGTCTGGGACCTTTCCAACCTTCCAATGTTGTTTCGGGGCGAACAGTTTGCTCACCATAACTCGCCGCAGTTCATCAGACTCTTGAATCGTTTCCAGATCGCTTGCTCCTTGGACGACAACCGCGTGTTAATTCCGTCCAAACTTCCCGCTGAGAAACCGGAAGAAGCTACAAGTGATGACCTTCCCTTTATCACGCTCAAGCGTATCCACTCGATGCCTTGCATTCCACATGGATTCTGGAGTCGCCTTATCTCCCGCTTGTTGTTCTACATGAAGGATATGCTGTCGGAGGGAGAAAACGTTACTCGGAAGGAATGCTCGAGTCCCTTTCAGCTTGATCCGTTTTGCTGTCGCTGTCCGCTTGTCTTTGAGAATTTGACGTTAAGTAAAGACAGCGGCTCTCAGCTGCTAGGAACTACGGAGCCATCATTGGCTGGATCATTTGAAAACCTTGCGGACCCTTCCGTTGAGTTTCAAGGCGTTCGGTTTTTCGGTGCGCCTCGACAAGGGACCTTCATCAACGGCAGGTTCTTTTGTTTGTCAGCAGCAGAAGGTAGAATCTCTCGCAGTGATTCTGGATATGAGTACAGCTCAGAAGACGACGAAGAAGCCCATGGCGAGTCACATCCGCTAAATTCAAGTTTTCCATTTCGTCTGTCAAGAGGTCATTTATGGAGGACGAAAGGCATATTCAAACACGGTACTGACCCTGGAGTAGGGCGAAAAAACAAAGTGAACGAACCTGAAGAAGGAAGTCCGTGCAGCGACTCAGCTTTTCCAATCACGTCACGTAGGTTCAAAGAAGATGTCTTAAGTGGAACAACGTTTGTTTATTCATCGCCATTAGGGTCGAGCGATGGCTCCTGTGTGACCATACCTTCTGAACGGAGGGAACTTAGTGTTGATCATGGAGAATCGTCGTTACCTGAAAGCACGTTACAGGGCTTAAATTGTGTTAGAGAAATTTCGGGCTTGCAGGATTTGTCTCAAGGGCCAGAAGTACTCGTTCTCCCAGATACAGCGGGTGGTATTGCTGACGGTGATGTTATAAAAGAAATGCCACCAGCGTGTTCGGATCGCACGAGTTTCGAACCTTACCCTAAGAGCACCGATGATTGTCCTGTGTTCAGTGCATCTCAGGACGGCGACAACGTAATTTTACTTCATCAGTCCGCCATCTCCGAGTCCCCAGATACGTTTTTACGAGAACTAACTAACAGGTTCCACACTGATATCGATCCTACATCAGCAAAATCCATTGAAGATGTTGAAGTAAATTTCCGTATAGAAGACCTTTATGCTGATGGGCTGCCTGAGTTCCAGCAGTCTGGAACCGAAACTGAAATGGAAGGGCAAAACAGTTTTTTCTCGTCAAGTAGAACATCAGACTCGTCGTCCTCAAATAGCATCCCCTCTGATAAAGAATCTAGTGGCGATGGCGAGAGTCACGCTGAGGACCGACGATCCAGTAGGAGTGAGACACAAGAGTCCTTTGGACTGATACAGGGACCTCGTGATCCAGAAGAGCATGAAGAAGGTAACATTCAAAGTATTGAAATGAAAAGGATTTGCGTACATGAATCTCCCTGGGAATAAGTGTAAATGTGAGGGATTACTGCAGTTATCAATGCAACTTTTACTGTGTGAACCCAAAAACCATGACACTTTGATTTGATTTTGATATTTCCCATTGTGCATCAATCATCAATATAAATTTCAAGTGTATTGTATTATTATTTCTTTTTTTTTTTGTGGTTAATGGCAAAATAGGATGGAAATGGAAACGGAAGACTGATAACCTGTGCGACACCAATGCAGTGCACTACCAACTGGGCCAACCAGCCAACTTCAAGCGGGTCGTAGTTTTTTTTCTTTTATAATAAACTCGTGAACGACGAATAAGTGCCTGGCAATATTTGAAAATCACATACATTTGGACCTCTCGTAAGCGACCAGCTTCGATAAGCGAATTTCCATTTTCCCAGTCCGAGTCGTGTCACTGTAATTGGACCCCTTGTAAGAGACAGGCATCACTTTCAGAGGTGACAGTTTCAACCTACAGTCAGCATTAAGGCATCGACCTGAGATTTTCCTGTAATGGCCCCACTCGCGGTTAATAAGCAGTTATTTATCCCATTATTCATGGTTTATTACGAACCAACAAAATGACCAGCTCCGAGTTGGCAGAGCACTGCTCCGGTTTCCAGAAGTAACGAGTTCCACCCTTTACAATTCTGATTTTGTTTACGCTTTCTCAACTGCTAGAGTTGTTAAAGTTGCATTTACAACAGCCGCGATCCCTCACATCTTTAGACGTTTTGAAAACCCCTGTTTTGTCGTGTATTGGCGGAGTTGTAAGTAAGTCTGACCTTTCGTGTACACAACACAGGAAGGTAAGCATATCATTTGTAACAACTTTATTGCATGATAATCGCAATTAAGAAATACAGGAATGCGAATGCAAACAGGGTGCCAACTGACAGTAACTGAATCCTCATATAGAGCTGACCCCCTAACAAAGTAATACAAAATATAATGTAGAACTGTGTCTTGAGAAAATTGGAAGTGAACTTTGTAAGGTAATATTTACTCGGCTCAAGTATGTCCAAAGTGACACAAGTTGTCCATCACAAACCATTTCGTGAACAAATTCAGGAATCGAAGCAATAACCCATGGTTTATTAGCAACAGCTGTTTTTGGTGAGTTGAGTGTTTCATGCTGTTTTTACTTTACAAATCCCGGAGAGAGAGCATGGAAAAAATCATACCCTGGACTTGTGTCAGAATTTTTAACGTTAAATGTGAAGCGTGTCATTTTAAAAGGATGAAAAGTAACAAACAAATAATTCACAACGACTGCCATTTCTGCTTTAATTTCACGTTAGTTCGTGGCCATACACCAGGCATCACGGATCCTGTGGATCAGGAGTCACCGTTAAGGAATAAACCAAGTAAAAGCTACCAGTCTAACGAGTCTTCTCCAGAACTGTCAGACAAAACCAGAGAAAAGAGATCTAGCAGCACAGCATCGGGAACGCCGGCGTCTAACCCGAGTATGTCACAGACGGGCTCAGCCCATCTGCCTCACTGCCCTTTCATTCATGACGTCGCTGTCGAACGATTGCCTCAGCTACCTACGGACCTTGCGTCGCTGATCGACGACGGTTTTCTCCACTGCTGGAAGTCCGGGGTATGTTTGCGACACCCGCTGCTCTTTCTCCTGCTCCACTGTGTTCCTGACCAAGAGGACACTGACCGACAGTTGGTCATCACAGAAGTGAGTCCATGCCCTCAAGGCCGGAGAGTTCTGAGCTTTGTGGTGGATCACATCGACACGCTGATCCGTGAGTGGTACCAGGAGCTGTCCACTACAGACGGCTTGCAACCCAAGGTCAGGCACCTCATCCCTTGCATGGTGTGTGAACGTCTGGGTTTTGAAGGTCTTAAGTCTCACAAATTTACATTCACTGATTGCCAGCTACAGAGTTCCAAAGCAGACACGATTTCTTGCCCAAAACACCCACGTCTTCGGGTCAACTTACATCAAGTGGCGCCAGATATCATGTTCCACGACCTGGACGCGGATTTACTGTTGTCCCACGATGAAATCACGTATGAAGACACCGATTCAAACAGATTGGGTACCGGTGGCTTTGGAAAGGTACTTTGCCTTCTAGGTTTGACAGGGAGTGACGACTCTAATAAGGCCTGTTTCGGGGAAGAAAATTCCTCTGGGAATCTGGAGATTTTGTAGGGAATTGGGAGACTCGGGAATTTTTCTGGGAAATGTGACATAGTTGAGGGACATTGCAGAAAAAATCGGGAGGACTTTACACGAGGTGTAAGTTACAAGAGGTGTCACTCTCCCCCTCCCCCCTCGTATGTACCTTGATATTACGATATACAATGACTTTTTACTTTACTCACGGGCACTCAAACGTGCATGGCTGATAATCAAATCAGATCAGCATGCGGTTGTGGTAGTGGTAGTGGAAGCACAAATTGCGAAGCGCAGTCTGCTTACTGTACCTCCGTTTTTTCGCAGTTAAGTGAAACACTTGCAAAAATGGTGGAATTTGGCATTAAGAGATTTGTTACACCTTTTGAATCGAGTGATTGGAGTGACTTGGGAAAAGTACTGAAATCAATGGATATTTTGTTATGCTCAGGTGATGGATTAGGTACCCGATATCTCCCTGAAGTGTTAGGTGTCGTACCAACAGCTACAAGGTATAACTAGTAGGTATACCAAGAAACTGAAATTCATACACTCTCCTGTTTTACGCGAAACGTCTCCCCTTGTATTGAGTAAGGACCAAGAAGTCGTATGATCAAAATTGTGATGCGATGACCACAGTCATATGCTTATTTTCTTAGGTTGTTCGTGGGAAGTGCAGAGGACAAGAAGTGGCTATCAAGTTTTACATGCAGAGCGATGAATCCGAACCCTTGAGGCATTATCGTGAAGTACGTAAGGAGCTGAACGTATTACGTCGTGTGCGACAACACCCTTTTCTTATTAGCGTCATCGGTGTATCTCTCCGCCCATTGTGTCTGGTGCTGGAGCTTGCTGAACGCGGCGCGTTAACAGAAATTCTCCTGCAACCCAAACCATCTGTCGATCGGATTGTGCTGTTTCGCATTGCCTATCAAGTAGCAGATGCTTTGAGGTTTCTACACGATTTGGGCGTTATTTATCGTGATTTGAAACCTGAAAATGTACTTGTCTGGTCACTTAACGAAAGCGATGATTTGCACGTGAAGCTCATCGATTTTGGCACAGCGAATTTTGCGACGTCCACTGGGCTGGTGTGTGTAGCAGGAACACCTGGTATTCATGCACCCGAGATGCTGGAATGCGCCAACAAGGAAGAGTACACGGCCCAAGTGGATGTGTATTCGTATGCAATTCTACTGTACAAGCTCATCACTGGTTTGGAACCATTTCAGGAATACGATTCCCCGCCGAAAGTTAATGCTGCTGTTACCAGAGGTGAGCGTCCAAAGTGGGAAGATGTTCCGGTGGCGACGTTCGGTCTTCCGACGCTCACAGAACTTATGCTTCTGTGCTGGTCAGCCAAACCGATGAGGAGACCAACCACTTCCCAGATTGTCGAGCAAGTTCGTCAACCAGCATTCCAATGTCTGCTTGCGAAAACCTGGATTCCCTCCCAGCAGCAGTCAGTACGGCATGTCTGTTACGTCCCAGGCTCTCACGACCTCTGGTTAGCGTGCGATGGGCATTCTGGGAACAAAATTTTCATCTACGATAGTCGCTCACTCGACATGAAGTTCTCTTTCTCTATCGACACGTACCAAGAGCAGACCTACTCGTTTCAGATCCAGTGCATGTATTACATGACACCACATGTGCTGATCGCCGTTCGCGGAGCTTTCGACTTAATTAATGTCTATTCAACCTCGAATGCCTTACGCTACAAGTGCGTGACATCTATGTCCTCCAACGAGCAGATCACCTGCGTTACTTCAAATGATGAGTACATTTTTATTGGTCTCAACGACGGAAAGGTTCGCCTTATCCTCAAAACTGATATGAAGAAGAGCGACAGAAAGCGAGGTCTTCGCTGTTTTACTGTGGGGCGGCATCGTATTCTTTCGATGACTGTTGTGCAGGATAAACTCTGGGTATCTACCAGCAGGTATATCTTTCGATATTTTACCAAACCCGGTGAAATGGGGGAAGCGTTTGACATAGATGCCATGTGGTATGGTGGTCCGGATGGCATGGAGAACAATCCTCATACTCAGATATCCCTGCTTAGGGCCTCTTTTGACCAGCAAAGTGTTTTGTCTGTTTGCAGGTAAGTGATTACAATACTTGGATGATGCTCGGTGTTTTATTTGTACCTTATCGTACCTTTTTTGTACTCTTCTGAGGCATATCAGGCGAGTTTGGTGGAGCTATGGTCGTGTTTTGGCGAGACCAAATATGTGTAAAACCCTTCTCTGCAAAACCATTATCGGCATTTGAAAACGAGAAAATGACAGTGTCTTCCTGGGTTTCTTCTCGGCCTCGAAAAACCCGCTCTGTTTAAACCGGCCATGCTTGCCGAATACGTAGTGCAAATTGTGTTGACCTGCCTGTATTGCCACTTTTCTGGTCTTTAACACTCGTATCAAGTTCCTATTCCGACAAAATTTAAATTAAAGTGGTACTTTGATCAAATTTTTAATCCTTGATTTTTTTTAGGTGTAGCACTTAGAATTCCATGAAAGGATAAAAACACCGTTTACTGTTTGCAAATATCTGCATTAGATCCAGATATATATAAGTTTTAAAAATGCGTAAAATATGCAAATGAGATGACTGATGGCGTCATACACTCAACCCAATGTTATATCAAGTATTTAAATAGAGCTATCTTGGTCAATTTGCAGTGCAGATCGTTGAAACTTGGTAGGCTAATAGTTCTACCAGAAACACACCTACTGCTATAAAAATTCTGTTCCTATGGCAACTCACTCTTTTCCAGTCCCCATCCACTTGTATTCAATATCTTAGTGAAAACTTTAAACGAGGCCACAAACTTGAGCTAACATATTTATATGCTTGCTGGATGATGCATATGAGGCACCATTAGCAAATATCAAAATGGAATGCCAAAGGTGGGCAGAAAAGCGTTTAATATTGGGGAGTCCTGGAACCCAGTATGTCGCCATGGTAACAAAACTGTTAGGCTCGTTTTATGGCGCTCATTCAGAAGAATCTTACTGCAAAGAATCAAACATTTCTGATACAATTTGACTGTGATATCTTTTTTCATCATATTTGATCAAAATTTGGTTGAGTGTATGACGTCATCACTTGTCTAATTTGCATATTTCAAAAACTTGAATATTTCTGGAACGAAACGAGATATTTGAAAAGGGTAAACAGCGTTTTTCTTCTCATACAGACTACTTGTTTATGTTTTAAAATGGCGTAGATAGGAAAGATGTGATTTTCGTCATAGTACCACTTTGCTAACTCAGACTCCTTTCTTTCAGTCCGAACGTGTGAGTTCTTTTCGGCAAACATCGCGTAGTTGGCGAGTGCCCACCAGTTAAGTTTTAGCGGGAACGTTTTTCGCTCACTTTACGCCAGGAAAACACCAGCTAAATCTCAAATGACAAGGTTTCTGTTTCGGTATCGTACGGTACTACTACTTTACTTGAATGTGACCATGATATCGTATAGGGACAGTAGACTAGGCTTCTGATTGGCTAATTGCGAGTTTGGGTACGGTATTGGCCTGTACAGATTGTGCTGCAATCAACTTAACTTACCGAGTAACTGTTGGGCAACAAATACACCAAATGAGTCATCTGAGGTATAAACACATGAAAATTAAACTAAAATTGTGCAGTATTTCGGTTGGTACTTAAAATGCTGTAGACGCACAGACTCAGTATGAATTAATGTGCACCCAGGCCAGCAGCTATTGATTTAATGTCGCCCACGAACAACGCACCAAATTTGTAGCGGCTGTGTACGTAAATAGGTCCGTCACATTAGTGTTATTTTAGGAGACAGGTGGAAGTGATGTCTCTTCCTATTTCGTTGGAGATTGTAGGTAAAGCAGAAGGAGAAATCTGTGAAGGGGACTCGTGTGCAACTTGATTTGTAGGAGATACAAACTCGGCTCTTTTGTTATTAACATCAAACCACTCCTCCCCCATTTCAGTGATTTCATTTTTGCTCCGGGCGGGAATTCATTCAGTTGATGTGGTGGAAGAAGGGGGTCTGATTCTCTTGCGTTTACCTGCCACCTGCACCCCGTTAGGATTATGGAATGCTCAGAGCCGCTCGACGTGGTGCTACTGAAAGAAAGGTGGTAACGTTTGACGTCGGTTTTGAGATGACAGGAGTATGATATTATTTCACGATCATTAACCACGGTGTGCTCAGAACATTCGTCGTGCAATCCAGATTGTAGTTTCTTGGGACACTTTGTAAAAGTGCGCACGGGAAAAGAGTCGTTTGAAAATTGGTCAGACTCAGTAGTGTGAGACAAGGAGATGACCTGGCTTCGGACGGCTTAAAAGTTTTTCAGCAGTTGGCGCATTTAGCCGGTGTGGGTTCAACATCCCTTGGGCCTCAGTTATTAAGTGCGGCGATTTTTACACGTCATGCTTTGTGTTCTCCTTATCGTATGGGTGACTTGGTTTCCCTGTGGTCGAATTTTGTTTGTGGATGATCAAGTTTATTTCTGTTACCGTGGCTACTCCTGTGTTTTTATAACCTTTTTGCCCATTGCAAGTGTATGACGCTTCCCGCCTCTCCTGCGCTGTCTTAACTTATTGTTATATACGCAAACGATTTCACCACACGAAATAGTTTTGCAAAAAAAACTCGACCTCGGTGCCATTGTCTTCCTCTCCCCGCTCTACCAAAATGTGGAAGAGGAAAGACTGGAAATGAGGCATCGAATACACAGACTTCATACATGTTATTGTTATGTCATATGTACTCGCGTCTTCTTTGTAGGTCTGTTCTGAGCAAGTGGGATGTCAACAGTATACAGAACCACTTCAGCATTGATTGCGCGGAAATTTTGCAGAGCCAGACCACTGACTCCAGAGAAACACTACCCAAAGGGGACGGAGATGCCATTGCATGTATCACGTGCGTGGAGCCCACACGAGACACAGTTTGGTTGGGAACTGCGAGTGGCCACATCTTGATTTTCGACGCTGTTGCAGCTCAGATACTCACGTGGTTTCATCCCTTTGATGAAACGCGTAGCCTGTCGTTGATACAAGGTCCCGGTCCGTGTGGCACGGAACAGAATTACGTCATAAGTACAGGCAAGGGGCTTAGGCCTGAGGGGCTTGGGGAAAAGGGCGTGTGCGTGTTGTCAGCTGAGCGCGTACGAGAACCTCCTAATGAGGATACCATCAGAAAAGTGAGTGAGACAAAGGGAAAGTTTTCAGTAGGAAGAAAGCTGGGTAGTCCAACACCTCCATTGGATGAGCCTATTGCTCCAGATACGACTGTCACTCAGTCTCGCAAGTGTGTGATGATCATGTGGGAAGCTGTTTCCAAAACCTGCTTTGCAAGGATTGAGGCCAAAAGCGGTCGGCAACGTTTACCCATTGGTAGAACGAACAGGGGCGCATGCGTCGAGCAGTCCTCGATAAATAACGTGGAAGACAATCCACAGACGGAGTAATCCCAGGAGGTTAGTTCCCAGTTCAAGATCGGGCTTCAACAGCCGCGAAATTTCTCCCAGTCAAGCGCGTCATACTGATGGTGCTGCTACTTAGGAAACTGCGCAGACTCGCGATTTGCTGATAGTTTCCATTCGTTGTAAAAAAAAATGCTTTAAATGTCCTATAAGATATTTAAAATTCTGACAATTAAGGATTGTATGATACCGGTATATTATTACATGGTTGTTTCCTGGTTTCGTTGTATTTTACGACAAGAATTGGTTGATTTCAGTGGAGCACGAACCTCATACCGTATAGACTAGGACAGAAACCATGTCGGCACCGCCCAAGAAGATGTTCAAAAACGGCTTTAATAACACTATGTTCATCTATTTGCGCGGTATGCTTCAGCTGGTTTCGTCTTAAAGGGGCAGTATCACGCTATTTTTAGTAACACAATGAAAATCAAAAGTTCGCTTTTCGGTTAATGGTTTACTGTAATGCTAAGAAATTATACTCATACGATTTCGGAGGCAGACAACCGAGACAGGGATCCAGGGTCCGAAATTAACTTTTTTCTAAGGGAGCCAATTGGCGACTAACCTAAAAATGTTGGTCGCCAAATGGAAGGATTTGGTCGCCAAAGACAAGTGTTAGTTTTTTTGGTTTGGTTGTATTAATTTTTCGTTTTACTCCAATAGTTTTAATTTTAGCTTTCTTTCACTATAATTAAACAAAATGTTTCCATTTAACACAGTATTATTACATACAGCTATTAAAGGAGAGACTC
>OX419342.1:16205509-16210509 GCA_948470475.1 Galaxea fascicularis
CGTGATCTCGGCGAAAAGTCACAGTAATGGCGGGCAGAGGGCCATTCCATTTAATATCCACACCCCCCCTATGGATGACATTTTCTGAAGGGAGTGGGCAAAGTCATTTCTGAGGGGGTGAGCCAGTCGGCATCCTTTGATCTTGCGATTTTTCGCAAGAGACCTTTTACACCGTCCGCAGAAGCACGTCCGCCGCTATCACAAGGTTGTTGATTTCACCACTGTTTTCACTCAAGCTCACCTTGTTTTCTTCGCGAACGTGGACATCCAAAGACCTTCCAGTTAAAGTTGTGCGATTTTCAGACTCTTTGAAACAAATACATTTTCCGCTGGTATTTTAGTGTCACATACCTCACTGGAATTTTTCTGTCAGGTGTCGGAGGACGCTAATTGCTAAGTCGTGATTGGTCGCTTCTTTCTATTTATACTTTACGGCGATTTTAGGTCGCTCTCTCTCGCTTGCAGCCCTACACTTATTATCCTTCGAGCCGGTTCAAGTTTTCTATTTCACACGAGTATTGCGCGTCGATTGAGGATGCCTAATCCTGTAGAAGGCATGGAGCTTGGCGCTGCTGAACCTAGAGTTGCTGGTACTTCTAATCCCGGAGATTCGCCTGTCATTAACGAAGTGTTCTCGATGTTCAAAAGCTATCTTGAAGTTAAACTGGATGAGAAAAGTAAACAGATCGAGTCGAAATCGAAGGTGGACAAACAGGTTACTCTCATGAAATACAAAGGTAACCAGAAACAATTTGAGCACAATGCCCAGATCGATTTAATCTTTGATAAGTTAACTTCTGCAAATGTTCCTGAAAATCAAGATATCACTAAATTGGTTGTCGAAGGCAAGGAATTGATCCGTAAGCGCCAAAAGTTGATCCGAATAGCCGATAAGAGTGCCGACGGTTGGAGAGTAGTGGATGAGTACGTCTCTGATGAATTGGCATCCGGTTCCGAGGATGAGAAGCGGTTGAAGAAGGCTAAGGACGCAGCAAACCGTAAACGAAGGCAAGCCGCACAAGGTCGCCACGGGCTAGAAAAGAGAACTAAAACCTCTCTTTCATCAACAGATCAGCAGCTTTTTCGCGGTGAGCCTATGTATAACATATTTATGCGTCCCTGTGTGTGTTTCCTCCGATATTAATTGGTTTGTTTTCTGTTGTATCTACTAGTTGGGGTACTTTGTTTGTTCTCTATTCTTTAGGGTCCGCATGCGATCCAACCATACTTCGTTGTACCTGTTTTTGCGGATATTTAAGCGGTAAATAATTTACGTTCGTTTGAACGTAGTGAATTAGAACGTAAATACATTTTCCGCTGGTATTTTAGTGTCACATACCTCACTGGAATTTTTCTGTCAGGTGTCGGAGGACGCTAATTGCTAAGTCGTGATTGGTCGCTTCTTTCTATTTATACTTTACGGCGATTTTAGGTCGCTCTCTCTCGCTTGCAGCCCTACACTTATTATCCTTCGAGCCGGTTCAAGTTTTCTATTTCACACGAGTATTGCCCGCCCGCCCACCCTCTTTTCAGATATGTTCGTATTATTCTGTTCCTGTTTATCCCTTGCCTGATACTGCCTTTGTTTTCATATATTTCCAGGCGGCAGAGAAGCTTACGTGGATCGCGCGCGATGCTTCAGATGCTTCAAGCTCGGTCACTGGGCAAGAGACTGTACCAGCGCTTGGTCAAGTTCCAGAAATGTCTACCGTGGAACCGGTTTCTCCCCCGGATACTCTTACCTCTCCCACAAGCCCAGTCACGGAATGCAACCCCAACCCGGTCCTAAGCAGTGACGTGTTTGAAGAGGAAGTTGAGGATATTGCACAGGTACATCGTGAGAGCGGATTGTTTGAGTTTGAGTTGACTGATCGTTTGCCACTTGTAAATGTTAAAGGGAATCTTCGAAGAAACCTGGGTTTTTGGAAATGCTTTGGAACCTCGAAATTTATTCTCAATGTCATAGAGAGAGGATATATGCTTCCTTTCCTTAGTCTTCCGGAACCAGCAGTGTTTAGAAACAACAGATCATCCCTTGCCCATGCTGACTTTGTTGAGAATGCTATACGTGAACTTGTTGAATCGAATCGTGTTCTTGAAGTTGTAGAACCTCCCATGGTGGTCAATCCCTTGTCAGTTTCCGTTCAAGCCACTGGCAAAATGAGGCTAATTCTTGATTTAAGATACATTAATAAGTGTCTGAGAAAAATGCGCGTGAAATACGAAGACTGGAAAATTGCCTTGTCCTACTTCATGACAGAAGCATTTATGTTTTCTTTTGACTTGAAAAGCGGATACCACCATATTGAAATTTTTGAGGGTCATCAAACTTTCCTCGGTTTCTCTTGGGAACATCGTGGCTCTAAATTCGCTAAGTTTTACGTGTTTACAGTTTTGCCTTTTGGTTTATCGTCCGCGCCTCACATTTTCACCAAAACCCTTAAGCCTTTGGAAAAACATTGGAGACATCAAGGCATATGCATTGCTATTTTTCTTGACGATGGCTGGGCTATAGAAAGAGATCGCCAAGTGTGTAGTAGCATAGCTAAAGCAGTGAAAAACGATCTTAGAGACGCAGGTTTTATCACAAATGACGAGAAATCGATATGGGAACCTTGCCAGCAAATCGATTGGCTGGGTCTTACATGGGACAGTGCTCGAGGAACCATTGAAATCGTTGATAGAAGGTTTGCCAAAATTCTCAGTGCCATTGACAGTATTGTTGACTCTGGCTTCGTTATTTCTGCCAGAAAACTGGCTTCTTTCACAGGGCAAATTATTTCTACATCGCCAGTTTCCGGGAATATCTCCAGAATCATGACTAGGCACTGCGTTTTGTCTACATTAACTGTCCAGCATTGGGATGAGAAAATTGAATTAGATCAGTATTGCATTGAAGAGTTGCGTTTTTGGAGAGTAAATTTGAATTCCCTCAAGGTCCGGGATTGTTTCCTCATCCATAAGCCTCAACGTTTCGTTTATTCTGATGCGAGTGCCACTGGCTGTGGTTCTATTATTACCCTTAATGAGGATCATATCTGTCATAGACTTTGGGATCCATCTGAATGCTCCAAAAGTTCTACTTGGAGAGAGCTTGCCGCCATTGATTTTGCTCTCGAATCGTTCGCACCAGTTCTGAAGGATTCCCTCGTCAAGTGGTTTACG
This sequence comes from Galaxea fascicularis, assembly GCA_948470475.1. Lineage (NCBI taxonomy): Eukaryota > Metazoa > Cnidaria > Anthozoa > Scleractinia > Euphylliidae > Galaxea > Galaxea fascicularis. The sequence continues at coordinate 16,208,675 of OX419342.1, forward strand.
GATAGTCAGTCGGCTGCAAAAATCGTCGAAGTGGGAAGCATGAAGTTAGACCTGCACAGACTAGCTGTCAAAATTTTCCAATTTTGTGCTGTGCATAATATTCGTTTGGAGGTCCAGTGGATCCCGCGCACGGAAAATGAAAGAGCAGATTATATTAGTCGTCTTATTGACTTTGATGATTGGCAGATTACTCCGGAACTGTTTCTCCGTTTAGAAGAATTATGGGGTCCGCACACAGTTGACTGTTTTGCCAATTTTTATACTGCGAAACTGCCAAGATTCTTTTCCCGGTTTTGGAACCCGGCGACATCAGGGGTGGACTTTTTTGTTCAAAATCTAGAATCTGAAAATTGTTTAGTGGTTCCTCCAGTACCTCTTGTTGCTCGCGCCCTCCATTATCTGAGTTTACAGAAGGCGAGGGCTACTGCTGTGATACCACTATGGCCTTCGTCCAGTTTCTGGCCTCTACTCACAAGTAAATACAAGCGGTTTGTGAAAGGCTGTTTCATACAGAATGGATCTGAGGCCCTCACTTTAGGAAGAAATTTGAATTCATTCCTGGGCTCTGTAAATTTTACAGGCAATGTTGTGGCGCTTAGACTGGAATTTTTGTAATGAATGAAATTCCCGCGCGTTTCGTTTATTTGTAAGCTGACAAGGGTCACTCTAGTTCGATTTTCTAGAGTCGTATGACACTGGTCATGAGGAGGATGTATGTGCCTAGAGAAATGACACTGGTCATATGCAGTGGCAATTGCTTACAGGAGTGTGAGCTGAAGCATTTGAGCGGTCCATAAGGGGCCAAGAGGGTCCGAGTTATCCCTCACATACTGTATGACCTTTATGGAGGGCAGCTGTGTCTGTCTGTTTTATATTCGCCAACTGACTTGGGGCCCACTGTGTGTTAGAGACTATGTGGCCGAACATGTGTAAACGTTTGCTAGTCTTTCTCACGACATTGTTAGTTTGGTGTTATGAGCGAGTACCCGCTTTAGCGGCGCCCGCCCTTTCTAGGGCCTTTGTGTTTTGTCTGGTATATCTATCCCTGCGAACGTCAGGCATTTGTTTTCGAGTTCTAGGATTTTTAGGCGCGGATAATTCATGCTCCGTCGCCGTTCCATTGCGATATTATAGAGTTTAGTTTTTCTTTTAATATGTTTAGGTGTTTATTTGTTACTTTGCCTTTGTTATAAAGATTTTATGTTTATAATTTTTCTTGCAGGTCGTAATAGCAAGTAAAGCTTGGACGTTACTCCCTTCTGCTCTTAGGCCTGATCGGCATTCCTTATTTAGTACCTTGCTTAACTCTAGGGCTAATTCTACTGCGAAAAAATACATCAACGAAATTAAAAAGTTTTTTGTATGGTGTAGGAGTAGACAGATTCCTGTTCAGTTACCTTTTACTGCTCCTGTGGTCGCCCTTTATCTATTTAACTTAGATCAACAGCTTAGGTCCCCTGCCTCAGTGATCTTGGTTCATGCGGCGCTCAAATGGCTCCATTCTTTCTCACCTGATAACGGCCCTAATCCTTTGGATAACGCTTGCTGCAGAAGCATGGTTGAGTGTGCCAAGAGAACAAGGACTCTTCCAGTTAGCAAGAAGAAGCCCGTTGATGCTGAAGTCGTTAAAAGTATTATCGACAGATTTGGTGCTGAAGGCGCTTCTTTGAAGGACTTACGTATTGCGGCAGTAACCTGTTTAGGTTTCGCTGGATTTTTTCGTTTTAATGAATTAGCCAACATTCAACCTAACCACTTATTCTTTCACGAGGAGTTTGTTAAAGTATTTGTACCAAAGAGTAAAACAGATGTGTATAGGGAGGGGAACTATGTGT
>OX419342.1:16215509-16218009 GCA_948470475.1 Galaxea fascicularis
TCTTAACACACGCCTTGGAACATAGTCTTCTAATAATTCACTTAAATAACTAGGTGCTAAACCATCAACTACTTTAAGTTTAATGATAAAATCTTAATATTATCCTTTGCTCTACAGGTAACCAATGTAATTCTTTCAGTAACGGTGTGATATGATCAAATTTCCGAGAACGAGCAATAACTCGAGCAGCAGAGTTTAAAACATATTGTAAACGCAGAATACTGAAGAAAGTTAGGCAAACCAAACAAAAGTGCATTACATGAATCAATCCGAGAAGTAACAAATCCATGGATTAAAGTTTTAGCAGTATCGTAACTCAAAAATTTCCTAATCTTAGAAATGTTCCTAATATAATAAAAAGCTACTCTACATATGTTCTTAATATGTTCATCAAAGTTCATGTAACTGCCAAATGTGACGCCAACGTTCATGCAAGATTTAGATGACGAGATAATAAGACCGCCTATATTCATAGAATCGGGAGGAGGAGCAGGTCTATGCTTATCGTGAAAAATGAGTAGTTCAGTCTTGTCACTGTTGAGTTTTAAGGTTACCGGCTATGAAGCATCCAACGTTCAATAACACATACACATGACTCCAGAATAGAACGGGAACGTTCAATATCACTAGTAATAGATGACTTAAATGACATATACAACTGGGTGTCATCGGCGTACATGTGAAAATGTACACCATACTCTCGTAGTATATCACCAAGTGGAGCAGTGTACAACAGGTACAGAAACGGTCCAAGAGTGGAACCTTGAGGGACTCCAAACATGACGTCACGAGGAGAAGATCTTGAGAACCGCCAAACGTTAAAAATTTGAACGTTTTGATTGGAAAAACTGGACGAAAAGGCACATAAACCGAAGTTAACATTTTTAACATTAACATTTTTAATTTGTTGGACATTCTTTTTATAAATACGCAATAATTTACAAGTTGCGCGACTTCATGTGATTCGTTGTTTTGCTGAGCGAACTATAAATAAAAAATCGCTCGACTTTCTCTTACAATTCGTGATTAATTAATAGGTACGAGTGATTTTTAATTCTCAAACTGCACTCGCCAAAAGGCTCGTGCAATTTTGATAACTTTCAAAATCACTCGTACCTATTAATCACGAATTGTACTCGAAGTCATGCGATTTCCTATACAAATGGAATAAAAAATGAATAAATAAATAAATACAGAGTCATGTAGAAGTTGTTAATACAGGAAATAATCATGGATCACAAACACTTGAATGAAACGCAGCAACAGAGTCAGTATATACAAAAGTAGGAGACAAAGTCTTCCAAACAGGGACAGTTCTTACGAAAAAAAGAATACTTATGCGCATTCACGGTGGATGAGTAACACTAAAACTGGAATAGGTGTTATGCACTCAGCTTGCGTTGAGTAGGGACAGTCCACCTCTCGTAGGTCGTCCGGGAAGGATATTCGTACATTTCCTGTTTTTTTCCCAGTTATAAAACATGGTCAAATCGGTGATCCTTCTTCCTGTCTCAGGATCTTGCCACCTCAGGTTCGAAAACATTGTCCTAACGCTGCTGGTACGACTCTAATATCGTTACAAACAAAGCGCGCCGCTTGACGCTGGACGTACTCGATACAGTTAGTTTCTTTTTCTGTATATGGGTTCCAGGCGACGAAGCCGTACTCGCATCAGCACTGGACCGTACTAGGGTCAGATAGGCCCGTTCCTTGACAACAGCGCTACAAGACTTTAAGTTTCTTTGGAGTACGCCTAGGATTTTATTCGCTTTCGCTTTCACCTCCTAAACCTGCTTCGACCAATTGGGGGAGTTAGTGATGTAAACCCCTAAATGTTTCTGGAACGTAACTCCCTCCAAAGGGGTGTTACGCGGCGTGTACGGGAATAACGATGGCTAGTGTTAAGGGCGATGGTCAGTAGCATTTCAGTACTAGGGGCGAAGTTTATTTGCCATATAGCCGCCCATACTTCAAGCTGAAACAGGTCCTGCTGAAGCTTACCGTGATCAGCTGGAGATTCAATATGGCGGTAGCACACTGTCAACGACAACAACAACAACAACAACAACAACAACAAAATTTTTTTAAAAACAGTTAACAATTACAAAATTATGTAACTACCCGCAAATAGCTATAGCTAATCGAGGCGGGTAGGCATAGCCTAACTAATAATGGTGGTTGTATACTGTTACAAGGAAAGACATAGATGTATATATGCTACAGTAATAAAGAATTGATAGGTATGTTATAAAAAAGAAACGATTCCTCTACGCATTTTTAATGACGTCAATAATTGCAGACGTCAACAGGTACAAATTTTTGGTTCTCAGAATAATATTGATAAGCATTTCATGTATTTGGTTTTTGAATAATTTTTTGTTCTTTAGCTTTCTAATATTTTCAGGTAGGGCATTCCTAATCGTACTCCGAGTCGCGAAAAAGAATTATTTAACAGATTTAGACGAGAAGGCTTCACGTAAAATTTATTACTGGCAGTTGA
>OX419342.1:16223009-16243009 GCA_948470475.1 Galaxea fascicularis
GAAGCATCATTTACCTTTCTAACAAGAGTAAGAAAGTAGGATGGATACACGCCATCGATCCAGTGACGCGCACTGTTGTTTTAAAGGAAGAAAACGAAGGTTCCAAATGCGATGCAATGAAGCTCACTTTTGTTTCAGGACACGCTATTTCACATGTTGTTCTGGAGCAAGATGGTTTCTCAGGCGAAACCCCTCGACATGAAATAACTGAATTTATTGGATGTGACAAAAGTATTGAATACTCAGAAGATGAATTGGCGAAGAGGAAAGCTGAACTGATGGAGTGGCTGACTCTCAACAGAGTTCCAGTGTCGAGCGAGTGTTCTGAAGGCCATCAGGTGTTGTCTGTGATGGGTGTGTTGTTTGTGGAGCCACCTTATGGCCCTGAATCCTGTAGATGTAACAATGAGATAATACTGGATCGCATTCAGAAGCTCATCAGAGCAAAACAGGATCACGTGTTACGTAGCTAGATGCAACTGAATTTGGGGATCGGGGCTCAAAATAATATTCGGACGATGGCCGGTCATGTTGACCGGCCAAAGAAATTTTAGCTCAGTCATGTCTAGTTTCTGACTGGTTAAAATATTGAAAAAAGAAATTAAATGATGACTCCCTATTAAACAAAAAACATTTATTCGTTTGTTTAAAAGTGGCTTAATGCGCAGAATGGCATATTAACCATCATCCTTTTCAATTATTCTGTGAATGCAATTATATGTTTACAAAAGAGGGGAGGTGAACTTGAGCCAAAAACTTACATAAATGAAACTAATCAATGTGCAACAATCAATCTTGAATTCCAATGCTTATTTTGAGTAAGGTTTGCATCCTATGAGCGCGCACACCATTGCCGAACTAATCTGAAGAAATTTACAATTCTTTACCAAGGTCCAAAGATCTGGAATTCCCTCCCTGTTATGATCACTTCCCTATCAAGTTTTCCTAACTTTAAGAAAAAAACTACTAGAGTTTTTAATAAAATAATTACTGAATTCACTAGGCCGCTCACTTGCAGCACCATTTATGCAAACATATTGTCAGTATGTACAAGGTGGCCTCAACTTAAGGCTGGTGGCTTCTAGGGGTCACCTTGCCACACATTCTACTTTTTTTAACCTGTAAATATATTCAGAAAAAAAGGCAAAATAAACAAATAAACTAAACTAAAAAAATATTGGTAATGCTAGCAACAAATGCAGTTAATGAGCAATCCTTTTCAGTAGTTAAGGGAGTGAAAACATACTTGTGGGCAACAACTGGAGATTCTAGACCAAATCATCATTTATTTATTCTGATGATACTCCACATCCATAAGATAAACGGATGCTTATAAATTTGGTGGACACTGCCAACAACTTTGTTGAAGAAAAAGCAAACATGAAGCAGTTGTTTGATGTCCCCATAAAAGGTATTCTTTTTGATGAACTTGAGAGAAACTTTGGTATTGCAATCAGCATTAGAATCTATCTAACACCACTCTTTTTACACCTCAAGATATCACGATGGTGATGGTAGTGAAAAGGTCATTATTTTGTTAAGTGAATTTGTATTCTTTGAAACTTCATCCTGATTCTTCCGACTTGCTAGATTTGTCAATTGTAGGAAAATTCTCTTGCAGTTGTATTCTAAGGACCAGTTGCAAGTTTAAAAAGAGAAACTATGAAAAATTTGTCATCCTGTGTTAATGTCCTCCATGAAATTAGGAAGTTTCACATCTTAGTCATGTAGGCAGAAAGTATGATGTGCAGAGTTGATATTTTACTTAGTAATGCTTTGATGTTCTTGTCACTGTTGTGCCACCTTAAACTCCCTGATGGCTTTTTTTTGACTTGGGATGGCTTTGCTTGTCCATTTTCACATCCCTGTGTAGGCCAATAAAATTATCTATACTATCCCATCCCACTATTACTCACCTGTAAAAGAAAACAATGCTCATAACTTCATTTTTAACCCCCTCTTCCTCCGCATGCATTTGACAAAACATGGTGCAAAATTTGACCATGCCAAAAGTAAACAACATGTTTAGATCTCATCAGACCATTCGTTAGTTTTAGGATAGGTTTGTTTTGAAAATGTAACATGGTTCTTTGACATTTGTTCAAAGGTTTACTGCTGTGATTGTGGCCAGGGGTCATCCATTACCAAATGTATGAGTACTAGTAAACTAAGAGAGAAACATTGAAAAGTTGAACAGTCAGCTTTGAAGTTAGTCATCCAAGGGAAAGTTGAGATAGTTTTTGGTGCATTTGTGCTGCTTGCTAGCCTGACTTTTATGAGATTATTCAATGGTTCAGGTGACCCAGTACTGTGAAAACACATGATATGGTCAACATACATGGAAATGTTTGAAAACTTGTCATCTCAACTGCACACAGGGATTCTAATGTCATAGTGATGCTGCTGATTAATGCAGTTAAGTATGGATGGGATACATGTGTATGTTTCAGGGTATGCTTACTAGTTTATTAACTCTAGTACTAGAATAGCTTCTAGAAAATAAATGCCCAGGACAATACACTGCACTTGTATCGCATTTCAAACCAGTAAAATAATCATTCTTGGGATTCATTTAAAAGAGACCAAAACCTTTGTGTGGTTCCAGAAAAAAATATCCATGACTTGACAAGATCTCATGCATGCAGAGGCATGAACAATACCTGGCACACACATGCAAAAACAATGCAACAAATATGGCAAAATACCAAATACTGCCTGTGCAGACAATGGATGAATGTGGCTCTCGAAATTTGACTGAAAAGATTGACAGGAAGCCAACATGTGTCTTACGCAAACAAATTTCAGCCACTCTTACCATTTTCAGCTGTCCTCAGTTTAATCATGTAGAAATGTATTTGTACTGATGCCTTGTACTGAGAAGCAAATTACAGCATTTCTTTGTATTATATGACTTAACAGCTTGTTTGTTTGCCATTCATGAACACTTAAAAGCAGTTTTATGGTGTATCGGTGTTCAGAGCCTCCTCTTCTGATCTTAACATACAGAATTTTTTAGATAGTGCTATAAACGCAGGTAAATGTCGAGGAAATTGAATATGAGGGAGTTGCTTATCTGTATTTTTAGAGAGGCCATGAGAATAAATTCGCCCCTTGTGAAGATAATTTTTACCAGAAAGAAATTTCACCAATTATGCGCTAAGAAAACCAAGCTTTTATCATTCTATAGTGGCAAGAGCGCTTCAAATCCTCCTATGTGAATAGACTTATTTTTAGATATGATATTGAATCCTTAATTCAAATAGATATGTAATTGTTCTAGAGCTCTAAACTTTTTCTTATTTGATTGACTTGTAACTTGAGATATGTATTTTTATCTTTTGAATTTATTAAAGACTATTTTATTTTATTTATTTATTATTTGTTCTTCACAGAGTCATTTCTCATAACTGAGTGTATATGAGATTCACAAAATTAATATTTGGGTCACATTTTTAAACCAGTTGTTCAAAGAGCAGATAATGTAACCTGAAGGATAAAATTAATGTGTATTAGTTGTAATAATTTTACTGGCTAATAGATACCATTTTATCCACTGGATGAAGTTACCTGCTCTTTGAACAATAAAGTGGACCCAGAACCAGGTAACCTCACTCAAACAGTATCTGTTCTTCCTACAGATCCTCCCAAACTTTGTTGTGTAGTTCCAGAAAATATCCATACCTCCCCCACGGAGGGGATTTTTTCTAAGACCTCCCCCCCCCCCACCCCTCTGGAAATTCCAATTAAGCTTCATACATTTCTTTAAATTTTTGGTCTTACAGAACCCCCCACTCCTTTGGAAATTCCAATCCCTTCTGTGGGGGGAGTATGGATATTTTCTGGACCTACACATTAGGGAAACACTAATTCTCACTCACTGGCCATAACTGCGTTAATTCATAGAAATTCAAAACTAAATGGAAACTTTTACATAATAAATTTTGTACTACATTGTACAAATGTTTCACGGGAATAAGGGTTGCTTAAAATTCTGACTTTTGAGCTGAAAATTACTGGAGCCTGACTTATACAGCACATGATTATGCCTTAGTGGAAGGCTTTGAACGATACCTGGCATACACACGCAAAAACAATGCAACAAATACGACAATAATGCCAAATACTGCCTGTGCAGACAATGGATGATTATAAAGAAAACATGACAGCATGATGCTCAGCATCATTCTGATGGTCATGATGATAGTGAAGATGACTGGTCCAAAGGACTGAATTGTATAAAAAATAAAGAGCTGCCCTGTAGCTGAGGTTAGAGAAAGTATCATGGTATGGAAAGCAAACTCTGGATGACTCATCAAAAACCCTACAGCTGACAAGAAATTTCCACCTTCAATCATTGACCACACAGTAAAGAGACAAGAAAATAAGTTTGCTCCAAACATCATTTGAAAGGTGGACATCTTGTAGGTGGTGAAAAGTTCTGACTGCCAGTTAGAAGTAAAACTATCAAAGGCCATGTATCCTAAGAGAATTATGGCCCCAGAAAATGTTGTTCCAACTGAGGTGCGCTTGCCAGATGGATCAGCTGCCAAAAGAAACAGGCTCACTCCTCCAGAGAGCAAAACTGCAACAACATATTCATAGTAGGGATATGTTTTTTTGGACACTATTTTCCCCATAATCATTACAGGGATGATCTTAGATGCCTTACAAAGAACCTGAGTTGGGAAGCTGACGTACTTGAGTGCCTCATATTGACACCAGCTGCTCATGATATTGGAAAAGGATGAGTATGAATACTTGTATAAGGGTGCAGTGTGCCGTGGTTGTCGGGAGAACAAGATGATGAGTGAGGCTACTACTAATGCAAGGGCACGATTAACAAACACTAGGAACTGAGAGTTTGTGAATTTCACCATTGTTACTGAACCATCAGGCTGGTATTCTTCATAAGTCTGTGTCACTATCCGCTCTTGCAAGACTCCCCAGGTGAGGTATGACAGTTGAAGACCACCTGCACAAAACAAGAGCTTTACTGTTGTTTGAGAAAAGCTTGATGGATCACTGGCATCCTCCTTTGGAAGGGATGCTTTCATACCACCTTCTTCAATGTCAGGTGAGTCTCGTGGAGCGCCAAACACACAAAGTTGAATGGAGTGGAACAAGCATCCAGTTCCTGCCAAAGAAACAGTTTTAAAATAGAGATTTAAAAGGACACTTCACTTTAAGATTAGTTAGAAACAGTTCATTGGGACTAGTGAAGCATGACTGGCCAACTGCTTAACCCTTTAACTCTAATATCAGCATGTAAATGTTGTAGGTCAAATTTGATTTCAAGTTAATTTTGATTTAACCTAGGTTGAAATCAATTTCCTTTGTCTCCTAGCCCTATTATTCATAGGAGACAAAGGAAATTGATTTCAACCTAGGTTAAATCAAAATTAACCTGAAATCAAATTTGACCTGTAACATTATTCCCCACACTGTTCTCTGTGCAGTTTAAAAGGTAATGATGAGGAGAGTTTGTTAAATGATTAAGACCTTTACTACTTGTAGATCACTTCCTTTTAAACCACAATCTTTATGTTTGATTAAGTGGTGTTCACTACAAGGAGAAATGAAACATTGGTTACTCTTAGGGGTTAAGGGGTTAATAGAGATGGCTAATAGAGGTTGGAATCACAGTAACTAAGGAAAGTAATTTTCAGGACCTCACCTACTAACCACTTAATGGAGGGTGATTGCTTAATGCAGGGCTCAAATAATTTTTGGATGGTGGCTGGTCATGTTGACTGGCCAAAGAAATTTTAGCTCTGTCATGTCTCGTATCTGACTGGTCAAAATATATATATATATATATATATATATATATAAAAGAAATTAACTAATGACAGGCTATTAACCCAAATATATCATATATTCATTAGTTTAAAAGTGGCTTAATGCACAGAAATGGCTTAAACCATCATCCTTTTTAATTTGTGAACGTAATAATGATTAATAATTATTATATGTCTACAAAGAGACAAAATCTAATATTACAATTCACAGGATTTCACTGTTGATTGAAGACAGTATGTGCACATGACCGGTCAACAAGACCAGCGATTGAAGCTTTTGGCTGGTCAAGTCCCCATTCTGGCTGGACATTGTCTGTTGGCCAGCCGTTGTTTTGAGCCCTGTAATAAGGTGCTTCTTAATACAGGTTTGACTGTAATCACTTCAAAATGTTTGTATGAAACGTGTTGTAATTAATTCACAAATATAGACTCCATTTTGGCAGTGCATGCACTCTGATAATGAATAGTATGCTGTCAGCTACAGGTGAGTAGACTGTGACTGATGTTCTTATTACGTTAAGTAGCCGAGGTCGCCACCCTCCATTGTACAACCTGTTTTAATACAATTCAAATTTTATTAAAGATGCTACAGTGTACATCAAAGGGTTTTTTTTAGATCAGCGAGTCTTGGTTTTAGACCAAGGAGGGTCTTTGTTTTAAATCAGTGGGTCTTCAGTCATAGGTCGGCTTTGGGTCTTCGTTTTTAAAACATCTGTTTTCCACAAACAATATGGATTTGATTGCAGCTTGCCTGGAAGTACTTTTGTTTGAAAGCGGTTAAACCCCCACAATGTAGATTATGCTACAACTGTTGTGCAAGGAGACTGTTGCATTTACAAAAGGTCAGTCATGATGACTTTTGCATCACAATGACAGGGTCTGACTCAAAGTTGCTGGAAATGAAACAAATCAACCAGCCACTCAATACTCAAATGGCAGCAACCAAGAGAGAATTACAGACAGAACTCACACACTAGTACAACTTAATCAACCATCTAAAAGATGTTAGAAGTCAACACAAGTGCATATGTTGTGGTTTAAATTTGCCCTTAGTTTGAAAATTTTTTCCTTTGTGTCAAATTCATTACCATACCATAATCTGAAATAAAGGAAAATAAAAATCAAACTGATTAAAAAAAAAAAAAACACAACACATACACTAACAAATACGATTGACAAACATCTTACCGCCCCGTTCATTAAAGTTTGAGTTCTTCAGCATACGGATGAAGATAGCTGCTGGTATGATGATTGTTGCATAGCCAAGAAGATTCCACATCAAATTCTCGACCCAGCTGTCAGCTTCCTGTTCATTTTCATCCGAGGAGCCCATTCCTTCCTCACCCTCGTCACTTTTCAATGACTCTTCTCCCTTCACGAATACTCCAAAAGATACCAGAACAAATAGAATCACATACACACGGCATACAGGGACGTAGTTAAACATGCTGAAGTTTGGCTCGTTGTTTACAATTATTGTAAACAAGAATGCAATAATTAGTAGTTGCCACAAAAGAATGAAAACTCGCTCTGCTCTCTCAGGTATCGGCAAAGTTACTGAAAAGAAAAAAATTCTCAGTGATTCCTTAATAAAACAAAGAAAGCTTTCATTTCAAGTTGAATATTTATGGCTGATGCCACGTCTCACAGTAAAACTTCGCCGCCATGACAGCAATCTTAGCGCCGCAAATATGAAGGGTCCTCCCCAGTTTCCACGCCATCTTCATTCCCAGAATGCGGTGGTAACTGCGTCATTTCCAAAGTAAAACATGGTTGTAAGCTGTACATAACTTCACAGCCTAATTTATCTTGCGAAGTTTTTCTTCATATTTATGAGGTTTCAGTGGATGAGATGAGCGCTACAGCATGGGTAGAGACGTTACGAAGGTTCAACAAGAGGAAAAAGGGGGAGAAAGAAGAAAGTGAGGGCTTTGTGTTGTTAAAATTAAGCTTACTCCAGTTTGATCATAATGTACAGGGCGTTACAAATCGATAATTTCGATACTCGATAAAAATCGTTAGTAATCGATAATATTGCCGGTTTTCACTGCCACACCATCATCAAAACCATTTAACAAATAAAGTCAAGAATTAAAGAGACAAAAGAATATTCAAACAGTCTTGCAAAGATTCAGGTCTGTGTGATGTTTCGTGCGGGAGATATTCGAAGAAATGTTCTACTTAAATTTTAAGGCTTTTGTATGGATAAGCCATGTTTGTGTTCCTCTGAGGGACACAAATATGGCGGCCGGAAGCTAACAAAAACATATGTCATCGCGTTTTGCTATAAAAAGCCCATAGTCGTCCTCTGAGGGCTCATAAACATCTACATGAGTACTTATTCTCATTCAAGGACTGTTCAGTTTGTGAAGTCTCAGCGGCTAAGTCACTTTTTTTAACCTGTGTGACAGCATTCTGGGCTGCCAGTTTAATATCTTGTCATGGAAAAGCTTAGAAATTCAACCTTGCTTTATCACAAGACGAAAAAACCAATCAAACTGAAAATTTGTGAAAAGATAAGTCTTCAGCTGTTCTAATTACTAGCTAAACTAAAATTTCAAAAGGATAGATAATTCCTTATTTTTTAATTTTGATGACGTCATGTGAAAACTGAGAATTAATCAATTGGCAAATTTCGAAAATCGCTAAAAATCGATCACACTCACTCTTGTGATTATCAATTTTCATCGATTTCTTTGCGATTTGTATTGATTTCGTCGATTCTATCAAGTTCATTCAAAAAGTGTCAAAACATAAACAGCTATGTATTTTGAAGCATGAACATTACACAGTGGTAGTTAGTGTAGTGATTCAATAGAATCCCTATAGTTTCTAATTTCTTTTGACTTCTTTTGACACAGTCTGAAAGTAACAGAATTTCACCATTTAAGATTGCACTTTGCATTTCTCTTTTTCTCCTCCTCCTTCCCCTTTGACTGCCCGCAATATGGCCTAACACATGCTTTGAAAGCCTGTCACGCAAGCTAAGTAAAAACAGATAATGAAGCAGGGCAGGGAGGCAGGGACATATGACCTGACATGACAAATCTCGTGCTCGCAAATCCCTGCATGGCCTGCAACTTTACAAACATCTTGAGGAAAACATGCTAAACTTTGTTTAATCTAATAGTCCACAACTGATTTGACATGTGAATTTCTTTGTTCATATGCTTTTGCACTGGACTTCTTTTTCCAAAATGCTGCAAAATGAGAATTAGCAGTGAGTACCAGCTAAGACTCATGCTGTTGATCAGCATTGATAACCTGTGATCACACTGCCAATGCTGAAAAAAGTTTGCAGTAACAGGCAGTTCTGCATGTATAATGGTAATGCCCTGAAACACTCTCTTTTTCAATTTGTCAACACTTATTTTGATCATGCTTTGAGTGATTGATTTCTCTTGGTCTTTGGGTTGTCCCTGAATAATACAATGATTGAAATCGATAAAATCAGTGCACATCCGTCAGTACAGTGTATTTCATGATTATCAATTTCGATCGATTATTTAAACTAATCAATTGATTATTATTGAGTAATATCGATTTTATTAATTTATTGATTAGCTTTTCAATGATTGACTTTGATCGAAAAAATTAATACATATCAATAAAACAGAAAACAAAAATTAATTTTGTAGTAAGTTAAGGTTTGCAACTTGTACCACCAGTGTACGGACCAACGACGCACGGTACAGATCAAGTCTCATGGCCTTTTACATTATGAAATGGGGCTTATGTACACTTGCTATAAATAATGATTTACTGTAAGCAGTGCCTGACAGGCTGTCCACAATCTTGGCCTGCTGAAAATTGGCCATCTAATGGCCAATTTGAGGATTAGTAATTCACAGCCTGTTGAATGTATGCATGTTAAGTCAGATTTGTGCCAAGGAATGTGTGTACTATTATTTTTGGTAGAAACTGCTGATGTCGGGCAAAGTTCGCAGAGTGAGACAGAACTTTTCTCCAAATACTATAACGAATGGAAAGGAACCAGCAAAGGCAACACAAAGAATTATACTGCTATCCCAAGGTTTTATTTCAAGGTACTGGGCTAAAAAGTACTCTTTACTATCTTATCATACTTAAATGACGTTAATGTAAGTAAATGAACAAATAAGTACATAAACAAACAAACAAATAAATAAATGATTAAATGTCTTATCTTAGCCTAACTTAGCTTCAGTTTTGAGTAGTAAGTTGTTTTTCAGTACCTGGTGAAAACCAGTATATAATTATTATTATTCACCAGTACAGGTATGTTCAGTTCTAATTATTATTCATCTGGACGACACATGCTCTGTTAAAACGCCATGTTTCCAGCGCTGTCGAGTATGACTGAAATATATGAATAATCATGGTTATGTGAACTTCTTAACGAAGATTAATCATTCCTCTAAAATAATGTCAGGGTATAAACTTCAGTCCTTATATTTCCTTGCAAATCAGAATCTTGGAGAGCTATTTAATAGCAGGGGTTTGGACAACAGCAAGGTTTGAAATTAGCTTAGTGCCCACTTACCAAATATCTGTTCAAATCTTTCCGGGCATGTTCAAATCTTACATTAATAATTGAGCACATGATACAAGTCACCTAAGGGTGTAGACTTGTGTTGTCAATCTTGAAAGAAACTCAATAAACATTGCCCATGCTTTCTAGCTTCCCTCTGAGGATGAGGTCTTATTGCAAAAATTGAGAGAAGAGGCAAGAGCAGTGTTTCTTCAGAGGAAAAGCAGAGAACTCCTTGACAATGATGAGCTGCAGGTAAAAAGAATAGCTTAACTTGAGATTTTCATTATTATTCAGTCATAGATTGTTTCCCGAGACGAACATTGAGATTCTCGGGAAACAAAATTCAGTGTTCCCCCTGGGACGATTTTATGTATACATAGTTAATAGATGTAGCTGGTTATGAAACTGGAGATGTTTCTTGTTTTTGTGTTTTTGTTTGCCATTTTGGCCTTGACCTGCACAAAACCCGACAAAAACGCACTTTTTTCTACAGGATAACCAATCAAAAGTTGTGACTAATTTACTTGCAACTAACTTGCAAACCAAAAACAAATGATTGTGCGGGTCACGGTCAGTTCAACATCTATTTCGACTGCACTGTTCTTTCTTTTGAAATTCCCAAGGTTTCATAACCAGTAGGTATTTTATAATCATGGGTAATCTAGGGAGTAAACTACTTGTTACGTATATGTGTTTTTTATTGAGAGCTGTGTCAATGGGCGATTCCAGAAAATATCCATACCTATACCACGGACGGCTTTTAGGATTTCCAAAGGGGAGGGGGGGGGGTTCTTTGAACTGGAATTCTGAAGGAATGGGGGGTAAGAAAAATTGGAAATCCGAAGGCATGGGGGGGGGTTTCACAGGTGGGATTTCTAGAGTAGAAAGAGTAGAGTGAGTTCCTTGAAAACGCTATTGTTGTCGACTTTTGCAGTTTGTAAATAAACCACGAACGTATGATCGCGGAAGCAGAAGACAAGCATCGATTGATCAGACACGTAGAAGTGAACAGTAAAACGTGGGTTTCACATTTACCTTGATGAATTTCTTGTCAAGTGAATAAAGTCTGAAAATGTACCTTATTTACCGCATGCAATTTCTTGATACTCCTGTCTCCCGCCCGATAAACGGCAAAAAAACTCGCACCTGTCCCTCGCTTCCAAGGAATGCCTGTCAGATAATTTTACATTTGGACTGCTGGACGGCAATCGACCAAAAGATTTTAACAGTCTTTCGAGCTATTTTGCTTTGTGAACGTCAAAACAACACAAGAAAACAAAGCCAAATTAAGACTTAAAAAAAAGGTTGTACAGCCTGGCCACATGCGGTAGGTTTTTCTTGTCACTGAAGAGTAAAATAAGCTTTTCGCCTGGCGCCGCTAGATCACAGCCTTGGGGAGGCATAAATTCATGTTCGTTTGTTCATACAGTACAGCTCAGATATATCCGAACCAAAATATACGCATAATTCACGTCAGCCCAATATGCGCGTATGCGTATTCATCTAGGTAGGTTTTTCTTGTCACTGAAGAGTAAAATAAGCTTTTCGCCTGGCGCCGCTAGATCACAGCCTTGGGGAGGCATAAATTCATGTTCGTTTGTTCATACAGTATAAACGTTGCCAAGTCGAAAATGTACTTCCAAAATACCCTGGAAATTCCGATGGGTAGTGGGGGTTCACGATTATGGAATTCTGAGGGCATGGGGGGGGTAACACATTCTGGAATTTCCGAAGGCAAGGGGGGGTTGAAACATGGAAGCCGTCCGTGGTTGGGTATGGATATTTTCTGGAATTGCCCAATGGAACAAATTGAAGGTACATAACCTAGCTCTGCACAAGTCTTTCATTACCCCAGTGGTTTAACTACATTGTGCACTGGAATTAATATGAGAGCTTCCCATTAAGGGGAAGATCATGATGGACAATGGACAATCCACCTCTATTGTTAATTTTCCAAAACGTTTTGATATTGTCTGTGATATTTATTTTTGATAAGTAACTGTTGTTGCTTTAGGAAACCGACCCAACTGGGTTACTCTACAATCATTCTTTGAGCCCTCGTTCTCAGTTTATCTAAGACACTTACAGTGTTCCAGATAAGCAACAGGTCTCAGGTCAAAAACCTGAGAAAGCTGGCTCATTAACTAGACACATTGAAATGTTGAGTAAGAAAACTTGGGAAGAATCATGTCTTCTGACCCCTTGAAAGCCTTCTACGACCCCTCTGAAAGTTAACTGGAACAATGAACTTGTTGTTGAAGATCTGGTGTTTGGAGGTTTATGGTGGCCCATTAACGCCATAGCATTTTTTGCACTTTTTTAAAACATTATTGTATTATTTTTCATTATTATTAATTCTTTTTTTTAATTCTCTATTCAATTGAGGAAATATATATGTTTTCATTTTTATTTCAAACGAGCTACACGGCCCATTGACGCCATAGCAAAAAAAAAAAAAAAAAAAAAAAAAAAAGCTTCATGGCCCATTGACGCCATAGACCATAGTGCAGCTCGGGTAACCACGGGTCACCCAAGGCATTACTGCAATGACCACAATGCCTTTCGCGGCATATTGAAGTGCAAACTGGTGTGGTATCCTGTCAAAACAACTTACAAAATACTTTAATATTACTTCAGTCTCCTTTCATCATGTCAACGAAAAGAAAACCTGCGTGGGACAACTATAAAGATCGTGTAGCTAAGAAGAGAACGCAGAAAGACAAGGGAGCAAATCCGAATTTGACTGATGGACTCACGGTGCAGCGATTGTCAGCGAACGTGGAGGGAAAATGCCAGAAATATTCTCGCATAGGCCCTTTAACGTTAGTGCCATTTCAACAAGATCTCGAACTTACATTAGAAAACATCAAAGCTGCTTGTAAGACTCATTTTTGTACAGAACTCGAATGTGATGTTCTTGCCGGGGAAAGAGGTCCGTCGTACACTGACATCAGTCAAATCAAGAATTGGAAGGTTGTGCACGTGCGTTTCGTAGAAAGCTTAGTTCATCCCACAAGCACAAAGAAACAGCCTTTTCACCAAAGCGAGCCGTTAAGAGGGAGTCCTAGAAAAACTGTATCCCACATCCCGCCGAAATCGGTATCTGTAGCGAAGTCGTCAGTTGTGCCTTCCATATCTCTAAGTCAGATGCTGAAGTTAGGTAAAGTCATTGCGGCTCCTGAAGTGGATATTGTAACCCTCAAGCTGGAAGAGTTTTCTTTGACTAACATGGAGTGGCTGAATCCTGTGGAAGTCAAAATTTCCCTTGAGCGGAAACCATTTGCAGAAGGGGCATTCCGTGAAGCTTATATGGCAAAATCCATTGCTGGCCTTCCCAAAGGGAACTATGTACTGAAAAAATACAAGGAAAGCGAAAAACAGGGAATCGAGGTGTTGTTTGGATCAATTGAAGCCCACACAAGGAAGTCAGTGCAGCTGAATGCATTGGCCCGAAATTTTGCACAGAATATGGCTATGGAGGTCCCACTTCTCGAATTTGGTCAGACCTTTAGTTACAATAAGGTATACTTCTCATCTTTGAACAATGAACATGTGACACTGGAAAGCCATCTAGACGGAACATTCAAGAAGTACATCAACAACACTGGAGAAATGTGTGTGGCACCTGATGATGTCAGTGAAATTAGCCATAAAGCTGAGACATATGTTCACTACACTTATGTTAAATCTCAACAACAACTGATGGTTACAGATATTCAAGGGGTAGACTACACACTGTGTGACCCTGAAGTGGCAAGCTCTGAGCTAAAAGACCCTGATGACAACTCCTTTCGTTTCTGCACTGGCAACCTGTCCTTTCAAGCTATTGATAAGTTCTTGAGTAGTCACGTTTGCAACAATTACTGCAAGATGCTAAAGCTTTCGATTTGATTGATGCAAGTGACCATATTTTGAAACACTCTCATGTTTGCACCCCACTAGCACTTGCAGTGCAGCTTCTATGTGCTTACACTGCCTATACGTTTGGTTGCATGTTGTATTTACAAAATGAACTAATTATTATTAACAATATAACTTGTCAAAGATTGTTGTGTTAGTTTTTTGGAAAACATCATCTAAAGTTTCCTAATTGTATTACATTATTGTAATACATTCAGTTCACATTGTGCTTTTCCCTCTTAAAACTTTATATACTTTTGTTACTGTTGATAAGAGGAAGTATGCAACGTGGCTTTCAGATCTCACTGTAAATGTTCTAATTGATTCCAAGTTTCTATCATTGGAAGGTATACATTTTTTCTATAATTATGACCCCCTCCCCTTTACAATGTTTTGTCAACTTATTGCAAGGTAGTAGATACCAAACTTTTTACTGCAACATACTGCTGGGGGATGGGTTAGGTTAAAGGGAAATCAGATACATGAAAATGCATTGCACATCAAGAAACATAAAATGAATGCATTTTGTCTCAATTCAGAATGGCCACCAATGTTTTTGGAAATAGGTTCATACCTACATAGACATCAAGTTATTTACGTCAAAATTATCTCTTAAAAACAAATATGCATTAGAAGCCTGTGCTGGCTTGATATCATCTGTGTCCGGTATGTGTCTTTGGCACTCCTGTCTGAAAGTATCATCCAGAAAGTCATCAGTGTTATCAAGGACACCAGAGAATTCTGCAACTTCTCTTAGCTGCTCTTCTGTTATGACATGACCACACTTCTCACCACCATATTGATTTGGACAGGTGTATATGTGCTCAGGTACACCAGTTGGAAGTTCTTTGTTTTTTTGTTTCCTTACTCTGTGTGTATTCCAGACTGTTTCTCTAAAAATATCAAGTTCCTTTTGTATTACAGGCACATAGACATATGACATCATCTTCCTAAGGAAATAAATTAGTGAAATAGGATTCTTAGCTTGTCAAATCTTTAAGCTTCTTTTCCAAATTTAACGGCAACATATTTTATAGTAGAGTAGATTCAATCAGTCTAAGCATGAACAATGCTAGCTAAAATTAATTATGAAAAAATATATGAAATAACACTCGTGACCAATTTTACATGTAACTATGGGATGTTCCTCCAAAACATTTTAATACCCCAACTCAAGTCATCACAACTGAGAGTCCTTTAAATTTATTGAAAGAAGACATGTATTAGTTCAGGCATAGATCCAGGCAGTGCATTGGGTGACTATTCGCCCTCCTTTTTGGGTAGCCAATCCTTAGTTTTTGGGAGGGAAAAATGGCTACCACACATTAAGTAACCCCCTGTTGCAAATCCTGGATTCATACCTGCAGTTCTCCAGTCTCTTACATGTAATGTATCTTATGATCTTACTGTGTTGTAAGCAAAACATGACATCAACTTTGTATCAGCCTAATGCACTTTTCTGCTAAATTCTCAAACAATATGATTTTAATGTACCTCTCTATTTCATCTTGTGGGTCATAGAGACCATCTTCTAATAGAGTGGACAACTGACTTTTGAAATATGCTTCCATTCTCTCTAACAACTCCCTCCACCATCTCTCGATCTTATTTTCAGTAGATGGCCCATATAATACAGATTCTGTAGCATCCTCTAAGTCACCATGCTGAGCTCGAAGGTAGCAGTGGATAGTTGCCATTACACCCGTTTCTGTTCCTCTGTCCACCCTAATCCTTGATGGTAATACTGGAGACAAATTTACTTAGTTAATATCTTGGGTTTTGTTTCTTATTTCGATAGCTTGGTTTATATATTCAGATGCAGTATTTGCAAGCATTGTGTTTTCTCTTTTCCTTCTCATTCTTCTCATCTCCCCAGTAGTGCAGGTTATAATTTTATATTAATAGGCATGTTCTCTTGCAGTACATATTCCCTTACATTAAAATATTTACCTCTGCTCTCAAATAAGTAGTCAAAGTAGAACTTTCCAATAATTTTTGGGTCGTTATTTGATGTCCATATCCGTAGGAAGTTTACTCTACCGCTGAACGTGTCTTGGCCTCCGTAAATACAAAGGGGAAACATCGAATTTTGGAATCCACAAAGTTTGTCGTGGCCATCTAAAGACATAGTGAAATCAGATCCCTAAAGAGAAAATGACATTTCTTATGTAATATAAGCAAGAAGACCAATGGAAAAGTGGAGAAGAAGACACTGCTTGAAAAAGAACGTGCTTGTGGAAACTCAAGCGAAACATGAACTCGTATTCTTACAGTAGAAGTGAATGTCTTCCTCCTTGCTCGTTTGGGTTGCCCTACCCCTCCTCTTTCTTCGAGGCCTTTTGGATTAACATCAGCCATCACGTTGTAAACCAAGTTTCTTGGCACATTTAAACCATGCAATTCGCGGATTTTTTTGTGAAGAGCACGGTAACCAAGTAAACGTCCCGGTCCATCCATTTCTTCCACGACTGCTCGTTTCACGTCTTCCACGTCTATCGCATAGTTAATAAACTTGATCCCGAAGTGTTGAAGCTGTCGTGAAAGAGTCCTTAGACTCCACGCATACATGGGATAGTGAACTTTCATTAAATCTAAGATCTCTGATTGACTCAAATTACGCTGAATGTACAGTTTGAGATCGTCTTTTAACTCGAGGTCCTCCTCCCAATCTGGGTTTCTTGTACGAGACGCCATGATGGATTAGATTGAGGCCGAAAAGGGTTATGGTCTATGGCGTCAATGGGCCATGAAGCTTTTTTTTTTTTTTTTTTGCTATGGCGTCAATGGGCCGTGTAGCTCGTTTGAAATAAAAATGAAAACATATATATTTCCTCAATTGAATAGAGAATTAAAAAAAAGAATTAATAATAATGAAAAATAATACAATAATGTTTTAAAAAAGTGCAAAAAATGCTATGGCGTTAATGGGCCACCATAGAGGTTTGACTTAGGGCAATGCTGGAGTATTCTTTAACAAGAATTAATGTTGAGCCACTGTGTACAGATCTTTTTTCCCCCAGCCAGTTGGGAGCCAGGACGTTCACGTGAAAATTTTCCAACACTGATTTTTTTCTGAGACGTTTACCACTTTAAGATGATGAGTTAGTTATGTCAGAAATGTAAAAAAAATGAAGGGTCACCGACTTAGTTTTGGAGAAAACATGCCTGGAAGAACACCCTAAATCTGGAAAAAAAAATGGGCTTTAATAAGGCTACAGTGTCTGTAAGCCCAAAAATATTGCAATTAAGTCTTGGAAGTGAAATGTTCTCTTCCAAATATTGTTTAAATTAAGTGAATTTAGTCAACTAGTGAGATTCGTTAAAGAACAAGTTGGTATTTAGCGACCACAGTTTCATGCACCTTGCAGCCGCATGATGGCAGGATTCAATGTCCTATGGACAGAAATCTTGAATTTTATCCACATCAATTGATTTTTAGTTCATTTTTGGACAATGTGGAGGCAATTTATTTTAAATAAATTATTTTATCTGTTTCTGGAAAGAAAAATAGGAGTCACCGACCATTTAATAGGGTAAACTGAAGGCAAAGGGAATGCAACAGCTCCCATCCTTTTACTTACTTAGCTTTCTTCCTCAGCGCACGTGCTCGATGGCTGACAGCATGACCTTGTCACATGGATTTCGTGTGCAGTAGGGATGCGTGTGAACAATTAGCGTGAATGCCCTTAAAATAATACTGAAGAGTGTTTCGTGCTAACCACTTTATACAGTGTGTGTCACATTGAAGTATTAATAATGTTGATTTGAAGAGGTTTGGATTTCAAGGCATTAAACATTTGTGCTGCATAAAAATAACATTCTACTGACAGAGCTGTTTTTCCTCCAAGGACCAATATTATCACTGTATGCTATATCCTTAATAAGGGTAATTATTTTCCTTTTTTTAGAATCTCTGGTTTCTGCTTGATAAACATCATACCCCACCAGTAATCGGAGATGAACAGGTACTGGCAGTATGAAAGTAAATTTTTAGAAGATAACAGGGTTGTCAAAAAGATTTTAAGTGGAAGAAGAATCTAGGAACATAGACAGCATTCAGGGGGTAACAACACTTTTTTCCCCCTACATTTTCTCTTTTCACTGGCAAATTGAAGCCAACAAAACTTCGAAAGTACAGCGATATAGCCAGTCACTGGCACTTTTTGACGACCCTGAGATACCTTGGTTTACACTGTGCATGTGACTAGCCTTAACCCTGGAAGAAATCCTACCCAGCATCTTGACTAGGATCCTAGCAAGATCCTGATAGGATCTTGATTAAGATCCATTCAGGATCCTGTTGGCCTTCCTGTTAGGATCCTGTAAGATCCTGTTCAAGATCCTGTAGGATCCCACAGGATCTTAAATATGTGTTGTAGGTCTATTATTACGCTCAGTTTTGTAACCAGCCTTCAAACCAGTCTATTTTGGTTAAATTTTTTTTCAGAATTTTATTTATTTTCTGCAATCACTACATGAGGAACTCATAAGATTCCAGTCTCTGAAATTGTGAATGTATAACATTACTACATATCTAAATCTGACTTTACAAAAATAATTGGCTTTCAACAGCAAAAAGAAAACTTATGACGGGGCTTTAAAACACTTTTTACTTAAGTTACTGAGAGATGCTTTGCGTGAAGAAAATATTCTAAACTGAACAGTGAGGTTGTATAGCTTGCTGGCAGGCTACATGTAACTGTACAACCAAAACTGCTATGAATCATGAAAATGGCATGAGTGAAAAAAAAAATTAATCAAGATACTACAAATGACTAATAAAAAATATTAAGAAGAAGAGGAACTTGCTTTTGATAATTTGTTTGGGATAAACAGAACACAAATTTTTGTCAGCAAATAGGCCGGTTACACTTACTGTAAATCTGAACCTACAAAGACAGTTATAATCATGTGCAAAGTATAATGCAAGTGTCATGCTTTTCTTTTGGAGCTTTCAGAAATGAAGGAATCAAATCCATTATGCTCATAGCCACCTAGATTTGGCATGTTATCTTAAAAGAGATGGCAAACAAGAAATGTCTTTTAACTGACAAAAGCTTCATTTATACTTTGTTCCTTATCAACATGTGGTTGTAGATGATCAACTATGAAGACTTTTTAAAAGTGGGGGAAGAAGCTGGGGCCAAGTGCAGGTAAACTTTTGATAACACATCACTCCAGGTTACACTGGATCAAGTTTTAGTTATAATAATGCAACACAAGCAAGTACTTAAATGAACCGTTGTCTTATTAATGAAGTGGAGTCTTGCATGCTGCAACTGACTAGAATAAATCTCACCAATGCTTGAATACTAAATAACATTCAAGTACAAATGCATATTTAACACACTGCAGAAATATGCATCTTATAACTCATTATTACATAAGAACTACAGGGTTGTCAAAAAGTGCCGGTGACCGGCGATATCACCAGCTACTTTCCTAGTTTCCCCAGCTAATATATATATTTAGGCAAGCCTAAAAGCGGAGCTCCACAGTTCTTTCCTTATTCTATGGCATTTACCAATTAAATAAAATTAATGCCAAGACTCGAGCCAGGACTCTAGTAAGGACTTCTGTATTGTGATTATAGTTTTTACTGTTTTGCTAAAGAGCCACAGCCACCATTCAAACATGTGCTAACGTACATTTTCGGTTTATCATCGGCCGTTGCCACGTTGGATCAAGAAACTACATGACTATGAGCATAAACGATTTTGCTTCATCACAGTTTAATTACATCCGATTACATTTCAATACAAATAGCATAAATCTCTAAACTATAGATT
>OX419342.1:16245509-16305509 GCA_948470475.1 Galaxea fascicularis
CGGAAACGAGCAAAATTTTTATCAGGGAAGCGTTGTTCGACAACGAAATGTAAGCTTCTTTCAGTTCTTTCGCGTATATCGGCGGCGTCCTCATGGACAAATTTATAGTTAAAACGCCCGCTGTTCCTTCGTGTTGAACTACTGGGAAAACCAAATCGCACCTTCCTCCAAATTTGACTGCCAAAGACTGAGCAGGAAAATACGCCACCGGTACGTTCCACGTGGATGATGGACTGATGTTTTGTTCATCGTGTAACGTCGTAATCGATCATCTAAATACAAAATTGATCATTTTTTTTATCTTTACAAATGAGACTCTGGATTATGCCTGCCCATATGTAGCAATATTTAATCCCCGCTTATTTATATTTGATTTAAACTTATTTGTTTTAAATTTAAACTTCATGTCCAAAATTTATTTAAATTTAAACCAAATTTCTTATTTAAACTTTTTAAACTTATTTAAATTTAAACTTATTTTTTTTATTTGAACTTGTTTTCCATTTAAATTTAAACTTTTTTTTTATTTAAACTTGTTTTCCATTTAAATTTGAACTTTGAAAATGTCTTTTAAACCTCATTGTAATATTTCTTTAAATCGCTTAAGTTTGATTTAATCCTTTGTATTCATTTAAATTTAAACCTCCAAAATTTTATGTAAACTTGCGAATTTGTATTTGATTTGAACTTCGAAATTTTATTTAATCTTCCTGGGACGAGCTCGGCCAGGGTCACGCGTATAGCAGGGTCACAAGTTCATCATCGGCGGCCATTAGTTTTTCGATGTCTCGTCAGTAAATATAGACGACGAAGGCACCGGTAGAGTGTCCAAATTACTAAGCGAAGCATCCAGGCTTTTCCCTTCGTCCTACAGCCCTGCTGTGAATGCCAGTCGTTCAGCAGCGACGATCAATGAAACTCTCGGGTTCGCTTAGAGACTGCTTCGGGAAAGTACATGCACCGGCCTCCGTGGGCGACTGAACTGACAATAACATTTGCGACTGAGAGCGACATGTAAAAAGGGTTAACAGGCCTGCTCAAAACATCTGCAGTTTGCAGATGCACCGGTTCGCTTTAAGTAGGATGCCTTTTTGGGATTTTCCCTTGCGATATGAGATAATGGGGGCTCCTAAATAGTAGACTATGAGTAGTCCCTACTTCGCTTTATAGTCCGACGTGCGTGACGCGAAAGAAAACTTTTTTTATTGCAGTTTTCTTTCGCGTCACGCACAATACTATTTAGGAGGCCTGTTAACACTTTTTACATGTCGCTCTCAGTCGCAAATGTTATTGTCAGTTCAGTCGCCCACGGAGGCCGGTGCATGTACTTTCCCGAAGCAGTCTCTAAGCGAACCCGAGAGTTTCATTGATCGTCGCTGCTGAACGACTGGCATTCACAGCAGGGCTGTAGGACGAAGGGAAAAGCCTGGATGCTTCGCTTAGTAATTTGGACACTCTACCGGTGCCTTCGTCGTCTATATTTACTGACGAGACATCGAAAAACTAATGGCCGCCGATGATGAACTTGTGACCCTGCTATACGCGTGACCCTGGCCGAGCTCGTCCCAGGAAGATTAAATAAAATTTCGAAGTTCAAATCAAATACAAATTCGCAAGTTTACATAAAATTTTGGAGGTTTAAATTTAAATGAATACAAAGGATTAAATCAAACTTAAGCGATTTAAAGAAATATTACAATGAGGTTTAAAAGACATTTTCAAAGTTCAAATTTAAATGGAAAACAAGTTTAAATAAAAAAAAAGTTTAAATTTAAATGGAAAACAAGTTCAAATAAAAAAAATAAGTTTAAATTTAAATAAGTTTAAAAAGTTTAAATAAGAAATTTGGTTTAAATTTAAATAAATTTTGGACATGAAGTTTAAATTTAAAACAAATAAGTTTAAATCAAATATAAATAAGCGGGGATTAAATATTGCTACATATGGGCAGGCATACTGGATCTAGTTATTTTCCCTCTTGACACTGGATATGGAAATGTAATTATGATTTATCAGCTATTTGTGAACTGAAGATAATGCTATGACGGGCAGGCCGGGATGCAATAGGTCCCCACCAGGGTGGCCTGGGTTCTAATTGAGGATACTAGAGTTAAGAGAATGTAACATTTTGAGTATTCAAGTTAGTTTTGGAATAAATGGGTGGCACGTCACTGGGTTGATGCAAATATGCATAATTCCCATGCCACTGCAAATTCCCAGTTCTTCCTTTTTTTTAAATTAACAATTCACTACATTGGGTAAAAATGTAATCACTGGCCACTTCTCTGTTTGCAAAATATTTATACTGAGACAAAGATATCCCAGTGAATAGCCACTTTATAGCTGTTGAATGGGAGAACCTGCAATGGAAAAGCTTTGGTGATGTAAACAGCAAATACTGCAATAGAAATAAGAAAATGTACCAACTTTGAGCCAAGGTGGTGCATCATACAGTCTCAGTTTGGTATATAATTATGTGTCATAATCATATTTTTATCCCAATTCACTCATAACTGCTTTTTTTGTTCCCTTATGAAAAAAAATCGCTGTTAGAGCAGCACAAAAGTGGTTTTCTTTCTCAGAATCCTAGTAAAACAAGCTTAAAATAGTTGAGGAAAAAATCGCACAATTTACCGCATAATAGTCCTTTCTTATTGCACAATCTACGCTGAAAATATCGCACAATTTCTGATTTTTCATCGCACCCTATCAGATGGCCTGGTCCCACTCTTTGTCACTGATACTCCGCCAACAAATAGACAAAACTGACTTTGTTTTAAAACTGTCTTCAAAATTTGGCCACGCAATTTCCGGCCACAAAAACGAGGGTTGAAAACTGCGTGTATAGGCAAATAATCTGTCCAAAAACAGTCCATATGGAAGCGCGCTTATATGCGAGCTTGCACACGAAAGGGTTAACTGGACTATGACATTTGACTGTGGCTTACATGATGGGGTGGATGTACGAAGGGAGGGTCGGACGGTCGCTCGGTCGGTCGTACGATGACGTCATAACCAAAATTTCTTGGATGGATGGGTTACCATATTTTCTTAGCTATGGTGCTCCACGCGTGCGCGCCAAAGGTGTGTGCGGAGCTCTGCTATGATTTGCTAGTAAATGGAGAAAATGTAGCAGAAAAATGGTGTTGTTACCCCAAGTGCCATCCACTTTCCTAGATTCTCCTTGTACTTGAAATCTTTTTGACAACCCTGGTACTGAATAGTTTGTACAGAAAAAGCAATTCTACAAGGTTTCATTTGTATAAAAAAATTACACTGTGTTGTTACCCTTTACCCTGCACCTTTATATGTAAACATCAAAATACCAAACAAGATTAACATGGCATTCCTCAGTTTTAATGCAGTGTTTATCCATAGTGCTCCGACTCTAGAGGGAGACAAACGTGTATTCCATTGTCCATTTGTCCATTTTATTTTGCCATTAACGACAACAACAAAAATATTAAATAAAAATAATAATAATAATAATAATACAATACACTAGAAATTTATAATAACTTAAAGCAGATAAACTACAAATGTTTAAGGTGGTAATGACTAGGAAGACC
Organism: Galaxea fascicularis; assembly: GCA_948470475.1. Taxonomy (NCBI): domain Eukaryota; kingdom Metazoa; phylum Cnidaria; class Anthozoa; order Scleractinia; family Euphylliidae; genus Galaxea; species Galaxea fascicularis. The sequence goes on from OX419342.1 coordinate 16,249,079, forward strand.
ATATAGAAGCCAGAAAAATGTTGAAGTTGTTATCTTAAATGAATACTAAGTAAGCAGATGTGCCCTTCTTGCAAAATTGCTTTTAGTTGGTTCTTGAGTTATTTGAAAACAAGAGTCCTTAGCAGGACAGAACGTATCCCAGTGGCGTCAATTATTGAAAAAAAAATAAGAGGGTGTAGGATTTTTAATGGATGGCTATGGGTCCCTAAGATTTCTTTGCATTGCTCTTTTCTATACCTTAATGACAAAGGCGGGGTACCATTGTGTTAACAGCACATAGTTGCCAGTACTTGGGTCCTAGTCCTGTTTCCAGAATATTTGTTATTTTAGCATTATACACTGTAGAACCTAGTTCAATGAATTGAAATTAACCAGTAATTTTCTGTGGCCAATAATATTGAAGAACAAAAAATTATTACTGTGGAGCCACTTGGCTGGTTTTGGTTTATAGCCATGCCACTTAATTACTATAATTATTATGTACTCTAAAAATTCAAAGGACTGGGATTGTTCAAAGTGATAATGCTGTTGTACCCAGGGATTTCATTAGAAGCCGGCACCCAGACGAAACCATTGCCTACTTTGTCAGAATTTTCCTCTAACTACCATCTACTTTGTCTAGGTTTTCACTCATTAAATAATTAAAAAAATCATCAGGTCCCCACCTACTTTCAATTGGTGACTTCAGACAGCTATTTGAAAAATTATTGAAACCCCTGTGTACCATCTACAAGAGAAAATTTGAAACCTTAATAAACATACTTTTCAATTCTTTCCAGGTCTTTCTTCAGTGCAACTGTTTTTGCCAAGTTATTTCAGCAGGATCCTTTTGGAAGGTATAGTGCATGCAGATTGAACTGAATATAGGCTCAGAGACAAAGTCACCCTGTGTATGTAGTGACCAAATTTTAAGGGCTTCAAGGTTGAAAACTATCACACTCAGGGGAAAAACCATCATGTATGAAATGTGGTAAAAGTTGTTATGGTTGCCACGTGGAGCAGCAAAGTTTTGTGTCAAATATGAGGCACTCCTCACTTGACTTGAGTATTGTCTGGCTTTTACCTATTTTGATTTAAGACTACTTAATTTGAGGACTAGTAAATGTTGTTGAAGATAATTTTGTAATTCAGTTGGTGTAACAGGTTATTTGAATATTGCTAAACATTCAGTGTGAAGCAACATAGCTGAACAAAAGGCACTTCAAATTAAAACTGCACAAAACTATCATTCAAGCTGTCAATATAATAATAATAATTCAAGGGTTTTCCATAGAGGGGCATGTCATAAAAGCTCTATTAAGCCCCTGGGGGCCTTATTTAATTTCAGGCCTCATTAACAGGAGGTTTATTAGAGAGGGGGGCGGGGTCTTATTTCAATAATTAACCACACTGTTTTCATCTTAAAATAGTTTTTGTACAAAACTCAATCAACTGCAGTTAAACTTTAAATGTAATTACATGCGTGTACCATATGCCATTTTTTGTTCATTAATAAATAAAAAACACTTGGGCTGCATGAAGTGGATTTTCGTTATAGGGAATAGGAGGGACTAATCACTAACTCTCAATTTTTCCAGGGGGGGTTATGAGAGAGGGGGAGCTTATTACAAAAATTGACTTCCAAGTGGGGGGGGGGGGGGTGAAGTAAACTTGAGTCAGATATTCATGAGTAACCACTTTTTAATGCGAGCCTCTAAAGCACGTGCTACTCCGAGAGCAGGACACCAGAAATTGGCGTACACAAATGATCGGCTAAACACGTTGCTTATATAACAATAGAACTGTAACATTATATAACGAACACAAAGCTACGTCAGGGGGCTTATTAGAGAGAGGGGGGGGGAGGGGGTTAATAGAGAGAGGGGGGACTTAAAAGAGCTTGTACGATACACCACAAAATTATTTGTGCCTTAAAATCCAAACTAGATCTCAATTTGATCAGCTTTGGCATACAGACTGGAAATGGTGTCAGAAATGAAATTCTGTACTTACTTTATAAATTGAAGGCCAGGACTCGAAGGATTTGCGAATTACTTTTGCCAAAAACTCAAGTAGCAGAACCAAAAGGGTATGATGCATGGTTCATTTCTTTTGTTGAGAAATCATTTATGCAAATTTAAATTAACTTCAGTTAATGTTATTCAGTTTGAGGCAAAAGTCGTAATATGCTAATGTGCATGAATTTTTTAATGAATTGAAGAATTTGATTTCTGACACCATGGACAGTATGTATGGCAAAGTTGAGAAAATTTAGAGAGGTTTGTTTTTGAAAACCAGAATCGATATAAAGGCCTAAATAATTTGTATAGGTAATGTTTTGTAGGGATATTCGACCTTAATACCAGAAATGTCTACCAGGACAACAAAAAGTGGCCATTATAGAGAGGTGGCCAGTAGCGGAGATTTAACTGTACTACTACCTGTGAACAAGTTTGACATTGTTGAGGAATCTAAAAAAAACAGCCAAGCAGAGTAAAAAAACACTTGCTCGTTTGCAAGCAAAACAACAGAAAAAAAAAAATAAACAAACAAGCAAACAATGCAACTACTTCTTTGCATCCAGGCTGAGTACAGATGATTGTTATTTACATACAGTTGAGAGAAAAATACATACTGTTCAAAGGAAGCAGTGGTAACCAAATTGTTAAGTTTGAACTACTTGCTCTCATCCCATCAATTTAATATACTGTTCTGTGTTCTTTTTTGTTGAGCTGCAAGATGCCATAGAAGTGAAAGCCCTTGAGATATTGAATCACTTTGCTTTTCAACCACACAAGCCACCAGGTCTCATGCAATTCAATCTACAGTTCAACCACTTCAGGCATCACAACAGTAATCTTCTGCCCTTCCTTTTATCACTTGAAAATTCACCTTCTAGAGTATGTCTTCAAACTAGACCTTTTGACCTTTTTAATGAATACAAACTAAGGTGAAAGAAAATATTTGAAGAAGATGAAGATGCGAAAACAGTGCATTCAGCAATCAACAGCAAGTATTTTTAGCACATGGCCAATCAGAAAACTGTAATTAAATTTGTGGTTATTTCCAATTAAGATGAAATACCTCTGCTCTCAGCCAGTCATTACAGAAATTTCTCAGGTTGTAGTATAAAATTAATGCAGAAGACCATTCAGATATTTTTATAAATAAATATAATATTTGTGATAGCAAAAGGTTTTGAAAAACATTTCAGAATAAAGAGTAGCAAGATAAAAACATGACATTTTGGCGACAACATGTCACCATTATCAAATGCAAGTTGTTGTGAGTTAGGTAGCAATATATAAAGAATAGTGAGTGGGAAAATACATTTAATTTAGAATAAGTGAGGCGGGGATAAACAAAAGTATGAGTAAATTTAAATAAACAATTTCACTGTCTCTTTTTCCTTATTGAAAGCATCTCATGAATAAGGCACTCAAACTTTCTGGAGCATTTCTTTAAGGTGGTAAACTGCTCATGAAGATTGTTTAAATGTACTTATTCTTTTGTTTATCCCCGCCTCATTTATTCTCATGTATTTTCCCACTAACTAACTCACAATAATTTCCATTTGATAGTGGTGACATGTCGTTGCCGAAATGTCATGCATGGTTTTTTCTCGCTACTCTTTACTCTGAAATATTGTGACAGTAATATTTAGTAATTAATTTAAGGAAGCATCCATGACTGGGATGGTTTTTGCAGGGAAATTAATAATCAATCAGTCAGGCATGACCAGTCAGTTAATCAGACTCCCAGTCAGTCAGACAACATCAGACAACATCAGCAAAGAAATTAAAATCCAATACTTTTCATTTGCACTCTATTTTTAGAATATCCATCATGCAGTTTTTCAATTATGTGATGCGGAAAGGTAAGTTAAAATGCTTAATAACTGGATCAAATTAGAGACAAAATTGAGAGTTCAAAACGGAGTGCACTTAATTTTCCAATTAAATAATTGATGACTTAAATGACTGCATGGTTACTTTCTAATTCAGTAGAAGTGTCATTCATGGCAAACCTTGGTTAACTGAAATTTAAGAAACATGGAAATCTTATCACCGATTCCAGAATTATAAAAAAATTAATAATATTGTTACAAAAATAATTATTAATGTGGTCAAATTTTTAGGCCATATCCTCACTTAGACTTTCCTTAATGACATTAACATTGTAACTAAATATCTCCAAGAAAGTTAAGGGCTCCAGTGTGAAGCATTTGATCCGATTGATCAGCATCCTATTTAGTCACTGTCAAATCCTGGAATTTGAAATGCCAGAACCCCACTTAGCTAATGTTACAGCATCCAGCTCGTAAATGCAGCCAATTGTATTCCAAATAGCAAACTGGCTGTTGTTAAGCAATCATGTGTATTGTGCCTCTGAACATCCAGCTAATCCCCTAGTTATAACATGACATTGTGTCTCAGCTACTTTAAATTGGTGACATGAATTCTTCTGTTCCAATTTGTGTTAATAAAATAATGGTGAGTGTTGAACTTGAAGTTGCTCAAGGTGATTTGAGGCTTCATTTAGTCTTCTGTTTAAGGTGTCATCTTGATATGTAGGGACTTCTTCAATCCTTTCAAGGCTTTGCATGTGTCATTAATACTAATGACATGTATAATTACCTAGTTAAAACATCTTCAGACCAGAATCTGTCGACTGATTGGCCAAAGTTTTATCGTAAGTTCTTTTGTTTTTGATAGTCTGGCTTCATCAAACAAGGATAGGGCTAAGTTTGTATGATGTAGCAGGACAGGGATACCTGAAAGAATCGGTAAGCTGACTGTTTTCTACTTTGCATTCCACGGCTAAACTACAGAATACAGGGCCACTTTTAACCATGCACCAAACGAGCCGGCTCGTTTGGCTCATTTGCTCCACTGCCGAGCCAAACGAGCCAAACGAGCCGCTAAATATATGAACACCACACTTAATGCTCATACAATTATTCCTCGTTCTTTTATCCACTGCCGAGCCAAACGAGCCGGCTCGTTTGGTGCATGGTTAAAAGTGGCCCTGCATTCTGTAGTTGCTCCCATTCCACTAAATAATTTGATTTTCCCTTCAAAAGCTAGTGGCGATCATTATGTTCAGCTTGTGGAAGTATTGGATCTTGTTTACTGTAGGTAATGTCGACCGATCCATCAGTCGTTATAGCGGTCGATAGTCGGTTGACACTCGGTCGATTGTCGGTTGACACTTAGTCAACACTCGGTCGACACTCGGTCGATATAACGGTTGATAGTCGGTCGACACTCAGTCGACACTCAGTCGATAGTCTTTTCAGATGTGTCTCGGCCGATATTGCATTTCATTCACTGACACTTTGCCGACTTTTCGCCGACACTTCGCCAACACTTCACTGATAGTTGGTCGATACTTGACCGATGTATCAGTCAGTAATTGGTCAACACTCGGTCGATGGTCGGTTGACACTTGGTCGATAGTCAGAAGATAGCCATTTGATATATCGGTCAAGAGTCGGCCGACAGTCGATCGATATATCGGTCGAGATTTGTGTCGCTCTGCATAGTTTTTAGTCCGTTATCAATAGCCCTGGAGAAGAAATTGGAGCAAAATTACTGAAATATAAACCGATTGCCCCCATTGACACGAAGAGATGATTCTTGAAAAATTCGCCTTTTTTTGACATTTTTCGGTCAGTTATGAGTTCAAAGCACTCAAAATTAAACATGAAAGCACGCCTTTCTTTGCAATTGCATCCCGTTTTGTGACATTTTTTTGGCACAGGCATGCGAAAAAGTCTTACCCAATCTCTTTAGACTTTTCTGCTTTTGTTTCGCTTTTCCTTTTTCTCTTGTGTTTGTCATTTTGCTGCCGTTGCTAACTGCCAGTTGCCAGTCAGTTCAAGAATTTTCAAGAAAGCATCATCCAAAAGGGAAATTCTTGTGTCTTCACTGTTATTTAGTCCATCTATTGATAAACCTTAAGACACTCCAATACCAACCCACTCTCTTAGAGAACTACTGAGACTTATACTTAGGAGAACTCCTTCCAATTTAATGGGAGAGACTATCTCCAAACACATGGAACCGCAATGGGCACGAAGATGGCTGTTGCCTTCGCAAACATCTTTATGTCTGTGGTAGAGACAGAAATACTCAACAAGAGTAGTAAGAAACCACTCGAGTAGAAACGATATATCGACGACGTGTTCTCTTTGTGGGACACTAACAGAGAGGAGATAGATTGTTTCATTTTAGAAACAAACAGACACCATCCAACCATCAAATTTACAGCTGAAATATCAGAGAAGGAAACAACCTTTCTAGACACAACAGTATTTAAAGGCGAAAGATTCAACAAAGACTATGTCTTTGACATTAAGACGCATTTCAAACCTACTGAGACGTTCCAGTACACACACTTTTCTTCCTGTCATGCCCCAAGCGTTAGGAAAGGTTTTATCAAGGGCAAGGCCCTTAGACTGTAATGAACCAATTCTTCTAAGAATCTTTTTGAAGAAAATATAACAGACTTTAAATCACGTTTGCGTGTAAGAGGCTGCCCAGATCTTCTGGTCAATAAAGTCGTCGCAGAAGTTCAATTTTTAGACAGGGAGTCGGCACTTCGTCAGAAACAAAAAATGCACAAGAAGATATTGCCTTTTCTCACACAATACAATCCATCTGTGCCAAACCTAAAGAACATCTTAATGAGCAAATGGCACTTAATTGAGAATAAACCTTTGCTGAAAGAAATTTATCAGGTTCCACCAATTATATCCTACAAGAGAGTTAAATCTTTAAAAGACATACTCGTAAGAGCCAAACTCTAAAGGTTGAGTACACAACATGGGCGAGACTACATAGTTATACCAGGAGTTGTTTGAGACCTGTCAACACTTCCAAACATGAAAGATGTGTATTCCTCACTCTTAAAGCATGTCATGAACTGCCCTTCCTATTCATTATTCGCCCACTTTGGGACTGTGGGAGCAGTCATTTCACTCGTCCTTCTTTAAGTATTCTTTGACTGCGGGACCACAGGAGCAGCAGATTCAATTTAGGCTGTAACTGGTTCTCTTTAAAATCAGACGATCGGTGATGATACAAACTGGAAAAAAAAAGGTTACCATGTCCTTAGTTCCGGGTGCTCTTCAGTTCGCTTCATAGAGAAATCGTGCCTCGCACTGCCACATATTCCCCCATTGCATGATAACAGTAATTAATGACGTCTTTGCTTAAAAAGAAAGACTCACCTGGTAAATTAACACGTGACTGATATTTGGCTGACAGTTGACCGATATACCACCGACAGTTAACCGATATATCACCGACATATGACCAATAGTAAGTCGAGGTGCATCGTCGAAATATCAACCGATACTCGGCTGATAGTCTATCTCACACTTGACTGACTGCCGACCGACTGTCGACCGACTGTTGACCGACTGTCGACTGACTGTCAACCGACTGTCAACCGACTATTGACTGACTGTTGACCGCTAAATTGGCCGCTATATCGACCGCTATATCGACCGATAGATCGGTCGACACTACCTACAGTAAACAAGATCTGAAGTATTTATATTGTTACTTAAATATCTATTGTCTATGGAATTTTATATCTAAATCAGGGCTCCTCTTCTGTCATTAACCTTCTGTTTGAAGCAGTTACGTGTGTATTCTTTAGTTAGCTTTATAATTATTTTAATTGAGTGCTTTATTTATGGTCAAAGACAGTCAAGCGTTAATTCCCATCGTTAATTGACTAATGAATGCATTAATGCAAAGTTGATTCCATTCGTGGATTCAATAATCTGTTCATGAAATAAATAATCCAATATTCAAATTGGGCCTTGATTCAAAAATTGAATGTTGACTGGATTAATGAAAACATGCCTTACCAAATATGGAAGACAAATCAAAGCATGGGTGATTTCCCAGATCGATATTTGCCTTTTCTTTTGAACAATAAATTGTGAATATTTACAAAAGAACCAGTTTGATCTTACCAATGTCTGTAATGGTATCGTTTGCACTAAAACCCTGATTGTTTATCTCTACAATTTTCTTCTCTAAAAGCACCAAATGGAGCCTTCCCTGTCTTGTAAATATGTTTCAAACTGTTTTGTCTGTCGGCCTTCTTTTCCCTAACTGAGGAAGAGTTGGAACTTAGTATACATGTATGTCAAGCTTTTGTTCATTAATCCAATCAACATTTAAATATTGAATTATTTCATGAACGGATTAGTCTGTTAATGACAGGAACGCTTGATTGTCATTGACTGTAATGAGTACATTGAATCTTTGATGCTGACTTTGTAAGAGAATGATGTTTTGACATCAGTTCTGAAAAGGTCATTTTCAAGTTTTAATAAAATGGAAATTTAATTAGCACACATATTATAAAAAGAGGATGAGAAGTTTGGGGACCATTGGGGAGTTGGGGACCATCTCAGAAAGGAACATGATATGGAACCGGACAACATCATGCAAATTTTTAACAGTCTAAGAAAGCGCCAGGACAAACTTGATTGTCTTATTCTGGCAAATTTCATGCTTATCAGGGAACTGAAACCAATGCTAAACAAACAATGGGACTTAATTCACACAAAGTTGTTTGTTTGGACAGTTGTTTTAAGCTCCATCTATATTTTAATTCTTTTATTGTTTTAGGCCCCCCATTCAATTTCTATCTCTTTTCATAATACTGATATAATTCTGGTTATAATAGTGATTATGTTAAGATAATGATAATGAATTATCAAATTACATGTGGTATTAATTCTGTTGTGCCAATCTTTAATACATTTTTGTCTTTTGTATTAACCAGGACCTGGAAAATTATATCTTGGAGCTGATCCCCACTTTGCCACAGGTAACATTTCTTTAAAGTGTTAACTAAGACTAAAACACAGTGGGATAGATTGCACAATAGGCAGTAAAAGTGAATAATTATTTGGTAAACCAGTGGAGAATGGTAATAGTGAAGAATGGTTCCCAAAAGATATTGTGGGCCGACTGTGGGCCGACTGTCGCCTATATGAGAAATAGGTACTAAATTGACTTCTAAATTTTGGTATGTGCAGTCAGGTGATGGAGTAAAAAAGCCACTCAGTGTGCACTAAGGCCATGTGATAGCGGGCATTACCCCTTAAATCTACCAAATAAAGTTTGAACCTGAGCCCAAGCTGTTGGTTTATCCCACATCTTTCTCTTTTTCAGTTGGATGGCCTTGAAAAATCATTTTACTCTTTCTATGTCTGCACTGCTGTCAGAAAGTTTTTTTTCTTCCTGGATCCTTTAAGGACAGGTGAGGAATACATACGGCAAACACACTATTTCATTTCTATTCAAACGATATTGCAATCAGGTCAGTTCAAAAGACACTGAGAGTGCAAGTTTAAGTTTGGTTAATATTGAAACTTATTTAATAGTTTTAGTTGGCAAGTGAGCAGTTTTGAACTGTTCAATTTATAAAAATAATGTTATATAATTGTTTGTTTTGATGTCTAGTTCCAAAGCAGCTAGGCAATGCACATTAACTAGTATCTGGAGGTGCTTAGCCAGGGCTCATTTCACTGCTTATTACAGTTATCATTGCAGTCAAGTGTTGATGCTTAAAAGATCCAATGGCTAGACTCAAAAAGAATACACTGTTGTCTGATAGAAACTTCTCAGCTACAGTGGTTTGGTCTTAGAGGCAATCTAATGTTTAACCAAGTACTAATGATTGAGTCTGAATGTCATCTGTGGACTAGTGTCAGTTACTTGTTCACTGAAGGTTTTTAAAGGACTTAATTTTGTTACCTTAATGTCATTCACATGATGCCATAAGACAATGAACCTTCTGAGAAATGTGTCAAAACATGTTAGTTTTCTTGATAGTAGTGTGTCACTGCAACCCATAGTTAATTCAAAATGATACTGGAATGGTATTGAACAGAACAGTACACTGTAAATTACCCTAAAGAATCGTTTCTCTCATTCACAGTGCACTAGTGTAGGAAGCATCCTCTAGTCAGCATCATTATGGCTTTTGGGGATTAATTTGTTTGTTCTTTTACACAGGAAAGATCAAAATTCAAGACATCCTTGCTTGCAGTTTTCTTGATGATCTACTCGAGGTGTGTGTTACTGTACATGTATAACACAAGGCAGAGTAATATTATTAAGCCAATTCGCTAGTTTATTATTTTTAATTCTTGTATGTCTGCAGGATATTTTGAGAGAGTTCCCTACTGACTACTTGGATAGAAAAAATTGGAGCTATATCAATACCACAATATTATTTAGCTTAGTTAGCTCTCTGGCTATGTTTCCAAGGCTAAAGACCCTCATTTTACTTGTAAACTGCAAAAGACTTAAAAAATATTAAGCAGTGCCAGAAGCATACTTTCATTGTAACTTTCTTTTTCAGGATTTTATTCACAGACTTGAAGTGAGAAAATTAGAGCATTTTTCACATTCTAACAAGCAATGGCTTTCTACTGTCCGTACTTTACTTAAGACATAACAGTAATATCTTTGGATGTGAATTGTATGTATTAGTCATGCAATGTTTGGAGTGGCATACCATAGAATATCCCAGGAGTCACTAGTATTTTCAACAGCCTTAAGGCGAGTGTGTATGATAAGAAACTACAAGTGACAACTAGGATATTCCATGGCAAATCATGAGAAAACTCTGCAAAACTATTTTATGCCATTGTCATAGGAAATACATATCATTACATAATCGATGTGGTGCACAACGGGAAGGTTTAGTGGAATACCGATGAATGTACAATGGTTTTATTGCATGTATTTTTTATAGCATGGTATAAAGAGTTGTATTAGTAGTTTTCTGTTGGCTTGAGATCTTATTGTTTTTAAGTGTGAAATGCAAGCAATTTGTGTGGCTTTGTCTAGCTAAGAGATGAAGACTTGTCCAAAGAACAGCAGGATGCCAACTGGTTCTCAGCCCCATCAGCACTTAGAGTGTATGGTAAGGCAGTCACAAGACAAGTGCAATGTGTTCTGACAGGTCTGAGAAGTCACTATAAAGGGTTTAAAAAGTACCATTGATTTCCATTTGCAGTATTAGCATGTACATGTTGTTGGTCAAAAAAGAAAATTGAGAATGAGTTTAGGTTGAAATCATTTTAACCTGAATCTCATTTTGACCCACATTATATAATAATATATTTTAACAACGACATTTACAACAACATTTTACAACGAAAACAACAACAAGAATTTAATAGCAAGGGAGTCAGTTATACAATATATGTTGGAGCTAATTTACACGGGTAAGGCAAAGAGCAATACCACATCATACAAAAATTAAAGAATGTTACGAAAGGAGAGAAAGAGTTAAAAGACGTGTTTGGTATAAACATTGTACATACATATGGCTTTGTCAGGACTTAATCTGATTCTCCCTTAATTTGGGCAATTTCAACTTTATCATGTAATAGGGAGTTGTTTAAATATGGATGTAATCTTATTATTGATTAAATTTGCCAGCCAAAATAAAATAATAAAATTTCACAAGAATAAATAAAAACGTTAACTGGACAAAACTACAGCTGCTAATCACCTATCAATCTGTTTTCTATTATTTCCATCTCTGTAGGTCAGTATCTGAGCCTTGATTCAGATCATAATGGAATGTTAAGTAAAGAGGAATTAGCGAGGTAATGTCTTGAGTTAAACCTAAGTTCTGGTCTGACCATTTTTGTTGCATGTAATTGATCATTGTTGTAGCCACTGTACTGTACATTGAAGACTTTCTTTTATTTCTTAACTATTTAGCCCATGACTGCATTTAAGGCCTTGCATCCTCAGTTTGGAAAAGATTTCCAAAAATAAAAATTCCTCTTCCTATGCTGCATTAGGAAATTAAGGGAATTAACTCGACCTGAATTGTTAACATTTATTACAATTTTTGTACGAAATTGTCATAGACATTGTTGGAAGAGTATCATTATTTTTTTAACCTCAAAACTAACCTATAGTATTTTGGCTTTATACAAATCTAGATTATCTTTTCTCTAAGGCTTAAGTCTCTGAAAGTTCCTGGCCTAAGATTGAAAATGTATTTCCGCAATATAACTGGCTACCATCTGTATTTATTTGTTACAATGCCATATTTCGTATTGTTGTGTAGTCGCGTAGCGTGACACATTGTGCACGCTGTCGTTTCATGCACGCTGTTGTTTAGTTAGCCTCATTGTCACACGGTTCGCGCATAATTAGCTTGCTACCTATATTACCGCTTTGTATTTACCGTTTGCTTTGTATTTCATCTTGTCTTCGGTCAGTAAACGTGATCTCTTCTGCTCGGAGTTTTGGCTTAACTTACTGGCGCAAACTTTGTAGACATTAAAATCTTCTGTTAGTGGCACATGCATATTCCGAAAGAAAACATTGAGTTCTCCCAACGCAAGTAGCTCAACATATCAACTTTCTAGTTCAGATGCTCCACCACTGAGTTACGTACAGGATCTTCTTATGCCTAAGTTGTATTTACTATACTTGCAGATATGGCTCAGGGACACTGACCAAGGTTTTTGTTGACCGTGTGTTCCAGGAATGTCTGACCTATGATGGAGAGATGGTTAGTGTGTAATACAGTGCAGAAGGCAAAATTCCATTGGTAGAAGAAGACTGACGTTAATTGTGGCAATTGTGGCAAAACAGAATAACACATCACTGCTTAATAATAATTATTGTAGCCACCAGTAGAACTGGAATAATGTGCACCCTTGATTGCTCATACGAATTGAAATGGTGTACTGCATGCTCTTGGTGGAAGATTAGAAGACAAAAATTGAAACAAAAGTTAACCTACTTGATTGGAAGACGCTTGGTATGTTTAAAATCTTGGGGCCCCAGTAAAAGTCTGCCTTATTTGGAAGCTTTTCATATGCAATGACTATTCTCTTCAAGTACTGTCTACCAAGTATTGTGTTGGTAATCTCAAACTGAAGGAATGTGTTTAAATCTCAAAATGTTATCTTTGGTATTCAATTTCCTCTTTCCTTGCATACCTGTTACTAACCGAGTTCGAGGTCCATACTGTAAGTTACGGACTAAGTTTTTTCTCGTTCATTTATGGCCCAAGCACGAGGCGCACGGGCGATAAATGAATGGCAAAAAAACGAGGATCCCTCACAGTACAGACCGAGAAAACGAGGTTAGTAAGATATTTATTATATCTCTGAGGTTAATCGGGCACGCGAGAAAGGAAACTTTCAAATTTAGCGGGCCGTACAGTGAAGTACGACCCGCTAAATTGACCAATCACAGCGCGCGTACTAACTGAGAGATATAATAAAGTAAATTAATGAATTTTCAAAGAAGCAGTGATATTATTAGTCAAGAAAATGATTTCCATACAGTGGGGCTCAAAAGGGTTGGATTAGTGTTCATGCCATCTGGATGCATGCTCTTGATCCTCACTCTAGATTTGTTGTCAGATTTCTGCTATTTACCGAGCTGAGCGGTTTGTACACTCAGTGCTTGCACTTGTTCCTGTCCATTTTGCTTTCATGTTTGGTGGAACGTCATGTAACCTTTTATATTTGCTCTTTTTCTCATTAGGATTACAAGACATACTTGGATTTTGTCCTTGCGTTAGAAAACAGAAAAGAGCCACAGGTTGGTAAAAGGCTTTGTCTTGATCACATCTTGTATCATGGTAATTTTATACCATTTCACCACACAGTGATTAAAACATGTACCAGTACCTATTAAACTCAAGAATATAAAGTGAGAAGGCCACTTTTGTGGTAGATAATAACAAGACAAGGTGATACGTATGATATCGGCTGTATAATGGATAAATGTTGTTATTCCAGATCTTAGTGTGGTCGTTGTTTTGAAACCATGGTTGGTTAATAGTGTGACGTGAGAATCTAAATGAATTGTAAATGACATTTTCCTGCACTTTTTCATATTACATACAATACGGACCTTCAGATTTGAGTACGAGTACAAATTTCTAATTTCAAACCATTCACCTCCCCTGAACCCTCACTCTTCCTTGTTGCTGACCAGCAGAACAGGAGACTGTAGACACAAGATTGATGTCACTAGTGATCGTATAAAACACACGAACAAGATTTGAAAAGTTATAATTCGTACTCTATCTCGTACTCGTACTCAAATCCGAATCGTACTCAAATCTCAAATTATTTTCACTGTCATAATTAATTATAATGATGAGAGGTTTTGAGAAACATTTTAGAATAAAAAGTAGCGATATAAAAACATGACGTTTCGGCGACGACATGTCACCATTATCAAATGCAAATTATAACGTTCACTATCTTGTTGTAATTTGCATTTGATAAAGGTGACATGTCGTCGCCGAAACGTCATGTTTTCATATCGCTACTTTTTATTCTAACATAATTAATTATGTCAATAATTTTAAATTAATTCATTATTTAATTAATCAATTTTGTGTAAGTCTAATCGTATTGTCTTGAAAAACACCTATAAATGTAATTGTATTCATGTTTTTTAAGCAGTGCTCTATTTCTCCTATTTATTCATTTATCAAATTTTTGGTCAATGGTTACCCACCTCGAATAGCTGTGCTAACTGTGGGTAACAAATAGTGTACAGTTGTATTTTCGTATATAAAAAAATAAAGAAGAAAGATGTTTGGTGCCTAATTTCTCAATCATGATTTTTTTTCCCACCAGGCTCTGCAATACATGTTTAGAATACTGGATGTGCAGGTATTTATAACTGTGAGAGAGTGTTTTAGTTAATTACGACTCTCCTCTTACATTCCAAAACTGAAATAATGTTTATACAACTCTTTTACTCAATTAATTTGTGACCTTTGTACTTATTTTCTTTATTTTGCAATGCAACGTGTTATCAAGTTTTAATAGTTAAGTAACTGGTAGCTGCCATCCTACAGTAAATGCTACACAGGTAAAACTTGCTGTTGAAGATTTTTACGAAGTATTTGATTTTGAATGTTTAACTTTCATTGCAGGCTGTTGGATTTCTGAATATTTTTTCACTGAACTACTTTTTTAGGGTGAGATTTTCATTTTGATGCTGTCGTATCATGACTTCTTAGCTGTTTGTTGCCTCTTTGACTGAATGTTCCTTCACATGCAGGAAATTCAAGAGGAAATGAAGAAACATGGTCATGAACCAGTGAAATTTCTTGATGTGAAGGTAATGAAGACAAAAAAAGTATTTAAAATAATTAAAGTTTACTTTTATCAATAACATTATTTTACGATAACCATTTTTGTGTTATACTGAAGCCACGAGGTAGCATATTGTTAATACGAGTGGTGGTAATTACAAGGGTATGTGGTTGAATACATGTGAAGCTTCCACAGGGGAGAGAAATACTCCAGCATGGTTTTCTAACGCGCTTTAATAGACTCAGGTTGTTACGATAAAAGAGTAGTTGCTGAAAGAAGATGTAGTAGACGGTTGTAGGCGGTTCTTGAAAGCGGTTAAAACTAAATACAACAAGACGCCTGGGGGCGTTAACGTGGGATGCATTGGTTGATGAATGTGTACACACAGTCACTTTGGTTATACGTGGACAATGGGAATTTAATGATGACTCAGTACAGCATGACAAACACACGATGGTTAACTAGTCTCCTCGCCACCAGTGATGCATTCGATACGAATTTGCTGATCAAACCGTGATCGAAAAATATTCGGCACTTTCATTTCGAGGTTATTTGTTCCGCGTCAAGTGCGTGCGGTGGACAGTAAGCAAAAAATAAAGTCATTTAACACCATCCAAAAACACCAATCAACCTGTTATGATTTCTCTCTCAAATCGCTGAAATGCCTATGAATGTTGCGCTGTCTGACCCCCATATCAGGTCTCGCAATCCTGCTTGATCAAATGTCAAACTATGCAAATTTGTGTTACATGTAAAGTACAGAAATAAAATCGAAAAAAGACGACCAGAAAAAAAAAGGCAACAACACCGGTTTCAGATAAGGTCACCCATCCGAGTAGTAACCCCGGCCAGCAGGGCTTAACTTCAGTGAGAAGCAAAAGCACGTGGCTAATTGCCATATGAGACTACCAAACTCGCCCGAATCTTTATACGTGGTCTGCCTACGCATCCCACGTAACAAAGAAAAGAACGTTACCAAAGTAAACTAAAACGGTGTGGAAAACGCGGCAAAAGCGACACTTACATTTGCTAGTAGCTGGGTGAGGAAACTGCACTGAATTCAGCGATGTAGATTTAGATAACTGCGATAAAGAGGAACTGCTCTCAAACAAGCGTAACTGCTCGACAGCGAAACGTGAAAAGCACACTGAAAACGATTACATGGGCTTAAATACTAAAAACGAATATATTACAATAAATTACTTGACTGGCACGCTGAACTACATTCCACACGCACAACGAACTAACGAACATTCTTGAAAAGAAAAAAGACAATAGCTACTAATGAAAAGGCGCTTAGTTCTTTACTACATGCACACAGGGTTAACGTTCGCATGAGTCCTGGAAATCCTGGAAATACTTGAATTTTATCCTAGCGTTTTCCTGGAATGCAAAGTCCCTGAAATCTGTAGGTAGGAAGGCATGTAAAATCCTGGAAATTTGTAAACTCAAGTAATAATGTTTTCGAATGAAGAATGATCGTCGTAGTTATGATCGCAATTTTTACAATTGCGTAAAGAAGCCTGAAAAAAATTCAGGACTTCAACGCCCCGTTGAAATCCTGAATTTACGCAATTGTAAAAATTGCGATCATAACTGCGACGATCATTCTTCATTTGATTTCATATCCGCAGTTCACATATGATTTCTTTCATATGCATCATTCACTAATAATGTTTTCTTAAAAGTCACAAACGAGCAGCCAGATCAGCGGGGACGATCAAGCAACTCAAAAATACTTAGGTGCTCTAAGGGTCCTGGAAAAAAATTTTCAAGGTGTGGAAAACTCCTGGAAATTTGTTTCTTACAAGGGATACAAAGCCTGTGCTATTTTCAGTGCAGTAAACAGTGGAGCAGTGCTCTCACGGGCTAGGGACTGGTTACACTGTAGATGGGAAAGTGCTAGGCAACGAATACATTATGTTGCTTTTGTTCTCATAGGATGAGATATTTGACATGGTCAAACCAACAGACCCTTACAGAATCAGTCTACAAGACCTTATCAGCAGGTCAGTGTACCACTTCTTTCACTGAGGCATATTTCCTGGGAACTGAATAATCGTATGGTTCGGCCCATGAGGCTGATTTTACTCGTGTGCTCCCCTGACCGGTGCATAACACTTGGCATGAACTACATTGCACAGATGTTAGTAACTAAAATCCAACCATAAAACTGTACAACCAAATTACGAAAACAGCCAAATGATCTACGGAGGCGTGTCTCAAAATTGTAAAAATATTTGTTGGGTGGCCACGGTAAGGCGCGTCGCACTGTAAAATTTGACCCTACAAATATTTTGAAATCACGCATTAAGTGTAACGCTGGTGTTATGCCTCTCTTTTGGCGTTTTCAGTAACATTTCCTGAAAAATGAATCAAAACCATATACCCGCGAGTGGTTTATAATTAGTTTTCAAGTTCAGTGGCTCATGGTCAGTTTAATCCTTATACATGCACGGAATATTTGCATTGAACATCGAGATGTTCTTATTTTCGTGGCTACATCTCTTTGTGACACTGTTCAGTAGGAAAAGCTACAGTAGCTGCTTGCGTTTGAAGTTGAACGGGTGTGACTTCACATTGACTTTAACATGATCTCATTTTGTTAACTGGTGGGACTCTTTTTATCTTTTGACAACTATCAATATTGTTTACACCACTTGACTTGTGTTATTTTTCCCATGAATCTCAACAAGTTTCTTTCTAACTGAAAATAGGAAAATACGTGGTACCGTTTACAGACTCTACATGAATTTGAACTTAAACCCACAATATGCCCAGCTCCCAATCGGCTTGTTAGCACAGCACTGGTTACACAAAGGTTAGGGGTTCGACTCCAGACTTTGTCACTACTGTTCAAGTAGTTTCTATAACTGGGATGCCCTCTCACATCTTCATTCAAATATTTGATTTCGTCTGTTCACTGTCAGAGTTCGTACGATTTGTTATTCTATTTGGTAATAAAACGTGATACCTTCAAGAGAATAACGTTTGTTTTTCTTTTCACAGTGGCCAAGGAGAGACAGTTACCAGCATTTTAATTGATTTGAATGGTTTCTGGACTTACGAGAATAGAGAGCTTTTGGTGCAAGATGTGAATCACGAATAACTCATGAACAAAACATTTAAGCCACACGTTCATCGCTGGAATTATGGAAGAATTTAACACAGGTGGTTCGACTAAAAGGTAGCTTGCAGATTCATGAGAGATGTTCCTTCCACCTCTAAAAACGAAAGAGGAGATGAAGAGGACTGAAGACCTTCAACTCAGTCCAAGAGCGGATTAAAGAGACCATTCCTCACAACGCTTCTAGAGTCAGCTGCTGTTACAAATAACAGACGGACTGCTCTAGGAAGCAACTGGAAAGCACTGTCTAGTAATCCATTGATGAACACAAAACA
The DNA here is from genome assembly GCA_948470475.1 of Galaxea fascicularis. Lineage (NCBI taxonomy): Eukaryota > Metazoa > Cnidaria > Anthozoa > Scleractinia > Euphylliidae > Galaxea > Galaxea fascicularis. Next base: position 16,267,599 of record OX419342.1, read on the forward strand.
ATTCCTGACCAACAGGCGATCAAGGTTTTAGTTGTTACAATGAGCACTGGAAATTGTTCTTTATGTTTTCGTAGAGAAGTAATGTTCGTGTCAAGAGACGCTTTTTTGACCATGAAATCAAAACTAGAGGTTTACACCGTACATTGAGCATGATGTATTTTTCCAACACAAATGCATGAAATTGTTATGAACAGTTTATTGCAAGCTCATTCAACAAACCTAGTTTCTGCAAGGATTAATTAAAACCATAATTCTACTTTTACGTCATAAATTATTGATTAAAATGTACAATAAATTAGTACATCCATTTTTGTCAATGAAGCAATAATTTGACTAAAATGGCCTCTTCTCGTGTGTGACGTGCTAGCAGAATATATTATCAGATGCTTTACATGTAATTGTGATTGATTTGAGGTCGGGTTTTCGACAGTAAAATATCTACAACTGATTTTGTATTTATTTTGAAGTTCAGTTGGTGTAGTTATTGTTATCTCCATTTGCTGTGAAGCAAGCGTGTTTCAGCCTTCAGCTCCTTAAATCTCCCTTGAATCATATCTGTGATGTGCTTTCTTGTTTCCATCTACATGGGAGAGAATGCACTGATTATTTCAGAATTAATATAACCTGAGTCAAAACGGATCAGGGTTTTTCAACCCAAAATGGCACATAACCTCACTTCATAACCAAACTTGAAAGCCTGTTTTGTCAGAATAAGAAACGCCATGATGTGAGTTAAAGAAGTGAATGGACACGTCTCGGTGCACTTATTATAAAGCTATTAGGACGACAAGTACTTAAAAAAAATTATTTTCAAATCCCTTGCTCTCTGTTTCTAAACTTGAAAACCCAAACAGTGCTTGTTTATTGGCGTCAATCTTAATTTTGTTCACGAACGGTCACAGACTGGTGAAAACCCACCATTTTCAGGATACGTGTTTAGACGTCTAATGCAACCCTTTGGGATATAGTCTGTAGAGTTAATGTATTATTCCCGGGGATTAATTTTGCAAAGGGCACTAAGACGGGGATTGAAGCCTTCATTTCCATATCGTAAACTGGATGAACGTTTAAAAATTTGACTGCAACCAATCATTTACGCAAGGTTCTATGTAGCTTCAATCTCCTGAAGACTTACTTTTGAAAAGTGCGGCAAATTTAATGATGCCAAGTGTGAAAATGCGCAATGGGCTCGGCCGAGGCCTATTTCCCTTTCGTAAACGGTCGTTGCCATTGTGAACAGTCGATGCCATCATTGGCAACTAAGCCTTTGGTAGGGCAAATGTAATTATGAGCTCTGGCTTGAGTTATAACAAGGCAACTTGTCACTTTTTAAATCGCTTAGAAAGGGCGACGTTTAGGCCCTAGTTAAATTACGTTAATATTTCGGGATAGGGCTAGGGTCACCCGTTATAGACTTATCACTCATGAAAGCCATTAACTATAGTATATACTTTTTTGGGGTCTGTGGTCGATCAGCGGGTAGTGTAGTGGTTCGAGAAAGATCATAGTAAGCTAAGGGTCCGGGTTCAATTCTGGGTAGGAAATTTCTATTTTTTTTTTTAATAAGGAAAAATTTTCTAAGTGTCTTAAAAATGGCAACGACCGTTTACGAAATGGACAGTTGCGGGGCCGAGCAAGCACATGAAATAAGTAACTCAAAAAAACATGACAAGGTTAAGCAGGAGGCCAACCAGTTAACAACTTTCTAAAAGCGCAATCATGGATGCGTGCATCATAACTGACGAGCTAAAAGAGAGGAATAATTTATTTAAAACGGAATTAGACCTAATTTCGTACTCCAGTCAAGAAAACCCTTAAAGTATTTTATCCCCAGTTGTTTGTGATGTGGGCGAGTCCCAATCGCCCCACAATGCATTACTTGCCTCACGTGATTTTCGTATTTATTCAGTAACTTAGCACACGTCACACTCCCAGCTGGAAACACTTACTGCACTTTTCTTCGCTTTCCGGTATTCCTGTACAGTCTCCGTGAATTCCATTGGTTCTCCTATCAGCACAGTCACTCTCTAAAGCGAAAGAAGAACAAAAGAACAGCAAGAGTCCATCTTTCGAATTTCTCACTCGTTAAGTTAAATAGTACAGTTGATGATTGTCGGGCCTAAACGCTTGCCATAGTTTGTACTGACTAAGGTTTGATATTTTGCTTGTTTGGTTCTGTGGAAGTAATGTCGGGGGGGGGGGGGGGTGGGGGTGGGAAGCGAGCATGATTAAAAGTCACGCCTGAATAAAGCCTTACTTTAAAGGTGACGCTTAATATCCATTGCCGCTTGCGTCAGTGGCAAAATTTTAAAGGACCGTTAAAAAACTTGCAATGTATTGCCACAACAAATTCTTTCGTCAAATGCTGTCCGTGTACTGTTGACCTTTTGACATCATGGAGACCATTTTACTTAAATTACGCGTGTTCCTCTATACACCATGCTTGACAACTAAGAGGAGAACAGGTCAAGTAGGGCTGTAATTCATTTCTCTTGAAACTCACTCAGAACTTGCCAAGATTCAAGAAGTGAAGCACGGTAGATTTTCTTGATTGAGCCTTAAACGCAAGCAGCCTTTCTCTACTTCTACTTTCCATTTCCTGGCTCACTTCACACACCACTCTTTGCCAGTTTAACGATTGCATGCCTTGTTATCACAATTCAACTGTCTGATTCAATGCCTGAAGTCCAATTGTTTACAGGCCAAGATTCGGTTTACAAGCTCGAACGGTTGATGACAGTGTAATCAGAGTTTGACCTCGTATTTCGTATGTTACATGTGGGGAGAATTTGAATAAACGTCAACTCAACTGATCCCTGGTGATCATTTCCTGTATTCTCATACCCTGTATTATTGACCAACTAGTGATATGTTAAGGAGAAGTTAGATGGTGGTCACTATTGCGTGTAGGGAATTTGTGTAAACGTCAACTCAACTGATCCCTGGTGATCATTTCCTGTATTCTCATACCCTGTATTATTGACCAACTAGTGATATGTTAAGGAGAAGTTAGATGGTGGTCACTATTGCGTGTAGGGAATTTGTGTAAACGTCAACTCAGCTGATCCCTGGTGATCATTTCCTGTATTCTCATACCCTGTATTATTGACCAACTAGTGATATGTTAAGGAGAAGTTAGATGGTGGTCACTATTGCGTGTAGGGAATTTGTGTAAACGTCAACTCAACTGATCCCTGGTGATCATTTCCTGTATTCTCATACCCTGTATTATTGATGGTGCTTACTATTGGAATGTGAAGGGCTAAAGTTCTTTCTCATATTTCCAGATCCTTCACCTCTTTTTACAGACTGAAACATTAATTTTTGTGCATTGCTGTGGCATAAAACAGACTGATCGGTCCAGCTTGTTTGGTGTACTCTTTAAATTTGGGAGCACTTTCAGTCGTGCGAAAATATTAGTTGGCCTTATTTTCAGGGTTTATACATTTTTGCAGATTGAAACAAAATTCTAGGACTTTTCCAGTACTTTTTCAGGCCTCGGAAAGGTTTATTTCAGGAACAATGATGCAAATGAAGTATTTTTTTAGTTGTTTCATTTTCCCATTTAGCTGCTTCCCAAATGCCTTTTAAAAAATACCTCCTGCCGTTTTCAAGGACTTTCCAGGCCTGAAAAATGGTAGACTAAAATTCAAGTACTTTTCAGGATTTCCAGGACACAAACCCTGTATTTGCGCGTCAAAGAGCATTATTGTCCTTTTAAAAACAAAAGGCAATTGATACATTGACAAGTGGTTTAGGTGACATCGTGAAAACTCTTGCTAGCAGGTTTTTATTTCAATTTATTTTGTCAACTACGTTAATTAGGGGGTCCAAATCCGCTTGCAGATGTGGACCCCTGGGGACACCGGCTCTTCGGGCCATGCAAAGAGTGATTTTGAAAAAAAACTAACAGCTTTGCAGTCTACTTTGGGGAATTATTACAGACCCACAAGTGATGACGTTAAAGGAGTAATAGAAATTCAAAATCGCGAGTTCAGTCTTACAAGGATGTTCAAAGGTATCAGACTGACCTTCATTATCCTTGGAATGTAAGGGCTACGATTTGGTAAAATATCATCCATTCCTGGAAAAAAACGAATATTATAACAATTTTAAAACTTTCATGTTTACCTGCAGTAGACTGTCCTGGCAAACTAGCAATAAAAGAATATGTGAAATTATATGTACATGTTGATTACAATCAAGATTGTTGTCATTTTAAACTGAAGTACCCGGTAAGGGCAAAGTAAAGATAATGGGCGGAATAAACTTTGGGGAAGCTGATGAAAAAGGTGGTAAGGGAGGGGTTGCTGTTCTTACCTTCATGCCAAAATGGTACCACTATTGGTGTGACTTGTGCCTCTGCTATCAGCCTTCCTACACCTGCCAAAGAAACACAAAAATCAGTAAGTGGATTAGAGCCAACTATGAAACAGCCACTCTCCACAATGCGACTACCCGGTGACACCAAATTGTCGTACTTTTCCCTCCGATCAACAAAGTTTTGATCCAGCGAAAATAAACTCACGCGAAAACAAAAACAAAAAAAATCCACATGCTCCATTTGTTTCGCCCACTGAATTTCACTTACATGACTACTAACTGAAAACAATGCTGGTTTTGACTGGCATCTGAACAGTGCTTAAGCAAAGCTCACCCAACATAAATCTCGTGTGAAACCCCAATAGAGAGCTTGCTCGCATGCTAGGTTATAATAATTCTTACAATTTATTACTAACTTGCAAAATAAAATGCACTCACCCCATTTCAGTCTCTTGATGGCATCATTCACATTCACAGCACCTGAAAGGGCAATTACCAGTTAACTGGTCTCCCCATTCAATGAAGTTTAATACCACTCTTAAGGTTCACAACAGAACTTTGAACAGCTGTTGCTGTGCTATTTTCAGTCATAACAGGTCCAAACTACATGGCCAAAGGCAAGGCGCCTTTCCAGCCACAACACTTACTAGAAACACCCGTAACAAGTGTTACAGGCTACAGGTTCAACTGAACTCCCACTCTACTGTGGAAAGCACTTGCTGGAAGAGGGCAGTTGCACTTAATTAATATTTAGTCTATTTCTTCTACACATCTCAGGGTGAAAACTGTTTTTTCCCTGAAACGTTTTTCTCTGTTTTGTTGTAGATGTAATTAATAATTATTGGTAACAGGACTTCATGTCATCCAATTCAGTCTGTAATTACTTGCTATGCAGTTGTCCAAATTTGTTACTCGCTCTTGAAAGACTTATGATTACGGTACAAACTGAATTGGACTCCACTCAGTCCTATTACCATTACAAAAATAATGATTATTTCAAATCCTGAAATTTTCTGCCCTGAATGGTCTATTTTGCATCCCCACCCCTATTACTTAAACATGCTTCTTAAACATCCCATAATACAATTTTTTGTTGCCACAGACAGCATGTTTTATTTTTACTCCCAGGTGTTTCCTTGCCCAGTTTAAGTGACTCTAGTTGGGTGTAATGCTTAGCAGAACCACCTTAACCTACCTTCAGGAAAAACATGAATCCACTGTCCTTGATTTAACTGTTCAAGTGCCACTTCCATTCCTTGCTGGTAAACACCATCACCTATTGAACAATGAACAGCGTAAACCTTGCAATTTGATTGGTCAAGATGAGTTTGCGATTTAAGTATAGACACACGAATAATGTCATGAGTCCAAGAAAGTAAAAACAATGTGTAAAACAAATAATAATAACTATAATAATAATAATACAACATTTCTATAGCACCCTATTCGAGAGCTTTAAGGCGCTTTACAAAAAATGCTCAAAACAGCAGTTAAACTATAAATTCGAAAAATATTAAAAGTGAAACTACAAATTAAAACAGTGCTTAAAAAGATAAGTTTTAAGATTGCTTTTAAAAGATGTAAGATTTAAACTACAGTTTATATGCGGTGGAAGATTATTCCAAAGTTTAGGGGTGCAAACCCAACTGTGCACTGTGGTAACGCATCAAGGAAGTCAAAATGTGGTAAGCATCAGTCACGCTACTCTCATGCGGCTTGTAGAGTACCAGTACTTCTTTCTTTATTACTATGCTTGGTTTCAAATTTTAGCCTGGAATGACTTTTGGCACGTAATTTGGAAATCATGGTGATAAAAATCACATCAAATGAAAAATCATGGTAATTCTAAGTCTTCAAGCATTAATGTATGAAAAGGAACCAGCTCACCTCTGACAACTGGAATGACCTGCAAAAAAAAAAAACACAACAACAACAACAAACGCATCTCCATTTAAAATTGTACTGTCTTGAGTCTACAGAGAGCATTAGTTCCTGAATCAATCAATGAGATTTCAAATATTTTAAAAACAGAATCCCAAGAAAGTTTCTTTACCAACCAATCAGATTGTGTGTGTAATTTAGCCTTTCTCTGGATCGAACAAACCAATCAGGCAGAAGAATTTATACGACCAGTTCAAAACATCTTTATTGTGTGCCAAAATGTTGTTCCTAAATTTAGGTTGATATGTGGTTTGTTTGTCAACATACAAGTACATAGGGAATCAAAAGTTAAGAGACAGGAATACATGGTGCACTTGTCATGTTTTATTTCCAGTGTATATGATATTCAGGAAAGAGTATGTTTTGAAACAGAATTAGTGATAATGATCTGTGATGAGTAGCACGGTCATGACTACATTCTAGAGGTACTTTCTTATTAATTGCAATATCTCGGCTTCTAAAGGCTATTTCACCCTGAAAGTTTTTCTCATATCATAAAAATAGGTCTTCTTGATGTACAAAAAAAAAAAGAGCTGTATCTGCTTTAAAACAAACCTGGGAAAAATTTCTGTTTCCAAAAAATATGACTAAATGTACGTGTAACGGCCGTAACACAGTCAATGGCCGCGCGAGTGTATTTGTAATAGGGCCATTCTGTTTTATATCCACACACCCCCCCCCCCCCCCCCCCCCATGGATAACATTTTCTGAAGGGAATAGGCAACGTAATTTCTGAGGGGGTGAGCCAGTCGGCATCCTTTGATCTTGCGATTTTTTCAGAGCGGAAGTACAAAATTTGGCTTATTTCTGGGGGGGGGAGGGTTGTGTCGGCACTTTGATCTTCTTTTCTTAGGGGGTAAATTCTTGGTGACCTCATCCATGGGGGCGGGGGGGTGAATATTAAATGGGATGGCCCTCAGGCAACATATCATGGGCTTTTATTCCCTGGAGCCGGAGATTTTTAGCTTTGAGCGATGCTGAAACATTTTGTGCAGTGATGCTGTGCTCATTGAGCGTAACAAAGCCTCCACAAGCACGTTACCCTTGAAAATCTCCTGTTGAAGATTGGCCATTATAACTCCGGTGAAGCTGAGTTGAAACTTTGTGCTTTGTTCTTGTGACAAACAATAATCGGGGGGTCTCAAGAGATTCTTAAGGGCTAGAATCAGCGTGACCAAAGCATGTGTTTTGAGTGAAACATGCAGAGGAAACATGCAGAGGTCAACCGGTCAATGGAGACAAAAGCATAGCAGCCCTAATTATCGAAACAAAACGTGTATTTGCCCTAAATATGTAGAATTCTAAATTTTTTGCTAGTAAATAATGCTTTAGTTTAGAAAAAAGGCCAGAATCTGAAAATTGACCCCACCTGCAAAGGATTATGGGTAAAAGGAAAACTGCTTTTTATATCAAATAACTGTAGTTTTTTTCATGAATTTGCTAGAAGCAAACATTAAAAGCTAAAGTAGACACAGAAACAATAAATAGAGCATTTTAGCATTAAAGGTTTTTTTTGCAGATGTAACGCAAAAGGAGTCATGATTGTGCTACTCATCCTACATAAACATTAAACTGTCAGTCGTAGCATTGTCCTACTTATTTTCATCTTTACGACTTTACCATCAGACCTATAACTCACAAACCACACTTATTAGATGTTAATATTTTGACAATTAGTTGAAATTACTATGTACATTCAATAATAACTAACAAATTAAAAAACTTTAACCACATTTTTTTTCTGTTATAAGCCATGCAAGGATGTGATGAGAGCATGAAATAAGTAGCAAGAAATATTAAAACCACAGGCGAATGTTTCTTGTTACTTCTTGAGTGCTCAGTGACCACTTCCTTTCGTACCTTTATAATATTATTACAACAACAAAAAAGCATGGTTAAGACTTTTATATTTGTTTACAATATAGTTTTATTCACATTTGTAGATTTAAATTTGTTTCAATTTGTGAGAAAACTGGGAAAAGTTTTATTTTAGATTTTACACACTGAATGGGTGTCACAGATCATACATATTTGTGCAAACATTGTGTTTTGTTGTAAAAATTCTTTACAATCAGGTTACAATCATTCTAATAATGAAAACAAGTAGCACCTAGCAAAATTGGTCTTGTGCTATTGTAATAGAGAAATTCCCGTTTTAGATTTTAAAAAATGCCAGATTTGGAACAATTTCAAAGGTTCACACGCAGGTAACTGACATCATTTCCATGCCTTACACTCTCATAAGGAATGCTTAATTTGAGTGAAAAGATATGAGAGCCATACTATAAATTATTACATAATCCTACCTTTCCTCGACTAAAAATGGCTGAACGAAAGGGTGTTGAAAAAAGCAGCTCTCTAGCACCAAGTGTCCTGCAAAGTGAAATACACACAGCATTACGATGTTAAGTCAGTATCATACGGTTCAAGGACTGGCCAATAATATCAAATTCCATCCTTGGGATGAAATACCAACAAGCAGTTTTTCCATTTTGTAAACCTCTGATTAATTCCTCAGTCAGTCTTTACTTGGGTAAGGCATATAATTGATTAGTAAAAGAGTGCAAGCTGGTTTGTTTACTCAATCTAATAATTATCACAATAAGATCAATGTTAGAATCTGGGTAACTGTGCACCTACATGTACCCCTTCCCTAACCCAACAAGTTGTAATAACCAATATTAATGAAGACTGATCCTCACAGTTGTGAACGTAATAAATAATTATGTAATTGTGTAAGGAGGCCTGAAAAAAAATTCAGGACTTAAATGGGGTTCGAATCCATGACCTTACGATACCAACTGAGCTATGAAGCCACTGATGTTGTGAGCAGGTCAATTGTGGGTTCACATGTTCCCCCTGAAAGTAATTACAAAATTGACCTCCTACCAATGTCGGTGGCTTCATAACTCAGTTGGTTAGAGCATCACACTGCTATCTCAAGGTCATGGGTTTGAATCCCATTGAAGTCCTAAATTTTTTTTTCAGGCCTCTTTACACAATTGCATTAATCACAACTGTGAGGATCAGTCTTCATTTGATTCCATTTCCACAGTTCAGATATGATTCAATTCATATACATCACTCACAAGTTGTAATAAGTTAATAAGTTAGTGTAGGTGTCAATCCATAATCTACATAAAACATTTAAAATACACCCCCTGCAGAACTCACCATCTGATCTTTTTGCTTGAGTTCAAGACACTCCGCATTTTCATGAGACCTAAGAGTACAAAACAAAAAATTACAGACTGTCATAAAGAGAATGCAAGCTGGTACATGTAACTCACTCAATTTATCAGGCTAATTGGAGATGAGTGAAAAATCATAATTATAATTACTTTCAAGCTATGATAGTGAAGTACAATTATTATTATTTTACAGTAAAACAAATTTCAAAGTACCACGACATAATAACTAGTTCAAAAATGACTACATACTATTACAGTTATGTGACTCATCAGGCTTGACTACATGAAGTTCTTACACAAAATAATGCTTGTCACCTCTAAATTTATGGCCTTTTACTGTCATTCATACTCAGAAAGACAAGAGCAATAAATTAGGACTTATTTTCCAAATTTTTATTATTCTTTAACCAGTCAGATGAAATCAAATGAAATCACAAAAAGAACCACTAACTACAAGAGTGATGAACAATTAAGTTTTAATTTAGCCATCACAATCTTACATTATCAACTCCAATAATAAAACCAAATTTTGTTAAATGTTTATGAGTATTACAGACTCACCTGACTGACCACTAGCACCTAATCTATGCATTTGTCACAACCGAATACCACTCTTACCCCACAAGCAAGGATCATCCAGACAGGATGTGTGATTGCACACAGTGACCAAAGGGACACCGTCAGGCCTTTCTTCAGCATTCTTCTCCAGGATATCAAAATTGTACTTTTTCACAAAGTTAAAGCATTCTAAAATTAGTAACACCATATGAGAGAGGATTAAAATTACATAACATAAGACTACTGCATAAACACTCACCTCTGGCAGTGTCTTCAGTGATTAAATAAAATCAATCAATCAGTTATGAATATTTACCCAGGAACCTCCACTCACTAAAATTGTTTTTCATTGAGGTCTTACAGACCAAATTGCATTGGAATTGGAAATGTTGGTTTTTAAGGAGAGGGGAAAGCTGGAGTACCCACAGAGAAAAACCTCTTGGAGCAAGGATGAGATTCAACAAAAGACTCAACCCATACAGTCCGGGCCACACTGGTGGACGGTGAGTGGTCTCAGTGCTACAGTAAAACCCTGATCCCCATCAGCTTATCATTACAATTTTTTTATTCTTGTCAGTCTTTGTTACCATGAGACTTAGGAACAGAAGAAACCTGTTCTGTTTGGTAGCAGAATTTAAGTCACCTGATGGGTGGCTTTTCATCTCCATTCCACTTGTTGTTTGTGCTATATCTACCCATTGACTGTTCTTTGAAAGAATCATTAAAAGCAGTGAAAACTGAGTTAGGTTTTAAATTTCAGATCTTGTATGCTATAAAATAATACCAAGTAATAAATAGGCCTGTGTGACACTTTCAAGAAATCTGATGATGTTTTGGACTTAAAGGGACCCTGTCACATAATTTGCATCTGAACCAAAACATGTTTGCAAAGTGGAACAAGCTTTGCAGTTTTCCTACGAAGAGTGAGTACTTAATATGCAGGGATTTCATTAGAAGCCAGCAACTGGTGAAAATCGCTGCTTAAATTGTCGGAATTTACATCTCACCGCCACCTACTTTGTCTAGATTTCACTAAAATGATTAAAAAAATTACTCAGGTCGCTGCTTCCTAGCTCAGACAGCTATTTCAAAACTTATTGGAACCCCCTGAATATGTGCATTGAAACTATATCTAATTGTTGGTGGCCATGGATGACACAATAAGATTGCAACTTGAAAAAGTAAGTTTTAAGATTGTGTTTAAGAAGAACTGCCATAAAATAATACTGATTTCTTTTCTGTAAAAGGCATAATTTGAAATCTACCTCTTTGTGGACACAGGCTGTTGGTGTAACAGAAAAAGGGGTTTTGCTAAAAGCAGGCTCGCAGCCCAGTGGCCCATGGCCCATGGTCCACGGCCCACGGCCTGTGACACATGGTCCACCTTGCGGCCCATGGGCTTTGGTCTGGCGGCTCGTAGCCCAGAGGCCCAGGACTTTGTAGATTTTTTTCCAGCGATATACTGGGATGCATTCCCAGTTTTGCATCGCCAACATTTCATTATGGAATGCGGTAAAATGGAAGATGGTGAATTGCATTCAGTTGCCATTAAATCACAGCAGTCGTTTTTATTCCTTGGCTCTTTTTGTTCAATTTTGTGCGAAAGAGGTTTGATTCTTCATACATCATTTTATTTTCAGAACGCGATAGGACAGAGGACAAACTCTCAGTTTGTATTAATATTGAGCTGAATACGATACAGTTTTATGTGAATGTTGTGGTATGTTTTAATCACAAAATGTTAACAGTTGTTGGTATCTCCAATTGCATCTCATCGATTAATTTAATTACTATGCTGCAAGAAATGCTTCAAGAGGCAATTTGGGTAATGTGACCAGTGGGTTTGAGCTCTGGTTAATTAAGCTACATCATTTGAGAGCATTTTTGTCCTCTGTGCTATCAGGTTCTGAAAATAAAATGACATATGAAGGATTACAGGCGTCCATTTTACCGCCTTCCATAACGATATGTTGGTGAAGCAAAACTAGGTATGCATCCTGGTATATCGCTGGACAAAAAATCTTTAAAGTCCTGGGCCTCTGGGCTGCTGGACTGTGGGCTACGGAGTGGGCTGCGGAGTGGGCTGCGGGCCTGCTTTTAGCAAAACCCACAGAAAAATTACTTCCTTGCAGTTTAAATAAACTCATCACAAGAATTGCTGTGAGAGTAGCCTTTAACTTTGAGAAATTATGCTGCATTTGGTGGAGGATTTTGTTAGCTCTTGGTTCCTGCAATGATAGTGTTGAACTGGTTGTTCCAATTCCCTTCCACCTCATAAACCAAAAAAAATTCTACCCAACCATGACCAGCCCATATTTACTTCAAGATACTGTGTAGCATGAAAATTTTGCAGCCGGTAATTTTTGCGAATTTTGCAGATTGACCTCGATCCGCAAAAATTAGTTCCCACAGAAAAAAACAAAAACAAAATAAAATGTTGCAAAAATTAACTCCCTGACCAATGACTCGCAAAATGAAGAATGCACAGGCCCGAATCGTGTAACATCCCATTTATGTTCGAGTGGCGCTTCTGCTGTGGCTTGCACAGATGTTGTTTCAATTCTTGAAACTTCAACTGAACAAGGAAGTGTTATTATTATCGACTGAGTCTGCCTCATTGTGCTATAGTAGGGCATAGTTTTGCATTTTACTAGGCCGTTCCTGGTTACATCTCAAAGTTTAATACATCTTTTGACTTGAAATCTCCTCTGCATTCTTAAATTCTTACATTCAAACTGCTTTCTTGTAAAATAATAATTGATAATATCGGTCGTGGAAAACCTCATTACCGTATTAAGGAAAGAGTGTTTTGCTGTGTATGGTAGGGTTAGGCTTTTGCTTTGTTTTGCTGTTGTTCGGTCCCCTTGTGCAGTAAGATATTACAGTGATAACTGTATTATTCTCCATTAAATATGTAAGTAGAGTGAACTTTGACTCAACAGACCGTAAAATAAAAGTTGAAAATACCAGGTTACTTCCACTTAAATACTCTGCTACTCGAACAGAGAACCGCAAAAATTAGTTCCCATCAGAGATTTCAGTCATCTCAAACCACAAAAAATCGCCAATCCGCAAAATAAAACTCCCACAAGATTTTCAAGCTACGTGGTATTGTATCTAAACATTTAACAAATATAACTAGCAACATGAAGAAATTTCTCAGCTACAGTACATGAACTTGTCCTCCTGTACAAAGAAAGATGTTATTCAAGACATTTGCAAATGTAGTAGGCTGATCTGAGGCTTTAACAGTTATCATCTTTCTGGTTTCCATCACCACTTGAGGTGATAACTTGGCAAAAGTGCTTCAAATCAGCCCAACATGATTCCAGCCACAGCTAATTGGTTTCCGACTGTTTTACACTGTCTAATTATGGTTACAAATTTTGTTCCAAACTCCACTCATTAAACCCTGCATTCACAACCCCCAGTCTCTGCCTTTCCTTGGTCCAGCCCTCAAACCTTGCCAGTCACCTCTTTAACATTCTTTTAACAAATACATTGTAAGCACTACATCTGAGGAATGCTATTCATAAGATATGGCTCATGTCTTAAAATAAACACAGTGAGTTCACAGGCTTATACTTAAGCTCATGTCTCTTGTAACTTGTGCCAAACAAGAGTATATACCTTAACACGTGTACAGGTACCGGTACAATTGAGTATTAATGCATGTAATTTTGTGAAACTTTAAGCTTACAACTAAGGACATTCACTTTTTCTTCAAGTGAAATGCTTACAAAGACTACACAATGACGACTAATTTAAGATTAACTGTAAGTTCCAAACTGCCCAGCGGAGTGGGCTGTATGGGCCATAATTCATGACTGTATACTATACATGTTATATCATATCCGTCTTTTAAGGTATAAACCTACCCAAAAATATTTTACTGGAGAGTCCAATTATGCTGATGGCAACAGTACTCTGCAATTTCCATGATATCGTTTCTATAACAGCTGACTGAAGCGGCCATTTCATAGGTTTCGCCATAGTTCAAGTCACTAATTCATGCGGCTTTACATAACAGGGTTATCTTGATCTGCAGAGTCCACTGATCGTATCATTGTAGGCTCAACCAGCTGCAAAACATTTACTTGGCGCCGACTGGCACCCTGGGTCCAATTGTTCGAAGCGCGGTTCGCGCTAACCACTAGTTAAGGTGGGGGTACACCTGAATTTGAATGGCATTTTAAGAAGTTTAAAGAAGGGATAGACGAAGGAAAATCTTAGGGTTTTAAAGGATTGAAATGGTGCAAGACCTTTCTGAAAATCACAGTCTTTAATTTTAGTAAACTCGCAGAATCGCAAAAAGACTTTAAAACCAAATTATCTCAAAGTGAAAACCTTATTTTTTTTTTTTACTTTTCTTATTCTTTCCTTTCAGGTTTTACCGCGGTTAAAGCGGGAGCCGTAATGGGCCTTTTCACCGGCCAGTCTCCGATTCGTCTTGGGGTACCCGCCCAGGCTAATGCGATTCACAGTTTGTCCCTGAATACTTTACAGGCTTCAAAATATTTTTCCCAAACTTGTGTTGTACACAAAATATAACCTGTTTTTTGTGTCAGAGACATGGCATTCACATAGAAAATTCTGTTTTACGAAACATTGAAAGCCCGTTTTCCCCCAAACATGGCAGGCATTTTCGTAAGGTAATTGGCCGTTCCGAAATTCAAAAGGGAACTGGGGCGAGTTTCAAATAATTTTGAAGTAATCGATAAATTGACACCATCACATGAAAGATAACATTGAAATTGGTCGTTTGACCAAGTTTGACTTATCTTTCATGTGATGGTGTCAATTTATCGATTACTTCAAAATTTGAAACTCGCCCCAGTTCCCTTTTGAATTTCGGAACGGCCAATTACCTTACAAAATGCCTGCCATGTTTGGGGGAAAACGGGCTTTCAATGTTTCATAAAACAGAATTTTCTATGTGAATGCCATTCCAGTCATGACATTTTTTTGCATAAAAGGGATCTGGAAAGGAAAACTTCAAGCAAATATAAAACAGTTGATAAAATGCTTTGTGCCAATTTGTGCCAATTTGTTTGTGTAAAAAAGTATCAAAACAAACTTGGTGATCGAATGATATAACAATTATTCAACTCGGTCATCGCAAAATATCGTGATTTGCCAGTGTCTCGCAGATCAATTATTTGCCTCAGCCTTCGGCTTCGGCAAACAATTGATCTGCTCGCCCCTGACAAATCAGGATATTTTGCTCAACCTCGTCCAATAATTGTTAATTATTTGTACTGTTAAAAAATTGAATTTACAATGGGGTTGAGGGGGTTGCAACCCCCCCCAACCTTTGAGAATTTTTATTTTTTATTTTGCTTGATTCTTCGTAAAATAATAATAGAATAAAATTGTTTTTACGAAGTTTTTACTCGCCTTCCACACCATTGGTGTTCAAGGCTACTTCGGTAGTGTACAACCCCCCTTTCAGAAATTCCTGGATCCGCCCCTGGTTTGCATTATTTATAGCGGTGTTATATTGCTGTAATAGGTGTCACCCCAGACTACCCAACTGTAAGAAAGGAATGGCATAACAATGGCATAGTATAATTGAATTAAAACCTTAACTTCAAGAAAATGCCTCACAGTCTTGCAGATGACACCAATGCCTCTGGATACTTTTTAGTAATTTGCTGAATCTGTTATTTCCAATGTAAGATAACTATCTACGAGGACACCTAAGTATTTTACACTATTGAACTCATTAATCGGTTTAACCTCCATATCAATATGAATAGGAAAATTTCCTTTCTTTTGGTATGGTCTGAAAATAACAAAATGTGACTCAGAAATATTCGTGGAAAGAGTTTATTTGCACAAAGCCTTGTATTAATTTTAACAAGTTTTTGATTGACTGTTTGCTCCAAGTGTTTCAAGTCTCTATGAAAATAGAACAGATTGTTTAAAACAGAGGAGGCGTTAACAAAATCATTAATATAAATTAGGAACAGAAGCGGTCCAAGCACAGAACCTTGAGGTACCCCACATGATATTTGCAACCTCTCTGAAGATGTATTATTTATAGAAACAAGTGTTGTCTGTTTGTTAGATAAGAATGAAACCACTCACCCACTTTGCTACGGATTCCATAGTGTTCAAGCTTAGGTAGAAGAATATTGATCTACTGTGTCAAAGGCTTTACTTAAGTCCAAGAATATTCCACGAGAGTATAATCTTGATTCAATAGCTCTTTGGAATTTATCAGTAATAAGCAATATAGCCCGAGTAGTAGAACGTCAACTTCGAAAACCAAACTGACACTCATTCAACATATTATTTTTGTCGTGAAAATTAATTAATTTTTTATTCAGTAATTTTCCACTACTTTATGGAAAACAGATAAAAGAGTAATTGGCCGATAGTTTGCTACATGATCCTGGCTACCATTTTTGTGTGGCTTACACGAATTGTGTAGCCTCTGTATGGCACCATCGGATTTATTTGTGCACAAGTGTAAAGAGCCTGCCACTTGGTAGTAAGCCATACATGTACGCATTGCGGACCTGTTTTTGTATAATGGCATAATTTTACCAATTTTTAATTTATCTGGAACGAGACCCAGTAAAAAGGAAAAATTAAATAAGATAATGGATAACTCAGAACAGAATTCAACACTTAAAAATTTTGACTGGGATGCTATAAAGCCTCACAGCTTTTCTTGCATTCAAATTAGAAATGCCGACATCTTCTACTTCCATTCGCCCTTGTCACACGACGGCCATATTGTCTCGGGAGACCGAAAAAAAGCTTTGTTTTACCACGCCAAGCCTCGCAGTCGAAACCGTGGGGGCGAGGCTTGGCGTGGTAAAACAAAGCTTTTTTGGGTCTCCCGGGACAATATGGCCGCCGTGTGACAAGGGCGAATCTGATGTAACTGGTGTCACGTAAAAAGTGTTGCAAGGTGAGGGAGGCAAGAAGTCCTTAAAGTATCTGTTACCCGACTGGATAGAATCGGGCTGACATTGAAACAATCGAGGAAAAGTATCCATTAAAAGAATTTGCAATAATTGCAAGAATTTCGAATCAGCTTGCCGGAGCTGGATTGGTAAGCTATTCCAAAGAACTCATTTAGAGCAGCTGAAGCTATATAGTTTGTGTGTGGTTGTGGAATAGCTAGTTTGCCCTCTGTGTTCCTTAAGGAGTAAGTGGAGACACTACTACGGTCAACAAATAAAACTAAGGTAATCGGGAGCAAGACCATTAAGCGACTTATAAACCATCATAGCATTATGAATTGTTACTTGGGAATCAAGTGTTATCCATCCAAGTTTTTGGATAAGGTTGCCGGCGTTGACATCATAGTTGGAGTAAGTAAGTTTTGGAAGTTTACTAGCTAGGGTTTTACCGCAACATCCATCCCAGACAGAATTGCAGTAATGAAAGTGAAGCTGTACTAAGACATGAAGATTGACCGGAGAGGGTCGTGAAGGGGTAAAATGGAACTGGGATTTGGTACCCCCCTTCACGACCCTCATCGAAGAGTCTCGTGCGGAACGAAAGACCTCACTCTTCTCTCTGCAACGTTCCAATACCAGACGCGATTTTCTTACTTGTACGTAAATTCTCAACGTGAACATTCCAGGATGAAGTCTGGTCAGTCTGAACACAAAGAGATTTCGTGGAAGTAACTTGACTTATAGCTGCACCGTGAATCAGTGCGAGCGGGAGAGCCCTTTCCTTGGGAACGAGGTTGATCGTCATCTTCATCCGATGTGGAAAGTTGCAATACTGATGTTGTGTCTTCGTCTCATACCTGTTATTAAATTTTGAGATTAATTTTAAATACGATGTTGTAAGACTTGTAAGAATTTTATTTTTTGGAAAAAGAGGAAAAAAAAATTAGTCCGCCCTCAGCCCGCCCTTTAATTGATTAAAGGATAAAAGATAAATTATTAGTAAAATAGGAACAACATACACAATCGAGAACGTTAAGGTCTTGAGTAAAAAGAAGTGAGGGAATACAGGGAAAACAACGATAACAGTACAAGTAGGAGAAAAGGAAAATATGGAGATTTTTAGCTATTTAAAGTCTTACTTTTTGCACTATCAAGGGCGTTTCAATGTAAACATTTTCATTGTTTCGGCTTTTTTCAGCTTTTTTGATTTAATTGCATATCGTTTTGTAATTTCTGTTAAATGCGCTTTGCATGCATATTGTCACTGTGTTGGTGTTCACATTCCGCACGCCTTTTTATTTCTCACGTTATGTTAATTTCGTCAGTTATATTCATTCTCGTAGCTTTTCGAATTCATTCACGCTGTTTTTCCCGTCCTGTCAGCATTGGTAAGCCTTTTCGTTGCTTTTCATTTTCCTTTCGCGTCTTTTTTCCTATTTTGTACGCTCTCCTTTCTCAATTGTATTCACTTGCATATTTTTGCTCTAGATATTTACAACTAAAGAAACTAAAGAATAAATGTCAAATACACATTACGCCAAATCTTAGGAGAGAAATATATTTTATTTCTCATAAATTACTGCACATACCATTCCATATTCAACTTCATCATTAATTTTTTGCATTACACAAATTAATTAAATACAAGACAATATATTATTAAAAAATACTGGCTAAACGTCTTCAAAATCCCTAAATAGGAACTCATGTATGCAGACACATTTAAAATTTGACAGAAAAACAGAACACTTCTTGCTTTTGATGACAAGTTTCCGCCATTACAACGGCCATCACCAATTATGGATAAAAACCACGACAGAAAAAGGATAAAAGATGGCAGGTGGCAACGAATCATCTTCAGACCGGTCATTCACATTAAAAACATTGCATCAACAAATCTGTCAAGAGGAAATTTGTGTCAACTTTCTTTCTCGTAAAAACTGACCACCATTTCAAACACCATTCAGTATCTAGAATAGACTTGACACCTGGAAGGAAGCAAATGGTAAACTACTGAAAAAACCCTATGAGTGATCAGCATCAAATTTCTCCTTGATCTTAGGTTTGAGGGGTTACAGGAATACTTTGTACAATATTTTGAAAGGGAAATGAAAGCTGTTATCATCACCTTTGTTTACTGTTACTTTCAATGACAGGTCAATTCTGAATTTCACTGCTGTGGACCTCACAAAAACATCCTGCCTCATGGGGTCAAAAAGTCCATACATGTACTGTGAATAATGGTTTTTGGCCTGCTTTGCCCATGTCTGTACTTTTGCTACCATTTACACCAAAATTTAGCACGATTTTGAAGTTCATGTCATTGAAAAAAACAGGAGAGAGACTTTAAAATTTGCAAACTCTTCCAAAGCATAGATAAAAATATTACCTTGATAATAGGTTTAGGAAAAAATTTAAAGCTACCCTGATTTTCTTTTAATTTAAATAGTGCAAAGTCAACTTAACCCTTTCCATCTCATACAATAGTGACCATCATCTAACTTCTCTTTACCATATTAGTAGTTCATCAACCATACAGGGTATGAGAATACAGGAAATGATCACTAGATATCAGTTGAGTATTCTCCCTACATGTAGCATACAAAATATACGAGAACTGTCAGGAGAAGTAAAATGTTGATACTGCAGATTAAAGGGTTAACTTTGGTGTTCTTACTATGGTGTGGAACCCTTTACTTGACTCCTTATCTCTTAGAATTCCAATTTGGCTTCATAATTCATCAGATTTGCTATTCCTAAATCCAAACAAGTCCTTTAGCCAAGACCACATCTTGAATAAGGTATCCATAACCATTTGAAAAAAACCAACTTCTTCACCATGGAAAATGTTCCCTTCACTGTCAAGTACCCCTTCGTGACTATGAGCATCATCCTTTTTGGGGACACCAAGCTGATCACGCATCTTTTCTATGTCCTCACGTGAGTACATCTCCATTCCTGGCATTCCAGGGATCCCTCTGGAAAAGAAACATCTTAGGAATGAGTATTGAGACAGGCAATTATAGTTGTCAACATGGGGTTACATTGAGAACAGCTGTAAGCCAGTCTCAACCATGTTAGCATATCTTGTTAAAGTGCTTATAACCCCAAAATATATTTTTTTACTAACATGCATCTTTGCACCTGTTTGAAACACATTGCATCACTATTTTCCTTTTTCACCAAATCTTGACTTTTTATAGGCTTTAAAACAGAGCATCATTTGATTCATGACCGAGTCAGAAGGGGAATGGGTCTATTCCTGATTTGATGTCACAAACTGATTAGCATGCCTGTTTACATAGAGTTAATGTGACGCATATCAGTTTGTGGCATGAAACCAGGACTATACCCACACCCCTTCTGACTTGGTCACGGATCAAGTGATGCTCTGTTTTAAAGCCTATAAAAAGGAGCCAAGAATTGTGCCCCACTTTTTTCTTCCACCATTGTTTTTTCTTAACTTTGTGCTGTGAATTTCTAGCACATGCAAAAGGCAATTAAAATACAAACTGCACTAGAGCTGTGAAATCCTAAAAAATTCCCTCTCAAAAGGTCACAGAAGCAGTCAATATTGACAATAATTGAAGGGGTGTGCAAAACAAGATGTAAGGTCAAATTCTCCTTGTGATTCACAAGTGACTATAAGATAAGTTGGAGGGAGAATCTGGCAATTTATCAGAAGTCACTTAAGGCTTTTTTCCAGGCACCTCTTCAATTACTATCTGATGGTCTTACCTCATTTGTTTTAAGATATCATCAGCCTTCTTCTCATCTTCAGTTAAAACATGAAAAGTTTCATCAATCTTCCTTTCTCCAAATTTAAGTTTTGGTGTTTTTCCTTTACATGCACTTGACATTGAATAGCAAACTTCATTGATCAGTTTAGATAATGACAACTTGTCTTTCCATAAAAGTTCTGCAAGATCTGTGTCCACATCAGCCACAGACTCCTCACATGCTTTTGAAATGGTCTGGCATTCTCTCTTACATTTTCCAACATCCTTCTGCTCAGAAAGTCTCAATTCTCCATTCTTTTCTATAAGATCAAATTTAGAAATCCAGCTTCCTTCTTCTTTTTCTGGATTACATGATTTTTCAACTAGATCAATGACTTTATCTTCATCAAGCTGCAGGATAACAAAAAAAATTGTAATCAGCACAATGATCTCATACATATCCATTATTTTTTCATGTCCACATGTCCACCATCCACTTCCTTCAAATGTGTTAACCTACCCAATTCTAATCAGCACTCCCTCAATTTTGTCACTATCCCCATTTCTTAGGACACAAATGATGTACTAGAACCTGCATTTTTTGAGAACTATCCAAAAGTTAGACCTTTGCCTCTGATGATTAAAGTACAGTGTAATACAGGTAATTGCCGGTTTTCACTGTCACACCGTCATCAAAACCATTTAACAAATAAAGTCAAGAATCAAAGAGACAAAAGAAGATGAATATTCAAACAGTCTCGCAAAGATTCAGGTCTGTGCGATTTTTCATGCGGGAGATATTCAAAGAAATGTTCTACTTAAATTTTAAGGCTTTTGTATGGAGACGCCATGTTTGTGTCCCTCTGAGGGGCACAAATATGGCGGCCAGAAGCTAACAAAAACATATGCCATCGAGTTTTGCTATAAAAAGCCCATAGCTGTCCTCTGAGGGCTCATAAAAATCTACATGAGTGCTTATTCTCATTCAAGGACTGTTCAGTTTGCGAAATCTCAGTGGCTAAGTCACTTTTTTTAACCTACGTGACAGCATTCTCGGCCCCCAGGTTTAAATATCGTGTCACACAAAAGCTTAGAAATTCAACCTTGCTTTATCACAAGACGAAAAAACCAATAAAACTAACAATTTGTGAAAAGATAAGTCTTCAGCTGTTCTACAGTAACATTATTACTAGCTAAACTAAAATCTCAAAAGGATAGATAATTCCTTATTTTTCAATTTTGATGATGTCATGTGAAAACCGAGAATACTCTACTAATAGAAATCTCCTCAAAGTGGACACCTCTCCTAAGGAGAAATTCAACAAACCAAACTCCCAGCAATTTCTCTGCCTAGACTTCAACTACAACTTTATTAAATACTTTGTAAAAAAAATGTACAGTATATGACTGATCTGCAGGTAGCACTAGCTAATCTAGGCGGATCAGCCTATGGAAACATATACAATGTATAAGTAAATGTACAGCAGAGAAGAAAGGAGGAATTTATGTAAAATATACAGAAATATACCTAATTGCTAATAGAATATAACTAAACAACAATAGCTTCAGTTTTGTGAGTATATTGAATACTGCCATTAAATAGAAATTCGATTGTTAATGTGTATCACATTGTTTTACTGCAGTGATAATTTGACCAATGTCTAAATAATCATTTTGTTGTTTTAAGAGTTTAATAAGTAATGGACAAAGTTCTTTTTAAACCTCTTTTTGGCTAACTGTCTCAATAATGTAAAATAATAAATTAAATAACCTGTGACTTGTTGTTCACTTATTTATTTTTTTCTTTTCTATTTCTTTTGTTTCATTTTTACTGATAATGATGTTTGATTTAAAAGCGCAACCTGCCTCGATTAGCTCTGCTATCTGCGGGTTGCACAGGATTATCATTGTATTTTCTTTTTTCAAACTAATAAAATAAATGAATGAATGAATGATGTTGGTATCTCATTCCAAGCCCTTGGCCCTACTCTTGAAAAGGCATTTTAAAATTTCTTTGAATTCCTAATCTAGATGTTTGATAGAGGTTTTAGCTGTGGAAGAGCACATATTGCATTTTAAGAATATTAGAAGGTGCTTTTTGATTGAAAATGTCATGCATTAAACAGCATCATTCTGTGATTCATAATAGAGAAAATCAAGAGGTTAAACGTTAGTTTCAACAAACAATGGATGTTCCCTTTTGTCAGTAAAGAATGTACCGGTAAATCTGAGTGCTTGTTTTTGAAGAACAAGAATTTTGTAGTATGCCTTACTTGTGAGTCCCCTGGCAGTAGATTACACATAGCTTCATGGCTATTTGTGGGGGAATCAATATTGTATTTAGTGATTTTTTGTCAATACATTCTTCTTGTTGTTCTCCACTGAAACTTAAATTTATTACCACTTGTAAATGGATACCCCCTAAAAGTAGACACTAATTAAATCAAACAACACTGTAATATTGCTTTAATTCCTTGAAGAACTTTAAAATACTACACAATAAATTTTTGTCAAACTACAAATGACTGTGATAAAAATAAACAGAGCTACAACAGTAAAAACCAATAACAAAATTAACTTGCCAGATTTCTTTTTAATTTCTTTTCTCCATACCATTCAAGCCAAATTATTTATTTTCTATCATTCAAGAACTGCCCTAGTACATGAACAATGGAATATTTCACTGATGTCAAAGAAACATAATTTAGGCTGAATTTCCCAATAATTATTTACATTTGAATATAATTTCTATCATTTCAAAAATAAAATTCAATTACAGTACACAGGCAGAAACATGGTAAAAATTAATAATATTTTATTGATATGCTTCAAGATGATTCTGCACTATCTTCACTACAGTAATGGAGGCTATCAACGGTGACACAGACAACAGATAAATAAGATGAGATTTTATTAAAGATAGTGTGATTCTACAAAAGATTTTAAAAGATTTTAGAACAATTTTCTTATTCTGGTGACTTACCATGGATGAACATTACATAAATTCTGAATATTTTTTATGGAATTGAAAATGGAGACAATAAAGAACAGAGTGAATAAAACATTACAAAATATACTGCTGAATATCCAGAAACAATAAATAATTGATTGTAGGATTGAAGCATTACTAAGAACTACAATCCCTGAGAAGAAAATTACTGACAAGTTCCCCCACTTCTTACTGAGTCGTAGCAACAGTTATAACTGAAGAAACTAAGAAACACAAACATGGGATTAAACAGCAAGACCAAGAAAAGTTGTAAACAATTTTTTAACAGAAGAACGAGACAGATAACAATACACACTATTCACATGCAAATAAGTGGCCGGGTATTCTGAAGTTTAGCCCAAATAGTCTCAGTTCTGGAGGGTATTACACTTGGCGGTGGTTTTACTACAACGGAAGGCCCGACAGAATTCCAAACAAAGAAAAATAATTACACGCATTTTATTTGAGATAATGCACTCTAAAAGTTGCAAGCTAACACCCATGAGACTATAATTATGTTAAATACATATTTAATTCAACGCGTAGACATCACATGAATACAGGTGTATAAGTTGAACTTTTCTTTTCATATCTCAAAAAGAAGCACATTTTAAGTATTATTATTTTTTTTAAGTAATATATGATAGCATTCATTCGTACTACACAACAATATCCCTGTGTATTATACCTGCATAAAGTTTTAAGTGTCTCACCTTTTTCGTTCCACCATCTCGCATCTCATGCGTTTTTAGGTACAAGTGCCTGACTGCCTTTTGACAAGTTTCACATTTAATGTAAGGTAGATCATCTTTTATAGCATAGTATTTTTCCTTCTTTGGTATTTGTCCGTTTAGTCGAGATACGAACAAAAATATGCACACGTGGAATCCCCACGTCGCAGCGGCCATATCCAACAGGTTTCCACAACCTTGACCGTGCGGCCAACATTGGGAACTGGAGAAGAAACTATCACGTGTCAGTTTTGACCCAATCAGACATCGGGCCAAAACGAACCAAAACGTTTTACGACGGCCGTTGATGTTCAGCTCGCTTCTTTTCCTTTTTTATTGAATTTGTTTTCTTCTGTACAGCTCATTTGTGAGACGTAAGTTCTAATTGTGCGCTTTTGTAAACGTTCATTACCGTTATTGGCTAGCATAGTGGGGAAAAATGTCTAATACGCTTCTGCAAAATGTAGGATTTGAGACGTTCTTGAACGTCGAGGACTGTGACCTTGTTGGCCGAGAAGGAGGCTTAGAAGACGGATTCTTTGGGGACGTTTCGAACTTCCCTGACGCTGCTTGGCCCGACAGAATGTGCAGTGAAGTCGACGAAGACGACCTGTCTCTGACAAATTATCTGCTGAAGGTCAATGCCGACGAAGAAGAGGCTTGGGAATCTGGTGAGGATTTAAGTGTTGGAGGAGAGAGTGTTGGTGATCGTGATGAAGTATTCGAATTGGGGTGGAGTTTGAGCCCTGAGGATTTGGATGAAGGGTTATTCGATGCACTTAAACCGAGTTGCGACGGAAAAAGGCCTTCTAACAAGGTGAAACCAGGGAAGGTAAAGCCGACTAGTGCCAAGAAGACTGCAGGAAAAGGTAGTAAGAAGGAACCTGGCAGGTTGAACAAGGCTGTTGGTAATGGTAAGAAACAAGTTGAAACATCCCCTGCGAGAGACACAAGGGATGTTTGTGATTCAGATGAATTTCAAGTCAAACGTGTAAAAGCTAATTCAGACGCAAAAGTAGTGGTGAAAAGTGTTTGTAACTCAAAGAATGAACCACCAAAGTGTGCGACAACTGCAAAAAGCCAGGCAGAAAAGGCAAAGGAGCAACGTGAAAGGAAAAAGAAGTATGTGCAGGAACTTCAGGACACCATAGCAGAATTAAAAAGAGATAAGACAGGCATGCAAGAGGTTACCATGCAACTAAGAGACAAAATTGGAAGCCTCAAAGAAGAAATCAGCTACTTGAAAGGAGTAATAGCAAACCAAAGCGAACTTGCCTCAATTTTAAGAAGTGTTGCTAACACACCAGGGATTTCAATCAGCTGCAGTATTTTACAGGACAATGATGGTAATAGTGGTAAGATTAGTAAGAGAAAAAGTGATTCTGGTGATAAGAATGAGGTAAGATTGGATCAGGAAAACAACAAGAAAAAGAAAATGGATAATGATGCAACTAGTGAGTTGGACAAAAATGCTGGAGTATGCGTTCATGTCCAGACTGGTAAAGTATCACTTGAATTTTGTGCAGAATGCAGCAAGAAGGCTAATGGCATTCATGTCTAGGGTCAATGGAACTCTTGTATAATAGAGTTGTGATAATGATGATAAAATTACTAGGTACATGTAGATGGTCTCAGCTGTGTAATCACAATATATGGTAAAGCTGCAGCTACACGAGTGATTTTTTGCTTGCGATTGTGATGCAATTTTTTCTAAATGTGTTGCGTCACCAGCACATGCTGAAAATCACATGTGTAGCCACCCTCGTGCAAATGCTGCGATGGTGACAGCTAAAAAGTCGCAGAAAAAAATGTGAGAAATTCAATGAATTGAACTTTTCGTGACAAAATCACAGACTTTGTCACTCGTGTAGCCACCACTGCGTGGTGGTGACACGACAATTTCCAGAAAAAATTGCATCACCATCGCAAGCCAAAAATTGCTCATGTAGCCACGGCTTAAGAACTTGGGTAGTAGTTTATCATAACTCTGGTGTTGCTTGCAGAAGATGAAAGAACTATGCTAAGTTGGATTGTAAGTGTCATTTACAAAGAGGGACTTATTAGTTATCCGGGATTCAAGCAGTATGCATAAATTCATGTAAAAGTAATTATTTAAATGTGTATTTTTTGTCTTGCAAGATATCATATTACTAACAAAGGGAACAGCATCTCAGTTTTATTTCATTTGCAGGTATTGAACCAATGTTATTGGACTGTTGATGTATAGTCATTTCTTGGTTAGTATCAATTTACTGTTGAGGTGGTAACTTTATTGGCATGAGATTATTCAGTGAGTTAGACCTTCCAAAAGCTCTCTGCTGCTGGTAACATTTTTTTAACATGGAACAAACTTTAACTCATTGAAGACTAAAGTAGAGAAATTCTGAGGAAGGTTTATCCACTTTTTTCCCATTGTAAGTACAGTAATTAATTATCAAAGACAGCAGTAGCAACTTAAATCCCCCATCAAATTGCCTTACAGTTATCCCAGTTATTTTTTTAATACAGAAAGTATCTTTAGTCAAATTTTAATCACTGTGTTCTTGAGGTCACCCAAACTCTTTGTGGTCAATCTCCAGTCACTGATCTGATTAGAAAGGCATATTGATACCTTGGTTTTGATGTTGAATGTTTATATGGAAAACTGCCATTCAAAAGGAGTACACTGTATACTATGACTGGAAATAGTGAAGTGTTGGCTTAAATAGCCACTGATTGTCGAGAACATTGTCAGATTTTTTCATGGCTGCTGACTCCAAAAATGAATATACACCAGTCTTGGTTTTTTTTTTACCATTACACTGTATGTAATACACTGAGGTTAAATGATTTGAACGCATAGAATCATGCCAGCAAAATTCTGTTGTTCCAGTTCTACAGAACAAGATTTGGTTGCCAGTAATGTGAACCACCAGTTGTCTTAAATATCTAACTTTTTTCTTAAAACTTTTTTAACTAGTACTGGATTGAATGCACTGTAGTGGATGCTTGCCACTCCTTGCACCATCTGGAGTCAAGTGTCTTTGGGGTTTGGTTTTAGTGTAAGTAATGTTCCCTCACAGCTTTGTAAGTATAGAATATGAGAGGAACACAGGTAATCAGTGGTTAAACTGTAAGGATATTGTCCATTTACTTTGACTGGTGCAGCAATCTTTCACATTTAGCTAGTTTATATGTAGGCTATAACATTAAAATTTTTAACAAGTTGTTGGAACATTGCAGGGAAGACCAT
This sequence comes from Galaxea fascicularis, assembly GCA_948470475.1. NCBI lineage: Eukaryota > Metazoa > Cnidaria > Anthozoa > Scleractinia > Euphylliidae > Galaxea > Galaxea fascicularis. The sequence continues at coordinate 16,295,200 of OX419342.1, forward strand.
ATGTGAGGCTTATTTAGTGTTATAAGTGAGATACTACGTGCAAACTCTGATTGGTTAGAAAATGTGGTCTAGAAACCAGTTTCACTGGGCTGGTTGCGCTACAGTAGCGTTTCATGCACAGGCTTTAAAGTTGAAGTTTGTTCAATGTTGAACTGAACCATCTTATGGAAGATGTGAAATAAGACAAATTAATTTTTGATGATATTGTAGGTGTGCAGTCGTTGCAAATGGTAGCTGTTGTTATAATTTTGTAATAGGTGCTGGTGGTGTACAGCTGTAGTATCTGATTTTTTGAAAATGTTGTCTTGTCATATGGCCAAATTCAGGGGTAGCATTCCCTATCTCACCAGTGATAGAATTGCAGGTGGTCATAAAACATACTGCTACATTGCTGTACTCATTGCAGTTAAGGGTTATTAATAGTTTACTTAAGATTTACTGTAAGTTCATTTGATAATTGTAACATTTTAGTTCAAAATGTTTTGTATTGTCTGATTCTTACAACCACAACAAAGCTGAGAACAGATAGGGTGCTACACAATCTTGGTCTAAACAATGGGCCATAAGCATAGTTTTGAAATAAAGTCATACTGTGTTGACTGGAGTTACAGTATCAGTTTATTGTTATATTGAGTACTGCATGAGTGTGCTTATCCCATTTGTTTTATCATGGTTCTTTTAGGGTGGTTTTACCTTACCTGTGAAACAATAATATTTTGCAAGTTTGGTCAAAACTTCTCCTGGAATACGGTACAAAAGCACTTTACCATGAAGTGCAAATGTTTTCTTTGGAAAAACTTTGGTTATACGTTTCATGCACTGTACTATCTTGACTGCAGTACTGTTTCAAAGGTTTATTACATTTGATGTTTCTGTTAAATGGCTATTGTCGTCTTTTTAAACTGGAACAGAAGGAATCAACCTAGTATTGAGCCTCTGTTTTCAGTTTCCTCAACCCCTTTTATAAGCCCATCTTTGGAATTTATAAGCCATGACGCAAAAACAAAGAGCACACTTTTTTTCTGACTTACAGGTGTGGAGTATGTCAAATATGAGTCCAATTACTTGTTGATTTCAAATGTTACAACAAAAACAGTGGGCTAAATATTTTGTTTATTGGAATTGACAGAAACAAGTTTTACTCTTTGAGTAACTCGTTTCAACTTAGGCCCTGTTCAGACTAGGTGCCTGTGCCCGGTTTTCGGGAACGGGCACTAGTCTGAACATAGCTTTTTGTTGGTGCCTGCGCACCTATCTGAGCACCATGCCTGGGCACTGGCACTACCTCCAAGGTTACATGCAGTACTCTGGCACCATTCCTGGGCACGGGAACCTGTCTGAACACGTCTTCATGTGTTACCGCATTTTTTCCCTTGTTTCCCCTACGATGGAGTCACCAAAATGGTGGCAATATTGCGGAGTACTCAAAAAGATAAACTGGGCACCAATCCTTCTGCACGAGTATGAACATCCTTGGTCCAGGGCACTGAGATGTCTGGACAGCATCCTTTTTAGTACCCGGGAATGGTGCCGCGGAACAGGTACTTAGTCTGAACAGTGCCTTATTTACTTCTAAAAGGAGCATGGGGTTGATTCAGGATCTTTAACTACTGCAAAATGCAGGCTTACCAAAATTCACACGTATAAAGTTCTGGATATTTTCAAAATGCAAGGGCATTTCTCATCATTGTCAAATGCATTATGGATAGGGAATTGTTTTTTTGTTATGTGCAAAAGAGTGGTAAATAGAAATAGAGTATGAATGGCTTGCTGATGCTCTTGGTAAGGAGACAGTAACCAGAGGAAATAAACCATGCATAATACGTATGCAAAGCTGCTAAAACCTTGGAGTAATTTGGAATTTATGGCAGCAACTAATATAAACATGGTTACTACCCTCTTAATTGTGACCTCTCTCATGAAAACATACACTTACGGCTATCCATTTGACCAACGTTTTGCCATTCACTTTTTTTTCATCAGCTGTTCAAAAAAATTTGCATCCATCCATTTCCATCCACAGCTTGTGTTATCCATTCCAAAAAAAACTGCATCCATTTGCACATCTACAACCAGTGTATGGTACATTGACGCCATTTCCTCTTTTAGCAAAAGGGAGAGACACCAGTGACCCTCAAGAGGACAAGGCTATTTTTATTTCTTGACATTTGCATTGACACTTTTAATTCATAAATTATTTTGGATGAAAATATGTCAGAAAAAGGGTTATAAAATTTTCTGAAGGCAAATATTTGTGAAGACTGAACTATGAAATGTTCATGTTTGGCTAGTCTCTCCAGAGTTTTCCAAAGGTTTTAGCATGCAGTCAGTTAGTCTCTGAAATTGCACCTCAGTGGAGCTTGAACAATCTGTTGGTGAGGTGCATGTCATCAACATACCTAGAAGACAGAAAAAGGAAGCTATTGCATTATTAAATGTTATTATATGGGTAGCTCCGTGAGCGGGCAAGACGAACCAAATCCCGTGCTGTGATTGGCTACCCGAGCGGGCAAGATGGAGCGATCTTGCCCGCTCGGGATTACGCGCTTTGTCCCGCAAGAAAAATTTCTCTGAAGCCGGCTCTTATCCCATATAATAAATCCTTTATTGACCAAGCTTGTTCGGTCAAGATGGCTGGATATTGGCCTCGTTCTTTTTTTGCGAGTTTATGGACCTCGACTTCGTCTCGGTCCATAAACACGCAAAAAAAGAACTTGGCCAATATCCAGCCATCTTGACTGAACAAGCTTGGTCAATAACCCATACTTATTGAACAGCATAAGGGATGAGAAGTGAAGATGCTGCCTTACTGTTTTTGAGTTTGCTTGTTTTGGGATGGCAGTGAGTTTTTAACGGCCCTTTAGTTGGAAAATGTCTCGGATGCTTTCCATTAATTTTACACTTCCACAAATCAAATTGAATGTAAAATGGGGTGTTCCCAGGTTGTAATGATGATCAAAAACACTCTGTGTAAACCCATAAATGTTTTTTCACAATTAAAATGACCCAGAAAACATTTTAAACCTATCTGATTCTTCTAATTCCTTGCATCACAGCTTACAGTTTGTTGAGAAAAATTGAAGTCACAGAAATCATAAGAGAGGAAACATGTTTTATTAAAATAATTTTGAACATACTCTTTTGGTGTTTAGTTATTTTGGATACTTCACAAACATATGTTGGGGGTGTTTTTTAACATGTACTTATCACCAATAAAAGCACATGCCCTTTCCTTTGGACTGCAGTGAAGTATTACTGTACTGTACTGTATACACTGTAGAACACTAGAAACAGTTAAGGAAAGTTGATGCGTTTCAAGTAAAAAGCCAATTGTGCAGGAAAACTAAGCCGCAAACAGTAATGGTAATCAGTTTGTAGCTTCACGTCGCTACTGATTGGTTGCTGCACCATGAAATGTCAAAATCAAATCAGTGTTCATGGCATTTGGATTCGCAAAGTAAAAGGGGTGACTGCAAAGCAATATTTTGCTTTTCAGCTGTTAAGATTACTAGCCCTGAAACAATTCCTTCCTCCGCATTACCCAAAAGACAGATTCAAACCACGTCCTGATGACATACATTTGGTTTTATAAATGGAGTTGATAATGTAAATAATTATTGACCACCATACAGGGATTCTAAAAGCTGATGTTTTGAGCTGTTCATCAGAGAGTAGGGGTAACGCTCGAAACGTCAGCTTTTAGAATCTTTATACTGTGGTCAATTTACCTTTTCAACTCCATTGATTAAACCAAATTTTTGTGTACAACTCCCCTACTGACTCAGCACCATAGTTTCTTTAGAAACTACCTCTTGAAAACAGGTCTTGGACTTTTTCAGCTCAGCATTTCAAACTTTTGTCATCTTTTTTGACTGGCTGACTCAACTGGTCCCTATTCCCTTCCTAAGTTATACCATTGCACTGGCAATGCCTGCTAGCCATTGGGTTATGATTGAAACTAATGGAAGATGTGTCTGGGGCTATCTCCACTGTGGAGCTTCCATGTACTATATGCTTGTAAGACCCAATAATTTATTATTTCATTGTTAACATGAAATGCTGACTGTGAAGCAAATAGCAGGTTCTGTTCTGATCTCTGTCACATCGAGTACTTCAGTAAAGGCTTATTTTGGAGCCAAGCATGGGTTGTCTCAAAATATGAAGAGGAAAACTGGATGTTTTGGCCAAGTGGGGTGGACATCAATTTCCAATAGCACAAAAGATAACCAGGATGGGAAATCAATAAAAAAAAGCCATTAGCTACCTGGTATACAGTGGTGACCTACAAACAAAATGCCTGTAATGCAGGGTAAATACGATATCCTATACAAAAATGTTAGCATTTTTTTATAGTGGATCAGTGTTGGTGCAGGCACAAAAACCCAAGTGAACAATATATGTGCTGGACTAGACTACATTATCATGCCCAATGATAACCAGTGGTCATTCAGATATTATGTACCTTTCCACCATATGCTCACAGCAGAAACCAATCCACTGATATTCATTTTGGCAATGGAACTGGTAGTGGAGTGTAGTGCCAATTACGGACAGAAAGTACTTAATGTGTGAATGAGAGGCCCGCCTGGTAAAGTTTTTGTGCTGGTATATAAACTACCCAGGATGTTCTCCAGGTGCCTATGAAGTGTAGCTTATTGCATAATTTATTTATGCTAGGTTGATTCTGTGTTGGGGCACTCAGTGATAAAAGACTGACAGTGAGGTGGTTGTCAAGAAGCCGTGCTTTTGTTATTCGACTCCAAGAGAACCACTTTAAACTTTCCTCTTTTTCTGCGAACGCACTTCCAGTTAATTTCAGAAATCTGGCACTATTTCGCGATGCAAATATACCCTCTGTCTCCTTAAGTTTATAAGCTTACAAAACCAAAACGGATGAGGACAATTGTAAACAAAGCATATTGTTCATTTTACTGTAACAGCATAGTTTTTTGGACGAATTTAAGCTTATAAAACTAAGTTCTTTTCTCATGATTCGTGACTCTTCTAGTACAAAAATAAAAGACAAGCAAAGCTGACAGTTGAGGTAGCTAACCTGGTCATAGGGCTGTTGATATGTGGAAAGTGCTTTTGACTTTTGGGATGAAATGCCAGTGGCAGCACCATGTCAGTTCCCCATCGCGGACAAATAGTTTTGATTGGAACTCCTTTGGAAGGCAACATTTGTCTGAGAGTCGACCATTCTTCGCATCGGGTTGCTTGAGAGGAAGGGTACCACTTTTCTTCTTCAAAATGCCGTGAAAAGGTCTTCAAGGCTGGCTGTGTTTCTCGTCTCCAATGCTGCGGAACCGAGTTGTCAACTGGTGCCTCGCAGATGAATTTGGATCTTTGGACTGGTGCGTTGCTTCTAAGATCTTGAGGATCGTGTCTTTTGTTCACCCACACTACATCGTTGCTTTCTGGCCTTATTTTAGCATTAGACTTGTAGCCATAAAGCAGTCCACCAAGTGACTCCGCAGCCATGATGGTGTCTGAAATTCCTTCGACGGATGTCGCATTTTTTGTTGCTAGGCAACGTCTCGTTCACCGGAAGTGCTAAACACAAGATATATTTGGCGCGAAAATGTCCGCGGATATCTGATCCGAGATGCGAACAGGATTTATAGGAAAACTTTCGGCTCTGAGAAACTGATAATGTCCAAAAGACAAATATCCGAGTTTCTTCCGAGCTTAAAATCCATCAAAGATTTTCGCTCGCACGCGATTGGTCTAAACGAATCACGTGACTGAATAATGTATTGATAATTCCCCAGATGCGTGTTGCGAAAAGTATTTGAAGGTTAATATAAAGGGACCGGTCGTTATTTATGTAGAGGGGGGTGGGGGGAAGGGAAAAATATTTTGATAGATGGAAATTTTGTTTTTTCCTTTCCAGCATTAGAAAAGTTATATATCTTCTAAAGTTGCCATCACAAAATTTGCAACCAGGGCGCCACTTGTCAGATGTTGGACACCAAATATTAAACCCTGGAAGATAAACATTTTTCCAATATATTTTCCAAGGTGGAAAGCAATGATTTTTGTGTTATTTATGTTTTATTACTTTATGGGCTATTGAACCAACAAATATTTGTTAATTCTGATATTAAATGCAGCCTAGATCAAACACTGAAAAAGGCTGATCTGGATTTGTCTTTTATTAAAGTGTGAAATATTAAAGCAATGAAAATGATGGCAATATTCTTCTAACTGGGTTGTCCAGCTTTATCACCTGGATCTTTGTAATTAATTTATTTCGTAAAAGTAATCCCATTTGCAAAAGCACAGACGAGACCCCTTACAAAACCTAAAAAGTGATGCCCCCCTCTCCTCAGCCAATCTGAAACAGCCTTGACCCCTCTTCTTTTTCCCCTCCCCCCCTCTACATAAATAATGACCAGTCCCTAAAGACGATAGCCTCCATTTGGCCTTAGAAATATGCTTGGATATTTGTCTTTGGAATTAAACAGCTCCTCGAAGCTCAGAGATCTTCGCTTCTCGGAACACTGTTCGCTTCTCGGAACAGATAATGTCCGCGGACAAATATCAGAGCATATTTCCGCGCCAAATGGAGACTATTGGTCAATATTTTTAAAGCAAAACGGAGGCTCTTGTGTTTATTATTCTTCAAATATTTTTCGCAACGCGCATTTGGGGAATATCACCGGTGCTGGGGAATATTCAGTCACGCGCTGCGTTCAGACCAATCTCTTGCACTTGTCAAAACTCTTTTGATGCTGTCGTGGTCCTTGAGTCTGATCCCAGAGGCCGGGGTCTTGCTGTCTCACTGATGTAATCGCAATCCTTGCTCCGGAATTTGGAGACTGACGTACATCCTTCATTTCCTTCCTTGTTTTGGGGTGAACCAGTTGTGGTCGAATGGTATTGAGAGGTTTGTGGTAAGTACCGACTCCTTGTTTTCTGTCGTCACTGTCTCCCATATTTGGAAGAATGGCCTCACTGCTTTTCTCATGTAGATCGTATTCGTACACTTACTGGTCCAAGCAAGAAAGATAGAACAGCGTATATCAAACTTAAAACGCAACTCACTGAACACACAACCGTAAAATGGCCTATTCAGGTAGTCCAATGAAAGCATGTATTCGCGAGGATTTATGACGTACTTGGTGGCTGCAGTTTGTTCTAAAAATAGAACTTAAGTTTAGTCACAAGGGGTTGACTTGAGAACCCATTAGCTGGAATGTCTTGCGCGCAAACATAACACTTGCGGTTTCCGATGCGGCAAACCAGCTTTAGCAACGACGACGGTGACGGCAGCGCAAACGTCATTTCACTGTGACTTCCCGTTTTTGTAACTTTTTTAACATGGCAGATGTGACGAGCTGTCCAGGTTCTAAATTACTATGAACGGTGTTAAAGTAACGAAATTAAAAAGAACGGAACAAATTTGCCGTTATGCGCTCACGTTCTTGGAAAATGTGGTCATTTCAAGTTGGTGTGCAGAGGACGGCAGAGAAAAGTACCAAAATGTAGACCGTTCATGCAGAGCAATTTGTTTTGCTCATTTTGCTCAATCTTTTGTTTTGGGGCGTTCTCGTTGCCGTTTTCGTCCTTGTTGTTATAAAGCTCTCTCGTACCACGTGATGTATTGACTGAAGTAGTCCCCAGATCCCTTGAGTCTAAGGACAGATCTGGTTGTCTGAGCACTTGATGTCTGTTGAAGTGTGCATTAGTATCTGCTGCCCTTGTACTTTTTAGGCAAAATAATTCAGATGTGGTTCCTGAACCATATCGCTGCATGGTTCGCCTTTTCATTCACGTTTTTGACCGCAGAGATGAAGAGAGCTACTCCCGATGGATCAACACCAGCCAGAGAATTTCAAGGTAAGTCGTGTGGTCAGCCTGCAAAATTCATGCAGTCACATCAGACATAAACTTAAGTTCCAAGGGTGCTGTGATGAGGTGAAAGATAAAAGCCTCCACAATTATCTCAAGCAAGCAACAATGAAATATGAGCCTTCTTTAATTACATCGAGCTAATTATCTCGGTTGAATAAGTGGAAGCCTTTCGAATATTTAAGCTTATGTTTCGTTTATGTCATAACAAAGCTCGGCGTGAAAGCATTATGAGCTGAAATTGGCTTACTTTCAAAACCTCAAAAAAAGAAATGAAATTCAAATCGAGAAAATGATAAACGAAACTTGACGAACAGGCAGTCGATGAAATAATAAGGGAATCTTCCCGAATTCTACGAATTTCGCTGATTATCGTAAAATTTTAAGCTTATTTCAATATCATATCGTTGACATGTTTTACCCAAGAAAATGGAAATCACCGTAAACAAGAATATATCGAACAAGCCGCTGCTCAGCGAGCGATTGGTGATGCATTTTTTTCGAAAATGTTAGATGCCATACTCGCGCAAGCGCTGCGATGGCTACAGCCAAAAAATCTCAGAAAAACTTTTTTTTGCAAGAAATTAGTAGAGTGGAATTTTTCGCTACAAAATCATGAACTTTGTTAACTCGTGTTGTTAACGCCGCGCGTCAGTGACGCGACAAGTAAAAAAAAAAATCGTCTCACCATCATAAGCAAAGAATCACTCGTTCACTCGTGCAACCGCGGCTTTACAAATGATGACTTCGATCCAGCCAAGAATTTGCCTAAGGTTTATTAAACTCTTAATATAACGATTTATCATTATCTGCACAGAGTTTCCGCCATTAAAATATGGAAATCAGCTCATAACAACATAAATAAATGTTGATTTTTCATTTTATCGTTCAATGCACAAAGTTTACTCAGGCGGATTAAATGTGATAGGACAAACAGTCCTGTTTTTGACATTTTCTGACACCTTCCACCGACATGGCGTGGATCGTACAGTTTTCACCTGTGTAACAAAAAGTAGCTAGGCTCTAGAAACTTCCGGCAATTCACACTTACGAGTGAGAAAGTGTACTCTAAACCAAAACACACGCGAAATCATCTTTCGTTTGCCCCCGTCGTGTTGCTCTTCTTTATTCCTTTTTTGCCTGTTCTGTAGGAGGTAGCTACAGAGACGCATGGAATACAATTATAAACATGCAATGTTCATTTGTTATTGCTGCCAAACTGTATGGCTTTCAACCTTCCCGCATTTTCACGAGCGGTCAACTACTGTGTAATATGTTGCGCCGTTGCGTTGAGTTTTAGAAATCGAACAAAACTATCCCGTGGATATGGAGAAAGAAACCACTGAACTAAAAGGAAAAATAAAGGCTGGACTCGATATTCCACGAATGATCTTGAATGCATAAGAACAGACACCACTTTCTTGACAACATCTTAAGATAGTTAAATTTGTAGACGAGCAATACGAACATAACAATGGGCAGTATCGATGGGTAAAAAAATATGCAAATTCAAACGAGACAGGTACTTCTTTTTTGCCTCTTGATTGCTATGTAAATCTGACTTACATCCTCAGAAAAAAAGACTTCAACAACATCCTTATTACTCGTATTTAAAAATAAAAGCGTTTTATGCCTTTCGCGGGAGCCCAAGATTAGGGAACTTATTATAAGCAACAGGAAAATCTGCTGCGGCGACTCTAATTGCTTCCGATTGATGTTGTCCCAGCCAAGAGGAAACCGTTAAGCACCTGGGGTTTTGAGCGACGGACGGCAAACGCAAGTGAGACGTTTTCTTTTATAAGTTGCCTTGACACTACCACATTTGTATTACTCAGTGTTTTTACTCTTATGAAGATGATTTACTTATACATATGAATTTTGTACAGCCAGCTGTTTTAATCTAAATTTTTCTAATCTTGCCCAGCCAAGCCCATCCAACAAGGCACTTGAGCGAATTTCACAGACAGAAAGGGTGACAATCCTGGCGGCCCTATTTTGTAGTTTTTGAAGTTTGTCGGATAAGCTCTGGCCAATATTGCCCCAGACGGGGCTACAACCGGCTACAATCATAAATTGAAGTAGGACGTTACAAGTTCATTATATATATTTATTTTAGTATCAAAAGGTATGGTAGTACTGATGCGCTTTAAGACTGCAACATCAGCAAGAGGGTGCTAATGGGGTTACCTAGTTATCAGTTAACTATTAATTTTTAGGCCAATTGTCAGTTAACTACTATTTTTTTGGCCAAGTGTCAGTTAACTACTAATTTTAGTTTACTATTAACTTTCATTTTCTTACAGCGAAAAATATTGCATCATGACCCGAATTTTCTATACTTCAGCACGCCAATCAGTCAGTCTTGGGGGTCGGACTTTACTAAAACTAAGGTATAAATTGTCAATTTACGCAGCGAGACAGGTAAATGTCACGAAATAGCTTCGCCGTTAGGAAAA
>OX419342.1:16310509-16333009 GCA_948470475.1 Galaxea fascicularis
TTGAATTTGCCGCGAATGGGACTCCCGCAGGAGCCACAATGACCAATCACAATACTCCTTTATTTCCATTCTCTCGTGCAGAACTCTTCCTCGAACTTTCTTCTGTCATAAAGTTTATCTGCGAAGCTGAGAAACTTTAGAACAAAAGAAAGGTGATGATGATGCAGTATCAGGTGTACCGAAACTTCCTTTTTCGCGGGAAAAGATAGTCTAAAAACAAATCGGTCTGTAAAAATGCCGTGACTTAGTATTAGGCTTAGTATGGGAGTTGTACGCTCCTGGTGATGGATCCTGACGTGCATATTGTTAAAGCAAGGTTTTACTTCAGCACGCAAACCTATAGTGAAGAGTTTGGTGAAGCGAATTTATAAAACCTCGCTTTTTCTTGTCTAGCGTACGCGTAGACGAGGAATCAGAACGCGAAACAGTCTGACGTTTAGAATGCGTCCTCTACTTCCGGTCTCAACGAAGCTAAAGTTCACTCCTGTTAACGTTTCCCTTTACTTTTTGTCAGATATCCCAAGAATCCGCCTGACGGGTCCTCATAACAGGGAAGGGGCAGGGATTGTTGAGGTGTTTATACATCGTCAGTGGGGGAGGATATGCGATGACTATTGGGGTGCTGCTGACGCCAAAGTAGTCTGCAAGGAGCTTGGGTATCCGGGGGTGGAAAGAGCCACTTGCTGTGGTTGGTACTTTGGAGTAGGGTATGGACCACCACAAATTAGCCACGTGGTCTGCAATGGAAATGAAAAGTCACTGTTTCATTGCCGCCATGTTGGAAGGACAGGCGCATCGTGTGGCAGGAGGGATAGTGCTGGAGTCATATGTAAACTGAATCAGCCTAACGGTAAGGAGGCTGTGTAGAAAGTGAAAAAAAAAAACTCATCCATGACTAGCCCGTACATGGTTTTGTCTCTCTTCCTATTGCAATGAAAAGCCGCAACAGTACAGCCCAATTACCAAAGATATACTAACCGCACACATAAGTTTACTGCATTTTCTCAATAAAACACCAGACCCACGGCAGATTATTCACCGGCCTAGTATAAACGCCGGGTTAAAAAAGCAAATTTCTCAACAAACGCCGGAAACGTTTGGTCAATGTCCTGGCGTTTATGTACGGCTGAGCCTTCAAGTAAGAGTAACCTCTTGAATAGCATTGCTTCCACAGTACTATTAAAGTGTCTATAATCCCCAAATATTTTTTTCGCTAAAATGCATCTTTGTATCATTTGATCCATGACCGAGTCAGAAGGGGCGTGGGTATAGTCCTGGTTTGACATCACAAACTGATTTGCATCACATTAACTCTTTATAAACATGCGTGCAAATCAGTTTATGACGTAAAACCAGGACTATACCCATGCCCCTTCTGACTCATGGATCAAATGATGCTCTGTTTTAAAGCCGATAAAAAGTCAAGATTTGGGGAAAAAAGGAAAAAAAATGCCGCAATGCGTTTCGAACAGGTGCAAAGATGCATTTTAGCGAAAAAAATATTTTGGGGTTAAAGGCACTTTAAGGTATGCTGCGTGAGACGCGTAAAGAAATTCTTTCAGATAAAACAGACTAACTATTGTAGTGTAACCTTCAAGAATGTTCTAGAAGTAGCTGTGTCATGCTTAGTCATCCTGACATAGTATATAAATAGAATCTACTGTAATCATACGGAACGTTCTAGATTCTCAGGCTTACCTATAAAAGCCGAGCTTGTAACAAGATGTTGTCGTTGAGTTGCTGTTATGGCCAGTTAGATATCAATAAAGGTGTATGTTGCAGAATACAAGACGTCTCACACTTCAACTATGAAATAAAATATTACATAGTTACCTAACAGATTTGTTGAGAGTTTCCAAGATTATTACTTATTAGTGTTTTGATTTCTTTTGCCCTCTTTAGTCCGTCTGATAGGATCTCCTCTGGCGCATGCAGGGTTCGTGCAGATCCGCCATAATGGCCGTTGGGGGTCTTTCTGTGATTGGTCCTGGGGACTAACCCAAGGTCACGTGATTTGTCGTGAGCTGGGGTATAAGAGGGTACTGTACACTACCATCGGTGGATTGTTTGAAAAACAGTCTGATGGGCCGATTTGGGTCGAGGAAGCAGTGTGCACTGGGAACGAGTCGTCGATCTTTGAATGTGATTTAACCTACGTCGGAGACTACGATCAGGTGGACTTTTGTGATCATACCCACAGTGCTGGGGTGATATGCGAGTCTAACAAAGAACCTGGATTGAATGGTATGTTTAAGTCTGTTGTTGTTCTGTTTCTCTTTCCCTTTTATCCCTACCTTCATGTTTGTGGTTCTAAGGACTGTCAGGATAAAAAAATCTGAAAAAAAACCAAACAAAGAAACGTGCAGGTTTCTGGTAGCGAGAAAAGCCATCTCAGTACATTTAGCGGCCTTAATCCGTTTCTTGTTCTAGGAACAGTGGCCGTTGTGTTACGAGGGAGTAATTTTTCTCACATGGGACGGGTGGAGATAAAGCAGGAAGGTTTCTGGCATGCTGTGTGCAGTATTGGTTGGGAAAAACACGATGCGGATGTAGTTTGCCGTCAGCTAGGATACTCAGAAGCTGTTCTAGAAGTCGGTCATGGTCAGTTTGGTGTCGGCTCTGGGCCTATGTGGTTGACAAGTCTGCGTTGTTTAGGAAACGAAAGCTCATTGGACCAATGCGTTAGCGCCGGTTGGAAACTGGAACCAACTTGCTTGGATAAAAATGGCGCTGGAGTAGTTTGCAAAATGGACAATATCACAGGAGGTAAATGGATAAGATAGTTTTATTCCTCAAATGAACACAGTTGCATAGTGAATTGTGGCTCCGTTGGTTTTAAGGAGGCTCGTAGCAGCGCTTCTGGTTTTGGGGTGTACCTGAAATCAATCGGTTTTGAAGGAAGCAAGAGCTGTCACCATAGCAACGGTAACGCAAAGCTACTCATTTCAAAACAGCTCAATACACCATTTTGCTAATGATCAATTCCGAGTGAATTGTGGGTAGATCCAGTCCTTTGTGGGGGCAAAGGACTAGATCTACCCACAATTCACTTGGAACTGATCATTAGCAAAATGATGTCTTATCTCGAAATCTAGCCAGACACTTCATAACGAAACTTTAAGGGTGTAGACTAATCAAGTCCCACAACTTGTAGGCGAAATTGGACTGAAATAAATCCGTAAGAACGTTTGGAGATGAATTGCAAACAAATTTTGAAGGCTCGTTTTGTTCATTTCCGTATTTTTCTTCAAGCTTTTTGGAAAAATGTGGAACTTTTACGCTATTCTTACTCTCTGTTCAAAGAATTACCATGTTAACATAGAAAATCATTTTCAATTCACATTGAGCGTCCTACGGTGCTGTGGTTGCAAGATATTTAAACTGCTGTAGCTTTCTCAGACTTTCTACGGAGAGGTATGAATCAGGGTCTACTTACAGGGGCTGTCTTTATTGACCTACGGAAAGCATTTGATTCTGTCGATCATAACTTACCGGTTAACCAGCTAGAAACTTATGGGCTGGTTAATGAGCCAGACAAGGAGATAAGCTGGTTTCATAGTTATCTCACGGAGCAGACACAAGTTGTTAGCTTTGGCTGAGAGTTGTCAGACCCTTGCTATATCACCTCCGGAGTCCGACAACGATCCACTCTTGGCCCGTTATTGTGTTAACGACCTTCCTGCAGTTTTGGAGAAGTGCAAGGTATTGATGAATGCCGATGACACTGTCATCTACTTCACTGCCAGGAATGCTGAAGAGATCGGCAACACGCTGACAAACAGTTATAACTGCTGACAGCAGTTATTCACCCAATGAAATAAATAAAGGTTCATGATTTTGTTGACGCATACTCTTATTGATACTTCTGATTCTCTTTTCGTTTTTGATAATCCTGCTGAATTAACTGTTACTGTTTCTTCTCGACGTAATTCTTAATAGTTTTTCTACCATTTTTAGACGGAGAAGTTCGACTTCGTGGTTCCAGTGAATCTAACAGTGGCCGAGTGGAGGTTCAATTTGGAGGAGTCTGGGGCACAATATCGGACAGGGGCTGGGACTTACTTGATGGTCACGTGGTGTGTCGACGACTTGGATATGTCAAGGCCGTGCGAGTGTACTCACATTCAAGGTGAAAGGAAAAGGTTCTGGGCTGGCATGAATATTTAAATTTAGTATTTTAAAAGGCCAACATGAGAACGGTACTCAAAAAGGTATCATGTTACGTCTTATAGATTGCATTCAATGAAACGGTGCATTCATTTGCCTTGTGGATAATTTCTATTACTTTTGTGCGCGTTTTTTGGGGGCATTCTAAATTCAGAATACTTCGAAAAATCAAATATATGCTTATTCCAAAACAAATCAAAGGAAACTGTGAATAAGTCGTGGATACATTACGCTTCAATGGGTTTTGGAGATAATTGAATTCCTTTAACAAAAATAAACATTCTAACATGTATCCATAGGCAGCCAATGAGTAAAGCCCGCCGCACACTTGAGGAAAGAGCTGAGCAAAATTCCTCGCGAGGCAGTTAGCTCAGCCGTTTCCTCACGTGTGCGGCAAATTTGCGGTGAGAAATTCGCCTCGCGAGGCGATAAAAAAATACCAAACATGTTTGATATTTTCCTTATCGCCTCGCGAGGCAAATTTCTCACCGCAAATTTGCCGCACACGTGAGGAAACGGCTGAGCTAACTGCCTCGCGAGGAATTTTGCTCAGCTCTTTCCTCAAGTGTGCGGCGGGCTTAAAGCCCGCCTCTTAATTGCTTTATTCTTGTTAAATAAGTTCAGAATTTTCTTCCACGGTAATCTCGATGGTTCTCTATCACGGCGGGCGCCTTTGCTAACCCGAGTAGACTTTGACCTATACTTCTTCCTTTCTGTAATTTTTCATGACTTCTGTTACCATCCGATACGTCTTCAAACTGCGTTTCGTTCTGCTTGGGCTCAAGACTGTTTTCATTGAATATTATGAACTGATCAGTTGTGCTATTGATGGTTCCAATAGTTTTGTCGGAGCTGACGTTTGATTCATAGTTTGGCTGATATGAGTGCTCATAGGTTCGCTCAAAGGTTCGCTCGTAAGAATCACTCGTGAAAGGCTCACTATTTATAAACCCCCTGTGAGTTTGGAGGATCGACGAGTAAACGTCTCGAGGAGTCAAAAACTATTCGCATTCAGTTCTCACAGTCACAACCAACTCGGTTACATGTGTATGTGCTGCCGCGACGAGAATTAGTCGAAACTCTGTTAGTGTTCCGCCCCGGCATTGAATCGGTATCAATCGGGTTGCCGTCGACATATCGATTTGTTTACATCTGAGTGAGTGACACATTTGCATATTCTGCCCCACAGCAATAGTCGTTTCTATACGCTTCGCGGATCCACGACTAAAAATAGGATTCCTTGCTTCCAGTTGACCATTTGGTTATTTTTCATTTCAACAAAGAATTTTCGGTGACGTGTATTCCTTTTTTAAAAAACAGTAACTTTGAAT
This sequence comes from Galaxea fascicularis, assembly GCA_948470475.1. Taxonomy (NCBI): domain Eukaryota; kingdom Metazoa; phylum Cnidaria; class Anthozoa; order Scleractinia; family Euphylliidae; genus Galaxea; species Galaxea fascicularis. Next base: position 16,316,008 of record OX419342.1, read on the forward strand.
ACGTCTTACAACCAAAGTTATGCACCTATCAGTGTCAAGCCCGAGGGGGGGGGGGGGGTCGGGCATAGAGTGGGGATTTTGACATTTTCTGAAAAACATTATCAAAATCCCCACCCCCGGGCAAAATATAATTGTCAAAAGTATCAAAATCCCCTTCAGTCCTTATTGCACACAAGAGGAAAGCAATAAAATTCCCCACCCTGGGGCCATGATGTCCGATCAAAAGCCCTACCCTGGGGATATACGTGACAGTCAAATTCCCGTGGTTTGCCCGACCCCCCCCCCCCTCGGGCTTGACACTGATAGGTGCATTACAACTGTACAGGCTCGCAAATGATCCCAGAACCGCAAATGAATTTGAACCGCGAACGATCCCCGGACTGGAAATGGTCGCTTTATTAGTAATGAAGGAATGGAATAAACTCAAGAATTTGGACAGTGGAGGTAAACTTTATTTATTTTTTATTTTTTGTTATAACGCAACAATCATTATATTTAAATGCTTCGCATGCAAATTTTACAACTTTTAATGTAGCAGCTCAGTGCAACAGAACAATTTTCTTGTAAACTGTAAAATACATGTACATTTTTACCTTCTACGATTACAACGCCTGTTGTACGAATTATGCGACACTCATTTTTCAAACAGGGCTAACAATACGAGGTAAATTTTAACAATACAACTAAAAAACAATTAACCCGGAACAGATCTTTTACTGAAAAATTCCCCACGATATTAAACAAAAGTCCATTGAAATTGCTTTTTTCTTGGAAACCCAAGATCAAATTAGGACAAGAGAAGACGATCATTTTAATACTCGTTGCAAGCGCAAGAATGCAAAAGATCGGGTCACTTATGAATTTACAAGCTCTTAGATAAAGAAAAGAGAAGATTAAAATTGAACTCCTGGTTTGATGATAACTAGACCTTTCATCGGTCAAAGCACTTGTGATGCCGTTCAAATCTCGCCCCCTAGCGTCACGTCTTCCTTACATAATCTACGCCACCGCTCTGAGAAGAACCGAGAGATGGCTAATTCAAGTGGTGAGCCATATGGTGGCAAGTTACAAAGTTGTCGAAAATCGTTTAAAAAAATAGACCGATTTCGATTTCATGTTAAAATTCTAGCCTGGCTGTGAACCTGTTCCCACCGTGAGAAACACATCTGAATCATGAGTTCTGTTCTCTCCCATGTAGCTGTCGCTTTTGCACGACAGCATGTTTTGCTTTGTTCTCATGCATTGAAAAATTCCCACGAGCAAATAAATCCACCGATATACTGACACGTTAGAATCTTGTGCGCTTGCATAATGTGCAGAAAAAAACTATAAGTGGTCAGACAGCGTAAGTATCGTGAACTATTCTTTCCTTTTTGTTTTTTATTTGCCCAAAAATTATAAAATGCCCTGCCAATTTTGTTATTTGGCACAGTATATTTAAGTATATTTACTGGTTCTTGTTGTTCCTTTTATGTCCGAGTGAGAATTTTGTCTTTCCTCATAAATCCGCGGGCTTTTCATGGAGTCCACACCATTCCTGATTTTTTGCGGTATCATTTATTGATATCATTTCCGGTCCGATTTGGGGATCATTTGCAGTCCGGGGATCATTTCCGGGCCGAGATCATTTCCGGGCCTGTACAGAACTAATAAGTACGATACCGAATATCATATCAGCCATCATGATCAGCCGTTCTTGAAGTGTAACGAATTTGTTCCAGGTATGGGTTTACAGATATGAAAATATGGCTGAGTTCTTTGCAGTGTACTGGGAAGGAGGAAAGTCTGCTGGATTGTCCTCGCGAGTTGAACTTCGATCTTTACGCATCATCATTTCTCAATGCTGGGGTTGAATGCACGAATGATACTGAATACGTTAGTGGTAAGTGGTTTGCTTGACCCTCTCCAGACCAGGCTTTTTTCTTCTTCTCTGACTGGTAATATTAACGCTATGACACTCACAACGTCAAACATCACCGCCAGTGTTATTTCGTTTGAGGTGGACTACCGTAGGTTATGACGTCAAAGAAGATAGTAATTACGTTACAAATTTCAGTTGGCTTCCATATTGAAGCCCTACCTTGGATTTTAATACTTCCTCAAACATGAGAAAGTTTTCAAAAGTTACCGAAATTTAATCATAACCTATCATAGATGATAATAAATGGATAGTAGATGATGGTTATTGCGGGGGTTTTTGTTCATCAAAATCTGAGATATTCCAATTTCCTGTAAAACCTGCCGGTCAAAAGTGGTGTTCTCAAACGGTAGAACGGTCAATATCCAAAGGGGTCTTCACACAGAGGAATAGATTTTACCTTTTCATTTCGAGCAACAATGAACCACAAGGTCTCACAAACAAGATGTCTTCTCTCGTGTACATGTGTCAAAATGCGCCCGCGATACAGCCAAGCGGCAACCCCGCAAAGTCACCTGGGTAACGAGCCAATTTTTGGTTGTCAACAAGTGGTAACATGAAATTTTAAGGACGACGGACCCATCTCTTGAAAATATTTGCAGACAAGGTAGCGTTTAAGGTAACGTTCTGTTACATATCGAAAGAGCAATTAGCTTTCTAAGTTCGCACAAGCAAAATCCACCCCCACCCCTTCCTCCAGTCTGGACACATGTTCGATAAAGTTAAGACTTCTGACTGTGAAATGCCATACAGCTTCTTCTCTTGTTGTTACCTGAGGGCGTGGTGGCAATTAGTCAAAAAACGTAAATCCACATGATTACGCTCTCCTTGCCGAGACGTGTAACGGAAACCGTCGAGCGATTAGGAACTGAAAACTAGCAGCTGTCAGGACGGACCCGTTTCTAATCAGTATCAGTTGCCGAACGAAAACGATTCAAGATAAAATTTTGGGTTCTGCTGTTTCGGGTTCGTGAACCGACGTAAAATCATGTTTTCATCTGAGGACTGATGACTTTGCAGGCTTTTTCCATCAGGTTTGTTAAATGAATCGAAATGTTAATAAAAAGCGCCAAAGGAAATCAAACTGTTTCTGATATTTACGTTTTACAGATGTTGAGGTCAGGCTATTTGGCATGAACCTTACCAATGCTGGCCATGTGCAAGTAAAGTACAATAGTACCTGGGGCACAGTTTGTGCGGCGAGTTATTTGACTTATCAATCAGCGAAAGTGATATGCCGACAGCTCAATCAGGGACCTCCGGTGAAACATCACTTTATGACTAAGGAATGCGCAGCAAAGAACCAAGAAGCTGAGCGGGTGTGGCTGTCCGATCTTAACTGTCGAGGATTTGAGGACTCTATTGACCAGTGTCCTCACAGAGGCTGGGGCATACTAGATCCGGAATACTGCCAATATTGTACGCCTAAGCTTTGCAGCTTGTGTTTAATTTGTCAGCCACTTGACTTCAATAGCACAGGTACAATGAACATATTGCCGTACTATCGTCGGGAATATCATCGTCATCGTCATCATCACCGTCACCGTTGCCGTCACCATCATCATGGGAGCTTACGCAAAAGGACGGCTGGAAGACTCAGGACGACAGAATGACGAAAAAATGTGGCGCGAGACTGTGCATTCCCAATCTTACGCGACATCGTTTCGTCATTCTGCCGTCCTGAGTGTCCCAACCGTCCTGTTGCGTAAGCTCCCTAATCAGCATCGCAGCATAAATTACAGTGACATTGACAGTGACAGCGATAGTGATCGCGACGGACACAGTGGCAGTAACAGCGATAACGACAAAGACAGCAACAGTAACAGCAACTGCGGCAATGACAGCGACACTGATAGTGATGGCGATGGTGACAGTGACAACCACAGCCAAAGTGAAAGTGACAGTGACAATCACATTGACTGTGACAGTGACAGGGGTGTTGACAATGATATTTCTGATCCTAAAATTCATTAACTTACTACCACTATGTACACATTTCCCTCTATGTGGTAAAGCCGAGGCTACACGAGCGATTTTTTCCTTGCGATGGTGATGCGATTCTTTTTCAAAATTGTCGCGTCGCCGGCGTGCGGTGGCTACACGAGTAACAAAGTCTGTGATTGTGTCGCGGAAATTTCAACTCATTGAATTATTCGCGATTATTTTCTGCAATTTTACCAGCTGTCGCCATCGCATCACTTAACGCGAGGGTGGCTACACGTGATTTTGAGCGCGAGCTGGCGACGCGACGATTTTCCAAAAAATCCCTCCACACATGTTCAATATACACAAACTGATACAGTCCGTGAAGCGATCCGTTAAGACTGTAGCGACTGTCAAAGCAAAAGTCGGTCCGTATACGGTCCGTTAATTAGATGCATCTCTGTCGGGGTCGGATCCGTGAAAGTTTGACGATCCGTATCAAATTGTGTGTATTGGACAACCCTCAAAAATCGAATTATCATCGCTCGTGTAGCCGCGGCTGAATGGTAGTAGAATCAACTATATTTTGTATTTTACATACTTTTAAACAGGTCTTAAGCTTCGACTGGTTGGATCAAGTCTGCCGTACGCTGGCCGTGTAGAGGTTCGTTTTGCAGGCATCTGGGGAGTAATATGCCCTCGTCGCTTGGATGGCACTGTGTCCCAAATTATTTGCCACCAGCTGGGGTACGAAGATTTGATGGGAGATAAGAGTTTATACGAAAGTTATGAATACAGACGGAAAAGGGTGTATGGAGATGATGCAAAGGGTCCTGTTTGGCTAAGCAAAGTATATTGCCATGGCAACGAAAGTAAGTTGTCACAATGCAAGATTGAGAGTCTGGGGGAGATACTGTGGTGCAGTCACGATGAAGTTTTGGAGCTTATGTGTCGACCGAGAAATTATACACCACGTAAGTTAGCAGTTAGAAAATAGCCCATTTAAGAAACGAGTAAGGGTCTGGGAACGAATCCAAACTTAATTGAAAATCAATCAAATTGAACTGAACGGTTTCCCACCGCTACAAGACAATCACAAAATGAGTAGTTAATGCAAAATTGAGCATGTTTGGTTCAAAAGCCATCAGATAGCATGCTTTTAAAAATTAAATTTCCCATGCAAATGTCTCTTTTCAGGATCCCACGCTATTATTCAGAAACTGCGTCCCCTCTCACCATACAAAGTCTTGTAATTCGCAAGACTTTCACAAACCTTTGTTTAACTCCTATTTAACAAAACAAGCTCAAACTTGGTTAGAGTACCATTTTTGAGATCCTCTTTCATATAGCAGAAACATTTTCCCAAACGATAAATTGAAAAAAGCGTGTTCCCAGGCCCCTACTCTTTTCCAAATGGACCATCCTGGATTGCACTAAGAATCAGCTGGTCAGAAATAGGTCAACAATGGTTTTAAGGGGTTCTGAGGAAAGCAGTTCTCGAGAACGAGCTCGAGTTACGACCACGGCTTCTGCAGAAACAATAAGATTTCATATACATTTAAAGCATCGTTTGGGCACTGAGTGCACCTTTCAAGACTTCTTAAACTGATTTGGGAGAAACTTTTAAATGGCTAACCCACGCGAAAAAAAAAGGCGAACACTCTAACCAATAAAAAAAGGCAATCAATTTAATAACAGTTAATCTAAGGAAGGAAAGCAACAAACAACTGTCATTACTTAAATTTTACAATCATTCGATTCGTTTATTGATTTCACAGAGCATATGCTTCGGTGAAAAATTAGAATTGCATTAAAAGAACGCAAAATAACTGCAGTTGAAGAGAATGATTTTACAAAATAGAGCAACATACGCTTGGATCAGCCAAAAGTTTGTTGTAAGACTGGAATTCAAGGGATTTTATTCTAGCCTGGGAACACATTCAATTCAGCGAACAAAATCGTTAACAGGCTCGATGGATATCAGAAACAAAAGATGAAAATACAGTTCAGATTGAAGTTATTCTACCCCACTGTTATTATATTATATTATTATTGTTATTGAAGTCGGGAAAGTACAACGAGATTCAACTCTTCCGATCATCCTGATTTAATGATTCGATTGTTGAAAAGCAAAACCAGCCCTGCAATGTGAAGTAACCGGCGAGTTTTGTTATTTACCCAGCATATCCTATCCGCCTCACTGGATCTTCAGTGCCACACGCTGGTCGACTGGAAGTCCTCTACAATGGCACATGGGGTACAGTGTGTGATGCTGGACTCGACTGGAATCTGCGCAGCTTAAATACAATGGTTGCTTGTAGGCAGCTAGGATTTGGTCTCGCTATCAGGTCAGAGATCTGCTTTTCAATTGAATGGCACAGGTAGTTAGATATTAGAGAGATTCAGCATTGCGTTTACGGCAAACGGCAAACGTCAGGCTGAAATTTGCCGTTTACCAAAAACTCGTGAAATTTATTTGGTTTGAGCTTATACTTTGCCTTTTAGCCACAGCTATAGAGCAGCTACTAAAAACAGAGAAATAAGCTAGAATAAGAGAGTTTTCTTGGTTTATGACAAGCAGCAGCCTGCCGTTTGCCGTTTCCGTTGGCCGTAATCGCGATGCTAAATCTCTCTATTCTTATCATACCAAACGTATGCGAGGCTCTCAGAAATGACCTTAAGTTGAAGGAAAGCACGGGATCTGCGTTAAGAACGGAAAAATGTGTGTGAGCGTCAAGCAAATGGAGTCGATGGTTTAGCTTAGCTTCAGTTGTTTTAATATGACAAAACCCACATCAAAATGACCATTTCCTGAGACAAACGACGAAACTATAGTTATCATTTCAACCCACAATTATTAAGATTAACTCGGCCGAAAAGTAGCTGCCACAACCCAGCAAACAACAGGCACGCTTTCGAGCCTGTCATTGCAGCGTTACGTGACATCCCTAAAAAACGGCTGCGAAGGAGACAACCCGAGTATCTAATCAACGATATCGAGCGAGTGCAAAAGAGTGCGTTAAGTATCGTTTCACCTGAGCTGTCCTTTAGTCAGTGCCTGTATAATTATGGACTAGAGACTTGGCGCTCTCGGCGTGACGAACAATGCACTAAGTTGTATAATGTTATCGCCTCGATTGATCACGAACTGTCGTTCTTACTTCGTTCAAAACATAAGAATCATTACAACCTTAGGAAAAAAGAAGTTACGACCTTCCTCGTGCGCGCACGAGAGCAGATTTGAGGTGAGCACCTTAAACCAAGGGAGTACACAGGATGAAGTGTTTCTAGATCCTTATGTAACTTATACCTGCAGATCAACCACCAGCTGGTTAGCACCTCAGTATTCCAACTGTCCCGCAAGCCGACATGCGACAGGTGCAGTATGGATGTCTGATGTCCAGTGTGAAGGGAATGAAAGTTCATTGGAGCAGTGTTCAAGAGCAGCATGGGGCAGAGCAAAGCCCATTTGCGGTGATCACACCTCGGATGTGTGCCTGGTGTGTGATAACCCACAGTATCAAAACTCAGGTGAGTCTTCTTTTACACACCATCCACTGGAAAGGAGTGGGGAGCTATCGGTATCGCTGGCCAAACATTGCGCCGCCTCTTATAAGAATTACTGGTATTGCATAAGTCGAGACCTGTATATCCCTTTATAAGAAAAAGAGAAAAATTAAATTGAGCGCGGCAAAAGAGTTTACGTAACCAACGAGGAGGCGAATGATACCATCCAAGCAGTGAGCTTTATCAGGTGTTTGATTTTGACCATGAGATCGTCTTCAAACAAAACATCTGGCCACGAAGTTAGTAATCACAATTTTAAGAGTATTTCTCCGCCCAAAACGTTTAAGGTGCTGACAGCGCAACAGCGATCTTTCATTTATTGATAGAAGTTACTTTTATCTTGGCAGAAATTGCTGTGAAACTAAGCGGTTCTGAGGTACCTTATGCTGGCCGTGTGAAAGTGCGTTACCAAGGAGTCTGGGGTACATTATGTGAAAACGACTGGAAAACGGAGACTGCTGAAGTACTGTGTCGACAGCTCGGATATGAAGGCGTTGAATTGGATTTGACAGCTTACAACGCACGTTGGTACAGTTCAGCGGCAATATATGATGTGGGGCCTGGTCCAGTTTGGTTTAACGGTGATGGGTGTAATGGCCGTGAAATGAATCTAACCGAATGCCAGCTGCATCAAGAAGTCCATTGCAGCAGCGATACCATTCAACTCATTTGTAAAGTGAATGCTATTTCTGTTGATGGTGAGCGATATAAAATACATGAATATACGTTGCTTTACGTTGTCATTTCATTAAGCACGGAGATCTGGCTTCGACTTAAAACGCTTTCTGGTTGTTAATTTCGGAATATACGTTTTTTTTTGTGTTGGTTTACGTGGTATAATTAAAGCAAGAATAAAAATGTACGAACTTTAGTTTAGCCAGTGAGCGTTCTAATAAATCAGTTTTCCGGTGAGCGTGCAAAAAATTGGCGTGTCGTTTGTGTCTTTTGTTGGTTAACCCGACAAACTCCATTCCATTTCTTCGCACAAAATGACAAAGACAAAATGCTATAGCGGTAGTGTTTACAGCAGTTTTCAAATCAAAACCAAAGTAATTACTTCAGCCAATCAGAACAGACCGAAACAGTGCAATGAGCCAATCAGAATTCAAAGCAATCACGTGCCTCCGCCACATACACAAAGCGCGGGAAAATACGCACGTGCAAGTCGCGATTGCTTTTGGTTTTGCTTCTCATTGGTTAAGAAAGTAGCGCGAGTTTTGCAAACCAATCATAGAGTGAAAAAATGCAAAACGAAAGCAAACGCAATGACCTTTCCATGCTCAATCGGAAACCACTCTACACAAACCTATACAAAACTTAAGAGCGTTTTGTCCACAGTGTAATCCCTCAAAATACAGCTATATAATACTCATTTTGGCTTGTTCTGAACGCCGGGATAAACGAGATTAGAAATAAAAAACGAATGAACAAAACGATCTTCCAAAATAAATTGACAAAATTGCGTTTGAATTTTAAAAAAATGATGACCTTACTTTTCCATCGTTTTGGCAATAGACAATGAAGAAGGAGAAACGAACTGTATATACGGCTGAAATATTTTCCAACTTCCGAGATGATTTTGCCTGTAATGTGCTTAAAAGAATTACGCGATGGAAATGTTTCATCTATCACCCACGTGAATTAGTAGCACGATGGAAAATCGCAGTTTTTGTTTTTTGCTTTTTTGGCATTATTTTTAGGCCGGGGTGGGAATGGCGAGGTTGCTTTCTTTTTTTTGCACGAATGCTATATTCAGAAAAAGGAAAATAGACTACAGGGGTTCACAACGTGGCTGCTTGACGCATAGTCGAACGTTTAAATTTTTTTTTTCTGTTGCCTTTTCTCAAGAGCTTCTCTGTTATGGTCGCTTATCTGTATGTATTACATGCATGTTTCTGCATTTTCTGATTGACATTTTGTGTTGGGTTCTGATCGTTTGGAGTGTTTGCTTTTTTTCAGTTGCAAAGCTAGATTTGCATTTTGTGGTAGATCACATCCGGCGTGTACGCTCATTCTCCGAGAAGTTCAGCTTTTTCTTTAAAAAATATTTGCCCTTTGCAGAGTTCCCGGTCAGGCTTGGAAGTAACAATTCCAGGGAGGGCCGAGCTGACGTGTTCTATGGTGGCCTTTGGGGCACAATAGCAGCTACGAAGTGGGATCTGACAGACGCTTTGGTGTTCTGCCGTCAGCTTGGTTTCCATCACGTCCAACGAACGTACACCCAATTATCAACAGTCTCGAAAAGAGTTTTTTGGTTTGGCGACTTTGACTGCCAAGGGAGTGAGATGAAGCTGGGACAGTGCAGACACAGGTTAATAGCCAGAGCTTTCAACCGATATGATGAACCGGCGGACGTTTTTGTGCGCTGCGGCGAAGACATAAGTGAGTGTTTTCTTTGAAACCGTAACGGTAGAATCTTCCTAAAGTGGACACCATGCAGACTGTATTAAGGAGCCTTGTTAACCGAAGCGTTCGCTTGATCGCGGAACGAGGTCAAAATCTGTTGCTATACTATGAAAAGCAAGAGGCTTTTTAAATTTCTTAACGTGCAATGATTTCTTAAGCCCATGACCTTTGCGATACAAGCAAAGCACTCGTACTAGCTTAGGCAGTTAGCCAACTGGCACGAGGTCATTGTGACGAGGAGCACTGCACCAGTATCGCAGATAGGATATTAGGGAGTCAGTTGACGAACGACTGCGGCAATTCAACAGCAACGGGTACACTACAAAACAGTATCTTTAAGAAGCAAAGACAATGGCTTTGCGGGTGCGTTTGGAAATGGGTTACATCTTGTTACCTTGCCCTTCTAAACAACTACGTGAAATGACCAGATTCGAGGTTTTGATGTCTCACCTTTCACAAGTTGAATGCGCGTTGGCGTTACTCAGTCTCTCTTTTCGGAAGAATGACTACTTTAGTTAATTACGTACGCAACTGCTATGGTCCTTGAAGTTTTAATTATTATTAGGAGGGTCTCAATGGGGTTAACCGATAGGCGTAAAACGGCCAAAAATTTAGTCGATAGCCGTAAAAATTGGAAAATTTTAACCGTTAGCCGTAAATGGGGTAAAAAGAATTAACCGTAAAAAAACTTTGTTCCCTAGATTTGCTAATTTTAAGGAAGCCTGCTAAACTCACTTATGACCTGTTGCGTTTCTTATTTCGTTGCTACTTTGACTCCGTACATGTCGTACATGTGGTTCATACGTTTTTATAGGCCAAGCTCGTTTTCAGGACCCCCGGTAATCTCATTTGACCTCACTCGGCCTGCGTTTTGTAGGACAAGTTGCAGCTTTTTGTTTTTAGATCTCCAATTTCTTCACCCAGTGTACATGTGAGTTGAACGATGTCGGTATTGAAAGCTGTTGTTAGTTTTTATCGAACGGGTGAGGAAAGGCCAATCGAAAGGTACAAGGCAAGACTCAAAGTCCAAGAAGAGCATCGGACACTTTCAAAGTTCAAGAAAAACGTTATTGACTTTCTTGATCTTAACGAGCGAGCGAGAATGTTCGGTCTTGGGTCATTTGACCTCAAACTTTACCGCCTCGCCAAAATCAGCGGCAAAATAGAAAATTATTCTTTATCGACCCAGCAGCAGCTAGATCTGGAACTACCCTGTTGCTTGACTCAGATAGTGAAAGCGAGCTGAACAGTAAGTACTCTTAAAGTTATGAATTTTGTACTAAGATGCCGCGTGGCACGACCTTTTTGCGGGACTTTTATCTTGCGGATTGCAGAAACTAAATTAGCTCCCCAAATGTTTGGGGAGCTAATTGTTTCGATCGCGAAAGTCTGGTTTTCTTGCTGGGGATTAATATTTGTGATTTTCAGGAGGTCGTGCACTCGGAATACCAGTAAAGCAACTAGCAGAGATGTCACTGTTTGTAAAACACGTTGCCGGTAAACATTGTCAATTTGTAACAATTTCCTGTTTTTCTCCGACGCTGCTGTAGACAGTCGTTCTGTACAGTCCTTCGCTATCGTACAAAATTCTGGACCCTGATATTTTGTTTTGTTTTTGTTTTTTTATAACTGGATGCCTACTTGCAGACGCATTATTGATTCACGTGGACAACAGATACTAGAAGCTGCAAAATACGCCTCTGACATTCACAGGAAGTTGATTTATTTTCATAATGAACTGTTATCAGGAATGATCATTTTCATCCCTCACAAAAGGGAAATTAATTAAATAAAGAAATTTAACACGCATATAACACCATATAAGGACAAACAGAACACCACTCCTACAAGTAAATGTAAGAATGTATGACGTAAGTTAAGTTGTGTATGCCCTTGTATTGAATCCTTTTTCGTAGTTCACAATAGGCCATTTCCGAGTTCATGTCTGCCTCCTCTTCAAAGCGAGCCTAAGTGCGAAGTTTTTGTTATGAAAATTAGTTTTCATTCACATGTAAAGTAGAACTAATTTTCATAACAAAAACTTCGCACTTAGACTCGCTTTGAACAGGAGGCAGACGTGAACTCGGAAATGGCCTATTCTATACGTAAAATAATAATATATATATTTAGGCAAGCCTAAAAGCGGAGCTCCACAGTTCTTTCCTTATTGTATGGCATTTACCGATAAAATAAAATCAATGCCAGGACTCGAGCCAGGACTCTAGTACGTAAGGACTTCTGCATTGTGATTATAGTTTTTACTGTTTTGCTGCAGAGCCACAGCCACCATTCAAACATGTGCTAACGTACATTTTCGATTTATCATCGGCTTTGCCACGTTGGATCAAGGGACTACATAACCAGAGCATAAACGATTTTACTTCATGACAGTTTAATTACATCCGATTAAATTTCAATACAAATGGTGTAAATCTCTAAACTATAGGTTAACAGTCCCAGTGTCTCACTTTTAAATCCAACATCACAACCGGTTATGTGCTTTGGCTAAGTCACAAATTTTCTAACATGTATCGTTGACATTTTAACCTCAACAAACCGAAATATTCCACAACAAAACAAAATGGTAAAACCCCAAAGTGGGTACTCTTCGACACTACCCAAAAAAGAAGAAAAGTACTTTGCTCGCCTTGTTTTGACTATTTTATGGCGTCATTTTTTGTGAGCTATAAAGACGATAGAAAGGTGCCGTCTGTGTCCTTTGTACAATAGCACCAAAAAACATTAACCGAAAAAGACTTTAACTTAACTTTTCGTTGTGAAAAGTGGCTGCGGCACAATAAGCCATGAATCAACTCAGGTGATCAACTACAAATGGTTGAGAATGGTTTTATTCTTGACTTCGATCAACTACAAATATTGCAAACTACAAACGTTGACTACGAGTCGTGGGCGGTAATATTTTTTACATCACTATTAATGATAACATCTGATTGGCAATGACAACAGACAAACAAATCGGTTTCAGAAAAACATTTGTCAATAAACATTGAATTAAAGACGAAGTTTTTACTGCAATTAGCCCATTAAGTCTACGATTTTTTAACTTACAACGAGAATTGCTGTGAAGGACAACATATTGCTGGCATTTCGACTGCTAAAGCTGTTAAAAATCGTGTTTACTTCTGGCAAGGAGTTGTCGCTCTTTGCGAGAGTTTTCCAAATGTCAATCCGGCTCTTGTTCCTAACAAAGCGGAGCCGAGGATTTAAACCGTCCGAACTTCGTTTGGCTTTTCTTTAACCAATTTTGTGCCCAAAAATGAGCGACAGCAGGGAAAACGAAGACTTTTAGGATCCACTAATGAAATATTGAATAGAAAACATTTGGAAAAAACACGAGCATTTTTTAGTCCAAACCATATTTGAGATAAAAGCGTGAAAACAACAAAACGTAAGAAAACAAAAAACGATACGAATGTTTCTTCGGCGTTTTGGCGTTTCTTGGAAAAATAAGACAAGCAACAAACATAACTCGTGAGCAACCTAGGCAAATCGCTAGTCCGAGTGTTCTTGACATAAGTCTCCGTATAAAAGACAAAACAGGAATACTAAACCTACGGATGCGGACAGTTTAGGTTAGTCAATAATCACTCCGAACGCAGAGCTGACATAATAGCCGTCATTTCACACAAAATCATTGCTTTGCTAAGAATTGCGGCGAGGGACAATATATTGCCGGCATTTCCAATGCTGCAACTGTTAAAAATCACGTTTACTTTTGGCATGGAGTTGTTGTTCTTTCGGCGAGAGTTTTCCAAATGTCAAACTTACCAAGCGGCGCCGAGGTTATAAACCGTCCGGACTTCGCTTGGCTTTTCTTCAACAAATTTTGTGCCCTAAAATGAGCGACAGCAGGAAAAAACGAAACGTTTTAGGATCCAAGATGAAATATTGGATAGAAAACATTTGGAAAAAACAAGAGTCCAAACCAATTTGAGATAGAAGCGTGAAAATAACAAAACGTAAGAAAAGAAACCGATGCGAGTGTCTCTTCGGCGTTTCTCGTAGAAATCGGAAAACATAAGTCAAGTAACAAACCGAGACAAATTGCTATTCAATTTTCTTGGCATAAATGTCCATATAAAAGACAAAACAGGAGTACTAACCTGCGCACAATTTAAGTCAGTCAACAATCACTCCGAACGCAGAGCTTAAGCAGAAGCGGTCATTTCACACAAAAGTAAGTCTTATTACGTCTCATGCCTATCAAGGAAGCTTGTTCAATTAAGGATTTTAGCGGCAAAACCGTCCAGTTTAATACACAGCAAAGTCCGAAGACAGCGTATAATTACTGAAACCTTGCCAGACCACACGATCTTTTCTCTTCATGCAAGCTTCTGCAGGGAAACACGAGGAAAAGCTGAAACTTCCTGACACTTGGTAATGTTTTTACAGCTTGACAAGAGACGTTCTCTTTTTCGCTGTTCCTCACTATAATTTCGTCTCTTTTCTCGGGCTTTTTGTTGTTTTTTCTCCCGTTGCTCGTCAGTACGATTCAGCCTGTTCACTCGAGCCCTTTCTTGTTCTCTCTCTCGTTGCTCGACAATACAATTCAGCCGGTTTGCTCGTGCTTTTTCTCCCGCTGTTTGTCACTGATACTCTGCCTGTTTACTCGTGCCCTTTCTTGTTCATTCTCCCGCTGTTTGTCACTGATATTCCGCCAACGAAAAGACAAAACTGACTTTGTTTTAAAACTGCCTTCAAAATTTGGTCATGCAATTTCCCGCCACAAAAACGCGGGTTGAGAACTGCGTGTATGGCCAAATGATCTTTCCAAAAACAGTCCATATGGAAGCGCGCCTACATGCGAGCTCGCACACGAAAGGGTTAACTGGAGTATCACATTTGACTTTGGCTTACATGATGGGGTGGACGTACGTACGGTCGGTCGGACGGTCGGTCGGACGGTCGGTCGTACGATGACGTCATAACCAAAATTTCTCGGATGGATGGGTTACCATATTTTCTTATCAATGGTGCTCCGCGCGCGCGCGCCTTCGGCGCGCGCGGAGCTCCGCTATTAGAAGTGGTATGATCTATCAAATATTAAAATGTTTCAAAAGAATAACTTATTTAAGCCCGAGATGATCATAAGACTTTTTCTTTTTAAACACAGGTTTATTAATATTTAACCTTTTGCAACAAAAGAAATTAATTTTTAACTTTTTTGTTAACCGTAACTGAAAAAAATTAACCGATAGCCGTAAAAGAGCCAAAAAATTAACCGATAACCGTAAAAGCCACCACCCCATTGAGACCCTCTATTAGATCTTTTTTTCAGTCACGTGACCAGCGACCATATTGGTTCGATGAAACAAAAAAAAGTATTTGTCTAAAAATAGAGTTCAATTTTCCAGAGGATTAGCCTTGTGCACCAACATGGCCGCCATTCCAGTTTGTTTTTGTGCACCGACAAGGCCGCCGTGACGTTATGTGAAAACGATATTTTCCATATCCTCAATAGTGAGGAATTCGATGACGCCATTTCCCGCCTTGCACGATTCAGTTTGTGTACAAAGCTGGCAAACGAACGTCGATAATGGCGAGCGACAGGTTCGTTAAGTTCTCAGAAAATAAAATTCAATCGTTTAGCGAAGAGCAAGATAATACTAACACAAAAAAGAAAACTTCGTATGACGTGAAATTATTTAAAGAATTTCTCTCAAGTGAAGAACGATAATAAATTCTGCCAGCTTCAAAAACAACTTAAAGCCACTGAAAAAGGTAACAAGTTGAAACAAAAATTTTACGAGTGGTGTAATTCCCTGTAAAACACTCACGTCTATATAATAAAAGGAAAATTACACGTTAGCTCGAAGATATGAATTTTATGTTCTCATGGTAAGAACAATATCTCACTCGTTCGCTGCGCTCACTTGTGAGATATTGTTCTTGTCAATCGAACATAAAATTTATGTCTTCTCGACACCGTGTAATATCCTCTATATATTCACCCCTCCGTTGAAATGTATAGAGTTTTGTTGGTTCACTCTGTGTTAATATTATGATGAAGGGTGTCAATTTGTGGGTCTGTTCAAAAATCAGTCAGTCGGTCAGTTAGTCAGTCACATTAACAATAACCTTGCACTTCAATGGTCTCTCTCAAAAAACATACCTGGTTTTTTTCTAACCCGGTTAGGCATCAACACTGCAGCGCCCTCCCCAACAGCAGCCTTTGCAACGCCACGCACTGAGCACGTGACAATTTCTACAAAGGCAGCAAGCACTGGAAAAATATACCCTACAAGAACCTCGAGTGTTCCAGGGTTCCTCTATACGTCAATATCAACAACAGAAGGCCCTCATGGCTTATGCCCCCTTAAAAGGTGTCAAAATGGTGGATCTTGCCAGCAAATGAAATGCATCTGTTTGGAAAAGTTTGCTGGTGTTTTGTGCGAGGTTTATGTCTGTAAGTTGGATAATTCAACGTTTTTCGTTCAAAGCTTTAAGAACGCAGCTAATTTTTACAGGCTTTGGTGTAAAAATCACCCGAGTAAATATTTATCCAGCGCAATTATTTGGCTCGCATTTGGTTTATTTATTCTCGGTATTTTGGCTTCTCTATCTTCGACTCACGTCATGTCAACAGCAAGGCTCCAGCCTGATATGCAACCAGTAGATTCAGGTATCTGAAAGTGTTATCCCCGATTTTGTAAATATTATGCACTCTTTTTTATCGTAGCTGTTTCTATTCCGGTACGTTGTAATCAAAATAACTTTTTCTGTTACGTTTAGTTGTAGTTAATCAACACTGTCTACCAATTAATATGGCATTGCTCTTCACTGCAAGATTGTTAATTGCAATTATCATTTTTTAACACAGGGGATAATTCTGTTGCTATGGTATTAAAAATGGCCTTGGATCAGGTGAGGTCGCATTCTGCTGTCTGCTTTACAGAATTAGAATGAGTACGGGTCCGTAAAATAACCCCTAGATTCGTTGTAGGCTAAGTTTGGAAGAGGTGTCTGCAAACGTCTCTTAGCAACGCACGGGATTTTTATAGAACAATTTTGCGCCCTTTCCCCAGCCTTCTCCAAGGAAACGGAAAGCAGCCTTTTCCGTCTCAAATCCAATAGCAACGTAACTAACCAATCTTGGTTGGATTGTTAGTGCAGTAAGCAAACCCGCCTCGACTAGTTTTAGCTGCATTGATGGATCACCAGTAAGTC
>OX419342.1:16338009-16370509 GCA_948470475.1 Galaxea fascicularis
GACCTTGGGAGAAGTTAGGAATTGATTTCTTCGAGTTTCAATCTACCACCTATCTTCTGATAGCAGACTACTACAGTAGGTTTCCTGTGATCAGAAAAGTACGCAGCACCACCGCAAACGCTACTACCGAGACTCTGAAGCAAGTGTTTAGCGAATATGGAGTACCTCAGACCGTTATGACAGATAATGGCCCCCCATTCTCGTCAAAGGAATTTGCAGCTTTTGCAAACCAGTACCGCTTTGACCACATTACGTCCAGCCCTCGTTACCCGCAGAGTAATGGTTTCATCGAACGTATGGTGCAGACGGTCAAGCAGTCCATGAGAAAGTGTGCAGCTGCAGGACATGATCCAAACTTAGCTATGTTGATCTACAGAGCCACACCCCTCACTACCAGCATACCGTCACCCGCAGAACTATTGAATGGACGAAAGTACAGAGCATTACTTCCAACAAGATCCCCTATCCAGAATCCCCACAGCCAGGTTGTCCGCGAACAAATGGTGAAAGACAAGGACAAGATGTGCGAGCACTACAACAAGATTGCAAGGGATCTACCGTCATTACCACAGAATCAGAAAGTGTACGTACAAGTTCATCCCCAGTCTAACCAATGGACTCCAGCAACTGTTACCAAAACACCGGTCGCGTCTCAGCCGAGATCGTACAGTGTTGAAACTGCTAATGGAGCTCAGTTGATGAGAAATCGTCGATTCATTCGCCCAGCTCAAGAGACTGACCCGAAACCTGCCGAGAGTGTAAAGCATGACCACAGCAGTAGAAACGAAAGACCGAGACGTGTGATTACAAGACCTAAAAGACTTATAGAGACAATTTAACTAGTTTCGAGATTTCAGTTAAGGCCTTAAGTTATTTTCAATTAGAGGGGAGATGTTACATAACTCTTACGTAATCAAATTCATTTTGTCGCCTTTTAGGTGTTTGGCAGCATAGTTTGAGTGTAGTTCATTAGTCTGCATTGTTCGGAAACCATAATATATGCAGAGACGCTTTTAGAACATTCTAGATTTCCATAAAGTATATAAGCGTGTGAGTTTAGCTCGATTTGGGTTTTTTTTTAGAAAATATTGAACGTGTGTTGAGTAAGAATTAAAACGTTTGCAAACCGGAGTAGTTGACAGTTATGAAAACAAGTCATACAAGGGACTCAATTGATCTCTACGTGTTGAGTCATCAGAGTTGACTCAGTGTATTCCTCTCCCCATAGTTCGTACTCCACGCCCTTCAGCTAAAGTGTTGCAGACGAATTTTCACCGTTTGTCTGAATCAAGCTAATGCATTTGACTTCTAAGTCGGTTGATGTAGTGTTAGTAGATTGTATCTGGTAAGTAGGGTGATTTCTTTTCCATTTTTTTAAATTAGGAATACAAAGGTGCAAAGTCAGAAAAAGGCTACTGACTTTCAACCTGATGACGTTATCATCCTTCAGGGATATCCAAAACCTTGGCAAGGATCGGATCTCTTGAATGTGAAACTGGCCGTCAAAATACCACAAGATGTTAACAATAGCATGTTTTCCCGCACAACGCTGAGTCAACTACTTAAGAATGTTGCGCCTGAAATCCATCGTCAAACAGGACACAGCGTCGCTTACATTGGCCAGACGGAAATCACTCCAGTCCCACCGGATGCGTCAGGCCGCAACTCGGGTGAACGGAAGTCTTCATCTTCGCGCAAATCAGCCCTGATTGCGCTCGGGGCTGTTCTTGGAGGCGTACTTTTAGTAACTGTCATTATCATCGTCTGGTATCGTCGAAAAAAGAAAAGGTATACTAAGATTAGTCCGCAGGAATAATCATGCTTGGGGTTGGTGAGTAGAATAATTGTTAATGAAAAAAGACTTGGGTAGATAACCTCCAGTCTGCATTCCCATTGGACAAGTGCGTCGTAACGTAAACCAGAGTTAATTGATAGAGGGAGACTATGCGTAAACTAAGAACGCGATTATAAACGGGGTATTAGGCTGTGATACATTGGGCAGACTCGCTTCAGCGACAAGACACCAGAATCACTTCCAAATTGCATTTCGTTTTCTTAACTACATCAACTATTCTAGTGCTAATGTAAAGCTACTTGAGCTTGCGGCTCTACCCCATCGCCATGCCATAAAACTACAAGGTTGAAACTTTACAGCTTGACACTCCGGCGGAAGTCCACAGAAACAGCAGTGGATCGTTAGAGTAGATGAAAACCAGGACGAGTCACTTTTAAGTATAAATGGATGAGCTAACAAAAGAACTTTGAACATACAAAATATGTGTGAGCAAGCTTAGACCTTGAAAGACCTTGGATCACAAGACTAAGTTGACGTTAGTGACGATCACTAATTATAACTTGCAAGTAACGTAACTTAGTGCAACACTACATTAACAACGTTTGGCTTGTTTCTAAAGATGTCTGATGCAGACAGTAGAGCCTGCCATGAGGAACTGTGAAGATATAAGTCACGTAATGCTGTTTACTTTCACGTTTTCCAGCTTTTAAGTAAGGTGCTTGCGATGGGAAGTGTAAACAAAATTGAAAAATGGTCGTGTGTCATCGTGCAACACTAATGTCACTAAGAAAATCGCTTGAGACCAGCCGTTCATTGGCTCGGCTGTTCAAAAGCCGGTTTACAAAAATCCACGATTACAACTGGTTTTTCTCTCGTTCGGTGAGAATGTTTGATGTCAAATTTAACGTAAAATTAGTTAAGGCTGCTGTTACACGTTGAAACTTTTAGCTGAAACTTGTGCCGTGCAACGGCGCTGCGAAACAATTATCAGCAGGCGTTGTACCGTGTAACATGGTTGGTTTCCTGAAACGTTTTGAGTTCCGTTGCTAGACAAGTTTCACGAAAAGTACAAACGCTTTCTATTTCAAAGATCCAAAGAAATGGGGTTCCTTTTACCAATTGTCCTGTTTTGGTTGTGTTTTACTTTTCAGAGACAAATCAGTCCTCCAGGGAGCTGCTCACGGAGACAAAGGGGAAAATATGTGGCTTATGGAATTATGAAGGCACTCACTTGAAAAACTCTCATAGGAAAAAAAAAACGAAAAAAAACACCATAGTTATACAGCAGTTATTCTGAATTTTTATTGGCGGACTATGTCCACAACTAGAATTACAGATAAGCATAAAACGTCAACAAATTAGCTCAAATTGGAAGGGAAAATATCCATCACATAGGTTTTCATTGATGCACATCAAAGTTTACCCGATTTGTAAGTTTAGAACGATACTTGCCCTTTCCACGCGAATTTTCTCAGAAAGATGAAGGCGGGCCTTCAAGTTGCATGCTCTCTCCAAATATATGTACCTGGGCTTTTTTGTCATAAGAGGTGAAATGAACAGAGTGTGGCAATTTGTATTTGTTATGAATGGCAGAATGGGAACATCTCAGTATTTCAACATCGTGAATAGGCCTTAAAAATTGCAACACTGATCTGTAATAGTTTTCAGTTGTTTGTGCTGTTGTCAGTTAGCTTGCTGGATAATTTGCTTAACTCCAAACTTGTTAAAAACGTCTAATACACAATCCAACTTGTTAACCAAGCTGTAAAATTAACAAACTATGAGATATCTTTAGTTTCTCTAGTTTGACCATGTTTCAAATTTATATTAGCGATCTCCAAATTGTTCTGGAATTGAATTTGTACACTAATGAATTAACAGCAATTGTAGTCCTATGCATTTCTTTTGAAACTTTATTTTGATTTTCGGGACTGGCAGTCTCTGGATATCCTGTTCAATTTTTGGTCGGAATTTTCTAAAAACTAAAGACAAACCAATTAAAAGAACCAACCAAGAAAACTGGAGGTGGCCGGCCGATCAGCGTCAACAACTGAGGCTATTTTTATAGATCACAACGAAATCCCAAGAATTTTCTCTCGCCTTTGCGAAAATACAGTGATTAAACTTGCTCTTTAACTGGATTTCGTACCGTTACTAATAATCTAAAAATATTTTCAACTCAATAATCTCATATTTACTTTGTTCTTCCCCGTTCCTTAAACGATCCTGTTGGAAATTGTGACTTCGTCAAAAGGTCGTCTTGCAACTTTTGAAATTCCAAGCTTTATATTAAAGAACACACTTCAAAATATCTTATGTTTTTCTACGTCAGTACTTCAGATGAAGCACTCAAATCTTGTAATTAACATAAATCCTCCTCGGTCATTAGTTTCAGATCCACTGAAAAAACGTGACTCAGTTAGTTTAACACATGACAAAATGTTATTCTTGGAAGTCGTCTTGGGCTTAGGGCAAGAACGCACTTGCGAACAAGTTTGGCAACCGCTGACCGGTTAGCTCAGTTGAGGAGGTCGCGGGTTCAAACCTCGACCGGACCAACACTCAGGGTCTTTAAGTAACTGAGGAGGAAGTATTGCCTTCGTAATGACATCTGCAAATAGTCAGACTTTCTAGTCTTCTCGGATAAGGACGATAAGCCGGAGGTCCCGTCTCACAATACTGATGTGGGACGTTAAGGAACGCACACGCTGATCGGAAAGAGTAGGGAACGCAGTCCCCTACTCTTTCCGATGTGATGGTTTATCACTTATTCTGTTCTGGGGGCAGCTGTGTTGATCCTACTATTCATTCCAATAAGATCGTAAACTGCGTGGCAGCAATTTGCGCCTAAAAAACCAGAGTCCCACATAAAGTCAGTTGTAAAGCGCTTTGAGCCTTGGGATAAAGCGCTATATAAATCCTCATTATTATTATTATTATTATTATTAACATCTGGTGGATTTGACAACTAAACGGCCTCAATGTTGCAAACTCTAGTCGACCTTCATTTTATTTTCAGGGGAACGAGTTCTCCAACAACATAAATAACAAAGAATTAGTTGTCTTATAATTTCTAGCTCCGCGAGACATTTAGTCATTCTAGGAGAAAACAGTTGCAAAACAAGAGCGACCTATTTGCTTGGACTGGAACAAATTTTTGTAAAAACGGACAAAAACTGAATTTCAAAGAGGCCGTCTTCCTTCCCTTAGACGGGACACCCTAGGACAAACATGGTCAAACTGCGTTCCCAGATAACAATGTTTTTAATTGGCCACTGTTGCATATTTTAAAAGAAAAAGTTGGCGACTGAGACATATTTGCACTGGAAACACGTGCACTCTAATATCCATTTTGATCAGCGTAACCCCTGAACCGCGAACAAAGGTATTAAGATTTTACCAAAATTTATTCACTCGTTGCCGAAAAATGTAATCAAAAGAAAATCAGTTTCATTGTATCCAGCGACTGTTTTCGCGAATTTGTTGTGCAGGTAATACAAGTTATGTCACCGTCATGCATACATTTTCAGGTTGATGTGGTTGTGAAAGAGAAACCTATTCACCCCAACACCCAGAATTTAGTATTTCTTACGTTATTGCTTTGCACAAGACTACTGATCGAGGAATGTATTAGGATGCCAGTAGCACGTGCAAAGCTATTGCACTAGTAACCTCACCATTTGTTACTCTCAAGATGACTTTACAACTTGAGGCGACAATTTTTCCAAAATAATGCACTGAGGACATTTCAAGTCAGTCCGGGCCTTACAGGATGCTGTTCTTCATCAATATGACAAAAGGTTGTTATTATGTAAAGATATACAAACGATATTACTTTTATTTTGAAACAAGTTCTATTGTTTTTGCTTAATGATCTGTGTGAGCGGACCGACATTTACGCTGCAGGCAACGTCAGTGTTGAATTTTCATGTACAAAGACCTTTAAAACAGGAAAAACAAATTCATTCACTCGCATGGTCACGAAGGTAACTTGTTGAGCTATTTGCTCGAGTCATCTCCGTCAAATTCAGGACAAAATAAAGATCGGCTACCGAGAATTCGCTGTAGGGTATTTAGTTTATTCGTCTGCTAACAGGTGAGCTGATTAACATAACATGTCAACATAACGGTAAATGCATTTAATTTAGGTAGTTATGCGTACGTTGCCTTTGAAAGTGATATGACAAACCGTAGATTTAAAGCATCATGGCAATTACATCACGGTACTAAACAAACTTCAGGCTGGTGTTGCAAATCAGTTCTTCTGAGCCGGACAAACGGGCTGGACTAGCGGAGGCAAAGATGGCTGCAGGGAACTTGAAGTGAACTTGAAGACGTAAGTTGGTTAGTGGATACAAGTCGACTCCTGCTATTTGCGTCGCTTGACCAGTTGGTCGGTCAGCTCATTCTACACCCTAACGTATATTGGGTCGCAGTTTTCAACGCTGCAAAATCACGCCAGTTCATTAATGTCATTCATGACGAGCGAACAAGCATAGCGCCACGCCTAGGAGACTTCTTCTTGTTTGTGGATTCCAGAGGGCTCCGTTGCAATTAACTTTTTCAGTTTATAAGTGGACTTTGGGTGTGACAATGGTTTCTAATTGAAACCCGTACAAAATTATTCACCCAAACTCTTAAAAATGCGTTTTAGCTAAACGCATGATTCCCAACTAAAGCAGCATTTCCGAGTTCCACCAAACCCTTCCTGTGATGTTGTTGGGTTGCGGCATGATACACGGAAAAGGCACTGAAGCGAGGAGTTTTAAGAATGACTTCCGATCACGCCTTCAAGAAATACCACGACTGTAGAGAAGCTGATTACTCCGACTTCAACCTTTTTGCAATTTAAAACTGAATCACATTTTCACTAAGATAGTCTGTACCCTAGAATGGATCTGAAACTTTACTAAGGGTACTTTCAGTACCGAAAATTTCCATTTAGGAATGAATGTACTTTACTACGTCACCCTGACGGGCCGGAAGTCGGAACAGCTGGAATGTTCCGCCGTTTCGTCGAACACAGTTCATTTAAAGCTGGCGGATTGTGTTATTCCTGTCTCGATAGAAAACTTGGGACTTAAATGGGTTTGTGTCATCTCAAACATGGCTAACCTGAATTCAACACTTAAAAAATCAAGTGAAAAAAACGCCAAACTGCAACGGACATTCGAATGGAAAGAGTTTGAAAGCGATGAACTGTCACACATGCTAATATCAGTAAGATAGTGTAATGTAACTTTGTTTAACACCTGATTTGATTTCTTGGTTCGGAAGTAGAACAGCGTTGTTATCACATCTTAAAACAGTATTCTAAGCAGCTGCCATTTTAAATAGTACCAAATATATGAAGTTCTTTAATGAAGTCCTTTAATGAGTTTCCTTTATCTCGTTACTTGTAAGGTTTCAAAAAAAGAAGTATTCCGTCAGCTGAGCTGTCGCTGCCCTGAAGAGACCGGGTGAAAATGAGTAATGTCACAGACGTACCAACGAACCGTATTCATCGCCTTCCTGCTCCGCTATTGTTTCATTTGAAATAGTACCAAATATATGAAGTCTTTTAATCAGTTTTCTTTATCTCGTTACTTGTAGGATTTCAACAAAAGAAGTATTCCGTCGGCTAAGCTGTCGCTTTTTCTGAAGAGATCGCGTGACCATGAACAATTCCACAAAGATACCGCTGAACTATTCATCGCCTGCCTGCTCCGCTGTAGTTTCCACAATGTTCACAGTAACTCTGTCAGTTATAAGTGCAGCGACGTTCATCGGAAATGCATTGGTAGCTACAACCTTTATAAAGACCCGCAGCTTGAGGACGAGCACAAACTATTACATCGTGAATATGGCTGTGTCCGACTTACTGTGTCCCATCTTCAACTGGCCACTGTACGCCAGTGAAGGCATGCTCACACCTGAAGTCCTCATCAGCGAGCCTTGGGCTTCACCTATTTGTAAACTGGGCATGTATTTCAGGGCAGTGTCGCAGGCGGTTTCAATTCTAAGCCTTGTGCTCATTGCTTTGGATAGATTTGTTGCCATTGTTTATCCCTTGAAAGTTATCATGTTGAATGTGAAAGTTCGGGTGATCTTGCTGTCTATGTCTTGGGTTATACCAATACTCTTTGGTTTGCCCTATGCTCTTTATGCCACAATTATCAAAGTAGAGAGGTACACTTTTTGCAGGTTTTTGATGAGCGATGAATCTCTAACAGTTTTCAATGCCGCGGGTTTTGTTGTCTTTTACATCGTTCCTCTCATTACAATCACAGTTCTGTACTCTGAGGTCTTGAGAACCTTAAAGACCAGACCACTCCCGGGTGAGTTATTGAACGATCAAAAGACTGAAAAACGACGACAGCAAAATCGGAGGATCTTAAAAATCTTGATGTCAATCGTGTTTGCCTTTTTTGTTTGCTGGACTCCACTTTGCATTTATTTGTTCCTCAAGAAATTTTACCCAGCTCTTTTCCCAACGGACAAATGTTTATTTCTTGTGGGATTTACGTTCTATGTGTTTCCGTCTGTCAGCACAGCCATCAACCCTGTTATCCTTTTTGTGTTTAGCACAAACTACAATCAAGCCTTAAAGACGCTGCTTTCGCCAATTATTACCCTTTGTAAACTGCCTGACTTTACAAAAGGCAGGCGTAAGCGCGCTGAAACAATAGCAACGCTAGAAGTGAATCTGGTAATGACAGACACCAAGTTGTTGGACTAAACTTAGCCCGCATGATATGATTATTTCCGATTATTCAGTCTGCGCATAATTTCTCACCTCAAATATGATTAGTCAAATGGAGACAAACTTTGCGTCTTGACTTAAACGTATCCTCTTCCCAACGAATGTAGCCAACTAATGTCTGGAGACAGTTCTTGTGGGACCGTCAAATTTAAGGGTTGGTGGATGGAATGTCGTCAATGGATCACACTGCCTGAAGTTGATGTTTAGCACCATAAAAGTTTAGGCTGAACGGTGTAACCGGCAATGATGCGATGATTGGAAATATAGGCATAAAACGCGACTCATAATGATTCCCAAAGAGATAACCCAAAGTGTTACCGCAGTTGCGTAACTGTTTCAATACTTTTATTTGTTTTTTTCCTTTTGTTTCATTACGTAACTTTTTCATGTCTATGTACGCTCACACCTCTTTTGTTTGTCTTAGTTTTTAAAAGCCAATCTTTTTTGTGCAAGCTTTTTATTTTCGTCTCGTTGCTTATAGTGTATGTCAGATTGTTTAGTTTGCTTTCGCTGCTGCTAGTTTTTCCTGTGCCGTACGTAGAGTCACCGATAAGGTACGTTTGTATTTGGCCTTATGTTTCCTGTATTGTTGCAAGTTTTCTGTCGTCCTATTCTTAATATATTTTTTTGTAATTTTCCTTTAAGAACCGTTCTGGGACGGAGGTTTGTACCGTACGGGACGAGTTTTAAGGTGACAAAATAAACTGTAGAGTGCTGAGTTCCTATACAGCGGCTACACAAAGGGACCGTTAGAATTTTCTACGGTCACTATAGCTGCACGCTATAAAACTGTCCAGAACATTCTACGAGACGATGTAATCATGGTGTAAGGCTATATGTAAAGGTACATGCAAAATTGCGTTATAAGCTTCGCGAATGTTGTAGAATACTTGTTAATTGTACAACGACTCGGCTTTCTAGCAGTTAGGAGTGTTGCTGTCGACAGAGACCGACTGTTTGAAGGAGCTACGAAAGCTATAGTGAGATGTATTGTCTTCTGGCAATAATTTGGGAGATTGTGTTATATAGTCAAGAAGTTTGAGAAGATATTTTATTTGACCAGTAATGGACAAACGTTATTTTGATGATAAACTATATATATTGTTTAGAGGTCCCTACCTCGAGGCAAAGTAAGTTCGATAAATTTATTGGGTATCTTTAAACTGAATTAGTTGAGTTTCTGGGAATGTTTAGGGTGCTTTTCTATTGAGTCATGAGGGAATCTTTTTAAGGACGGCAACGGCAACTAGAACGCCACAAAACAATAGGTTTAATGACCAAAAACAGTCGCTCTGCACGTGCATTTTACAGTTTTGTACTTTCCTTTGCCGTCCTCTGCACAACAACAAAGTGAAATGACCAAATTTTATGTTTTCTCGCGAACGTGAGTGCATGACGGGAAAGTTTTCTTTTTTTTTCCATGCCTTAAACGCCGTTCATAGTAATTTATAGTTCCTGGACAGTTCGTCACGTCGGCATTTTGCAAGTTAAAGAAATTTCATTAATTTCGAAAGCGTCACAGAAACGAGAAGTTATATTTTGAAATGACGTTTTCGTTGCCGTCGCCGTCGTCGTTGCTAAAACTCCCTAATACCACGGATAAGGCGGGCTGCGATAAAAAATAACAAAAAACGAGGGAAACATCATCAAACTACGGAAACCTGAACTTTGCCTCAAGGACAAAACTGATGAATATTTTGAAAAAAAAATAAAAAGAAGACGATGGAATAGCATTGCCACCTCCCACTAAAATGGAGGTTATTTGTCGCCCA
Organism: Galaxea fascicularis; assembly: GCA_948470475.1. Lineage (NCBI taxonomy): Eukaryota > Metazoa > Cnidaria > Anthozoa > Scleractinia > Euphylliidae > Galaxea > Galaxea fascicularis. The sequence continues at coordinate 16,348,319 of OX419342.1, forward strand.
TTGATTCCTTTTGTGGACAATGGTGCTGGAGTTCTTCTTCTTCTTCGTGCTTCTTTTCTTGTAAAACACAACACTGTACTTTGACATCTCGTTTGAATTAATACGTCCATGCCGCAGATAGGTCGTTTGGCGCTATTTTTATATTTTAGGTTCACAATAATTTTTAGAGAGTTATTTTAAATCCAAAAATGGAGTTAAAATTTTAGGTTCAAGATAACTCCTTTTTTGAAGTAACTTTAACTCCTAAATTTAACTCCAAAACTGGGGTAAGTTTTACTCCTCAACTGAGGTAGTTATCAGTTCTCCTCTTAGAGTTATTATTACTCCAAAATGGAATAAACATTTTAGGTTCAAAATAACTCCTGTTTTGGAGTAACGTTAACTCCTGAATTTAACTCCAAAAGTGGGGTTACGGTAACTCCTCAACTGAGGTAGTTTTTATAATAATAATAATAATAATAATAATAATAATAATAATAATAATAATAATAATAATAGTCTTTATTCAATCAAAGGAGAAGTGTTTAATTTTTACTCCTCTTTAGGTTATTATAACTCTAAAATGGAGTAAACATGTTAGGTTCAAAATATCTCCTTTTTTGGGGTAACCTTAACTCGAAATTGGGGTTAATACAACTCCTTAAATGGGGGTAGTTTTTACTCATTTTTAGAGTTAATACGGCTCCAAATTGGAGTAGCAATTTTAGGTTCAAAACAACTCCTTTTGGGACAACTTTAACACCTCAAATTCAGCTCCAAAATTACTCTTTTTTTGACTCCTAAACTGGGGTAAAAATCTTCTGTGCACCATAATTCTTCTCAGTGAGTCACGTAACTCCTTCACTTCAACCCCAAATCTGGGTTTAGTTACACCTCTCAAATAGATCAAATATAGGTAATTCTTGATCGGAGTCGCTTAAAACCCCGATGCAATCTATAATAATTCGTATAGCTAGAAAGCCCAAGGAAATTATTTCTGGACTGTTGAGTTTTCGTTTATCTTCTGTGAGGGCGACACAATTTGTAACTGCAATTTTAAATTTGCTTGTAAAATATGGGAAACATCTACTTATAATTCCTCAAGAATTAGTAGTGGTTGGAGAAGTGTTTAATTTTTACACACTTACAATACTGCTGGTCTGGTTTTTTTCAACCTATATCTCACTGTGTCACTATCTGAAGAAACACTCATCCTTGCCTTGTTATACTAAATCGAAACAAGTAAGGCTCTGCAAACCAAGAAACAAAGCGGGGTCGCCGAGATTGACTCTTTTTTGTCACCCTGTAATTACCGCGTAATATAAGGGTAAAGAGACAGGCAAGAACTGATAGCCTCAGAGTTGTTAAGTCTTTGGGGGTAGATCGATAGAACTAAATAGAAATTTAGACTTTGCGATAAGTTTAGACGCTGACGTTTATGGTCCAAAATGGATCGACCCTAATTTCTAAAACAAACTTTTAAAAATGGACTTGCGAGTCGAAATAATGACAACTCAAGGAAAATATTGAACCCACGGCTTGTTGAAAATGGATTTATTAACAAATTCGGTCAGCGTTAGCTTTCCGGTGTTTTGAACTGTTTTGCAACTGGCAAAAATGCTGCAACGAGTTGCAAAAATGCTTGAGACACTGTGCGCCATTTGGCCTTGAACATGCAACGTCCGAAGTGTTGCTTTGAAATAAGGACTGAAAAAAAAAAAAAAGAAAAGAAAACAACGACGAAAACAACGATTTTGACTATTATTACAAAAAATGTTATGTTAGAAGTAACCCAGAATGAGAAGGTACAAGGGTCAGGGGGGAGGGTGGGGGGGAGCAACTTCCCATACATTCCCTTAATAAGCTGGGTTCTTTCTGTGAAAATGCCGATTTAAGTGTAAATTTAGACAAGACAAAAATTATGATTTTTAATAACTGTGGTAAGTCTTTAGACAACTACTCGTTCAGATACGGCGCTGATGAACCGGAAAATGTAAAATCTTATAAATATCTTGGACTCATAATGAGTCCTTTTGGAAACTTTAATCTCGCTAGGCAAGAGCTGAAGAAAGTTGCACTTAAAGCCCTCTATAAATTATGAAAAGAGATCATGGAAACCACTTCAGAGAAAATATAAAATTAACGATGAAGTTATTTGATGCACTGATATCTCCCATACTCTTTTATGCGAGTGAAGTGTGGGGGATTGATTGCAATGGGAAATTAGAAAAGGATCTAGCAGAAATAGTTCAAAATAAATTCCTAAAGTGGTTGCTGGGAGTTAATAAATACTGCAATAACAATGCGTGCGGATGGAGGACTGAGACAGGAAGTTTCCCAATGAGAATTGAAGCTCAACGTAGGAACTTTAAGTGTTGGTTAACCTCAACCAAAAATGAAAACAAATTATCCCAAAATAAGCATGAACATGTCTGTCTGTCTGTCTTCTCTTAAATGAAATCCAACTTCTAAAGCAATCATGGAGGCATCAGTCAGCGGATTCGTGTACTGCGCACGAGCAGAGTTTGTTATCCCGTAGTGTAAACAAAAAAGAAACAGGGCGGCCGATGCCAGTGCAAAATGCGGTGGCTTCTTTTTTAGTTTATTCAATGATTTTTTTTTCATTTCAAAGCCCGTCAATTTGGAAAATGTACTTCTTCGCCGACGTCGTTTTTAACGCACAGTAGTTTCTCCGCGATTATCCCTGTCCAAGCTGAACATACGCAGTTCACGAGAGAGCTGGCAGGTGTATAAAATGCTTCAATCGCTGGAGTTACGGTCACCAAGATGACAGATAGGCTTGGTAAAATACTTGTTCCGGAACTTGATGTTATAATCAGTTCCAGGAGACACTGCACATTCGCAGCTGAAAGAATCGCAGCCGACGTTAAATACAGGACAAATTCAAGAATGGAATAAGCACTTTTGGGACCCAGGTTTAGTGGGTTGAATGAAATAACATTTTTTTAAATGTTGTTTTCTTCAAATCTCCCCAACCCAAAACATCACGCTGATATACAGGAAAGTTTGCAAAAGCAGTTTTTCGTGTTTCGACGAGAAGAACACGTTCCCAGTACATACTGTGTTGAATGAAATTGAACGCGTTCGGTTGAAAATGCGATGTTTGTCGTGATGTTTTAAAGCCATCGAACCCGCATTTTATTGGCAACAGAAAGAGGTCCTTAGGCGAATAAATTACACTGATTATCGTCTGGATCCTAAAACTCGGTTATCCGACGGTACATCGCGTTCCCGTGAATAAACGGATTATCGAGCAAACTAGCTATGCGGACTACGCATTCAACTCGTACCTATAATTTGTGCGAGTTGTGAGTTGTACCTCGACGGGAAGCTTCAGAGCCATTAGGGAACGAATCAACTCTGACCGTTTTTTCAACTTCACTTCGCGATAATAAATAGCACCAACAAAAAAGCCAACAGACACGTAGTTTTTACAGAGCGCCCACATATATACGACGCTGACCAAGACGAGCGCTTTGCAAGTTGTGAGAACATCGTTTCACGGTCCCAGGCCTTTTTTCGACTCCTCCCTCCTCCCCTGTAGAAGGACCCTGACGAAAACGACGAATTTCACGAAAAGTTACAAAAACAATGATTCTGTTGAAAATTACAAGAATTTCCTATGTTAGAACGAACCCTGAATATGAGGGCACAGATGACTTTGGCAGTAATCATTAAATGAAAACTTCAATGGCAACTCCCAAATTAACCAGAGGTCTGCCTGAAATGAATTGGTGTTTTGAAGGGTGGCAAATACTTGTACTAAATTATAAGATGTTAACTTTGTTGCAGTCTCATTTACACATTTGGAAAAAATATCTGGCATGCTTTTTATCGAAGTTGTGTACCAATACTATTATTGCTTGTCGTTGACTTTCTGATGAAGTACCTGTGGCTCAGTGCAACGATTTTGACGACAGTTACCAAAACTTGCTATGTTAGAAGTAACCCAGAATGAGAGGGCACAAGGACCCTGACAAAAACGACGAATTGCGCTTGAAAAAGATGTTTTTCCACAAAACACAAACGACTGTACAAGTTTCTTGCCTATAAGTTTTTTTTTGAAAAAAAAAAATGAACTTTTCGTCAACTCAAATTGTTAAAATGTTCCTCATCCATGAGATGGCTCACAGGGGCCTTTGATGTTACTTTAGGGCTGGTTCAAGTAATGTGTTATGTTGACCCTGCAAAGCTTACGTTAAGGCCCCTGAACAGACTTTGTCGTCGTTCGCCCAAAAGAAAAATCTAACCAAATTCAAAGTATTTTTTCCAGAAATGGTTCACCTAAATATATAATCTGGAAGCGTTTAGGATTTTCGTTCATTTTACAGACTTAATATGTAGGCGGTGTTTAAAGATACTGGACACTCCTAAGGTACTGAGACATGTACATAGGCGTGCTTGGTTCTGGCTTCTCCGTCTGCACAACAGTTTTTTCTCTTTCAAGTACACCATTCATTTTATAATTTGGATAACATTAAATGTGTGCATTCAACACAGTCATCACACCTTGAAAACCTCAACGCTTTAAAGCCTATCCATTTTGTTAAAGACGCACTTACCTAATAATTAAAGTTTTATTCAGGACTACATAACTCTTTAAACGACGAAGTTGATTACAAGCTAGCACTTTCAGGTTATGTTTCCACCACAAAATTTACTCAACAGAGCTACTTTCGATAACGGTGTACATTAAATAGCTTTTACTTTAGTAATTTAATAACTTTTAATCCTGATATAAGAGTCAACCAACGTTAAACTGACTCAGCGCATTCTTTCTAGGAGCAGGTAACGTACGTCTTAGAAGATAAATTCCAAAGTGGTTAATCCGTATCTCTGCGGTGCTCGAGATGTAGCGATATCTTTTCCCTGTAGCTTTGAATTCACCAGGTATTCTTTGTTCATTTTCTCCTGACTCCATGTCAGCACCTTGTCAATGTTTGGCGTCCGAATTCCCACAATTTCAGCAATGCCACGGATGACAACCAGGCCATAAGGGATATCCTCTGTCATGTAACGGTGCGTGAAATCAGGCACGTATTTTCCGTCGCTGGTCATCTTGACTGGGTGTTTGAGGCCTTGGTAGGCAGCGTTGGTCTGTATAGCTGTCAGGAGGTTCGTCTTGTCTGAAATTTCGTCTGGATAGCATCGCAGGTACCACTCATAAATGTGCTCTACCTACAAATACAACGAGCCTCTTTAAAATTTTGCTGGATCACGAGAAATATATATTAACTAAATCACAGCCAGTCAGTCGCGACCTGTGCATAACACCTGTCACAAGACCAAACATGAAATGTTGAAACATAGTCGACAATTTGTTTCATTGATAAACTTTTCCTGGATTATTATCTTTCATTGTCTGAAAAGTACAGTCTGAGAAGTGTATGGAATCACTTTGGCTTGCCTTGGTGTATAAATACAGTCGGAAGGGAGAAAGTAATGTCTCTTTGCCCCTTGCGGGTTTACCTTGTTTGACTGCGGGATGTTTGTTCACTCTTTTATGTGCCTTTGAAGCCTTGATTCTCTTTGTTTGGATCTTATATTGGTGACTATGAAACTTGCAACCTAAAATTTCAGTTTGCCGGTTTAAATGTGCCCGTACAAACAAACAATCGAACGAACGTTTGAACGAACAGTCAATTGAAAATCTTACCCTGGACATGTCCGCTCCTGTTTTTAATTCAATTAACTCGGCAATCTTTACAATCTCGTCTGAGATGCTGGAAATGAGTTTGGCAGTCGTTTCAGTGACGCCTTTGTAGAAAAGAGGAGCATGATCAAGGGGATTCCCGTCCCACCCCTCCCACTGGGCGTACATAATGGACGGGCGCAAATAGGCATTGACGCATATTAAGTCAACATCAAGTAGTTGGCCATCTGAGACAATCAACTCAGGGAGGGGTCCCAGTAAATACTGCAGGGTGGCAACTAGGTCGTTTTTCGGTGGCTGGTATCCTGTCTGTGAAGAAAGGAAAACAGAAACAAAAAAGATCAGAGAATGGCATAGAAATAATTTATTTTATTATATCTCTCAGTTAGTAGGCGCGCTGTGATTGGTCTAAATTTGAAAGTTTTCTTTCTCACTCGCCCGACTAACCTTAAAGATATAATAAATATCTTACTAACCTCGTTTTCTCGCTCCATACTGTAACTTACGGATCCTCTTTTTTTCCCATTGATTTATGGCCCGCGCGCTTCGCACTGGGGCCATAAGCGAACGGGAAAAAACTCGGTCCGTAACTTACAGTACGGATCTCAAACTCGGTTAGTAAGAGGTATTTATTATATCTCTCAGTTAGAACGCATGCTGTGATTGGTCAATTTAGCGGGCTGTATTCTACTGTACGGCCCACTAAATTTGAAAGTTTCCTTTTCCGCGCACCCGATTAACTTCAGAGATATAATAAATATCTTATTAACCCAGTTTTCTCTATCCGTACTGTAAGTTACGGATGCCCGTTTTTCCCCGGTTGATTTATGGCCCGCACCATCACAGGCCGTTACGTACGTTACGGGGAAAGAGTTCACATATTTTAGTTCGTCGAGTGACCGCGGAACGTTACCTTCGAGCGAGCAGGTATCGCGTTACAAAACGACCGTTGAGATTTGAGACGTATGGGAAATAAAATATTGAAATTTGTGAACGTTAAACAAAGGCAAATTTCAACTTTTTTCAATAAAATGAGTAAAGAAGACTTACCTCTTTCACGTTCTTGTGTGTTTTGGTGTGAATTCATCGTTTTTCGCTTTCTTGTATGAGCCCTGTTTCACCTTCGTCTTATCAAGGGTGAAACAGGAGTCATGCAAGAAAGCGAAAAACGATGAAAGGGAAATGTTACTACCACCCTAGCATTTTTCAATTCTCAAATTCGGACTTATTTCTTCCTATTTTTCATGATTAATATTGCTGGTAACGCCAGTGAGGCAATACAGTAATTTTTATAGCCAATACACTTCAGTACAGCTAACATGACATGTAAGCTAAATGCTTTTTCATAAATGTCACACTCTCGACCATAGCATAAACGAATTAAATAGTATAAACCTTAACCTGCCCTCAGTTGCATTTTATGATACTGCACGTTCATGATTACTGCACGCTGATACGCCACATGAAATGACAACCAATTCTCAGTCCATAATAGATCGGTCGTCGCCCGGGTCAACGAGGACCGCACCTTCCGCTGCGCACCAGAACGGAGGTGAGAAGAATGCAAGTGGTCTGACAACTAGCAAAATACGGGTCAGCAATAATATCACTATTGGCACCTGGAACGTGAGAACCTTGCGAATGGCAGGTAAATTGCTGGAACATCGTAAGATCGAAGGTCTCTGCGAGGTACGATGAAAAAACGTTGGCGAAACATCCCTCAGAAGGGTCATAACTTATACTTCAGTGGCAAGGAGGACAAGCACGAACAAGACGTTTGATTTCTTGTTCACAAGGATATCCAGTCTCAAGCACGCTTATCACCATCCGCCTGGGGGCGGAGTCCATTTAACCTCACAATTATATCTCTGAGTGGACAGGGTTGAAGTTTTGCGACGCCCTAAGAGAATCTGAAGACAAAACTGATCATCAAATGAAGGGAAAGGGTTGCTAGGTTCGTGGCGCCCCAATGGTCACTGACTACGGGATAGGTGCAAGGTGGTGAATATGTAACATATTAGTTGTTTACCTTAATGGCACAAATCAGTGATTCTTTGGAACCGAACATCTCACATTTCATTCCAAGCTCATGTGTACGACATGTCCAAGGCAAGGACTCAAAATTTACGATCGTGCACTGCTGCACTGTGTCACCGAGAACGTGACCAGCTTGGAACCCAAATCCTGGGTGCCCTGGTAGACCAACTATGGAAGTCCCGGGTTTGATGTGAGGAAGTAAAGCCTCGAAATAACGTTGATGGGCAGATGCGGGCAGAACAAAAACCACCATATTAACATCTCGCATGGCATCCTCTGGGCTTTTCTTTACCATCACAGCTTTATATGAAATATGGGTTGGCTCCTTCGCCCTCCACTGAACAGCAACCTCGACTACAGCATTCCAGTCTGTTTCTTCTTGATCCAAGCTGAACATCCGAACGTTTGTGCCTTTCTTAGAAGACGCAATGCAAGCGACAGCATGAGCTTCATCGCCACTTCCACAAACCAGCAAATTGATCACATCTGAAGTGTTTCGCATTTCCTGTGAAGGGTAAGAAGATTTCTACTACTTCTATTGTAAACACAAAAAAGGCGCTCTCCACATGTAAGACGCAAAGGATATACCCAATCAGACTTAATTAAGAATGATCTGAATATTCAGACCAAACCCTCAGTAAGGGATCGGAAAATCCAATTGGTTTATAAAAGTTATTATCAATTATTTAAACCGAAGTTCTTTTTAGCGGAGTAATAGAATTGATCATATATTTAGGCCAAATTGTTACGTGAGCATAATTTTAGTTTTGGAACCGTTCTTTGAGTGTCTTTGAATCGTCCTTGTACCGTAACAGCACAAAATCTGTTTTTGTTGTGCTGCGTGGTGTGGTTAAGAAAGTGTTCCCCGGCCTGAACGATAATACAGGCAATATTTTGGTTAACTTGCTCTCGCAACAAATGGTGTGTTGCAAGCTGCGACGACGAGTTTCAGAAACTGAAATGCCATTCGTTGATCTTTGTTTATACTCGTAATAAGCAACCACAGTCTGCAACGCATTATGTGCTGCGCTACAAGCTAATGTAAATATTGCCCGTAGGTGAGGCAAAAGGCTGAAATTACACGTACAAACAGCCTAAAAACGCCAAAGGTTCCTGCTACTCCAGATACTCCAGTAACTCCTCCAATGCCGGCAGCTGTTGCTGCACTGATTACTCCGGTGGCCCCTGCACTCTGACAAAGAGCAAATATACTACCAGCAGCCACAGATCCGCCGTAAACGGCTGACTGTACAGCCGCTGCAGCCGAACCAGCCGCTACTCCGGAAGCTGTGAATCCCGCGGCACCCAAGGCAGCTCCAGCTATCACCGGAGCTGCCACAACACCTGCAATAGCAGCTGCTCCTCCAACAGCCACGGCAGCCAACGTCCTCGTGAAAAAGGACGTAGTTTCTGTCGAATAAAATGGCATGTAAACTTAAGCATAGTTTTTAGATAAGTGTCAAAACTATAATATATTTTCATTGTTTCGCTGTTCTATGCTTAATGGTTGGGATAAAGGCCCCTAATCCCTAAATAATTTTACACTAATATCAAACTTTGCACCTATTCCAAAAACATTTAGCATTTCATGTTTATTACCAGTTTGGGACTTTGCTATACTCTTCAAAAGTTACGTAAAACTAAGAATCATTTGTCACACGACCGAGCTACTGATGGGGCATGGGTCTATTCCTGATTTGACGTCGCAAACAGCTTTGCATACATGTTTACGAAGACGTACCGCAGCGCAATTCAGTTTGTGACGTCATACATACATCATCTTTATGTATTCACGAAATATTATCATAAAAGTGACTAAAACGACAAAACTAAACTTTAAAAGGCTACAATTAGCCTAAACTCGGGCCTGCAAAAATGTAGTGTGTATCCCCAATGTAGTGCTAAGCAAAAGAAAACAGAGAAGTCTGTCCTTCTTACATCGGACACATGGCGCTACTTGTTCAGTTGAAGGTAATCCCATCGACAAATTGTATCCCTTTAAAGTGCAAAATTACTTTACAGCTTAACCATTGATAACAATAATACTACTTGAAAGAAAAGAAATCCGCGGAAGGTGCTACTAACAACTGACGAACCCGGCATGACCTGCATCTGAAGTGGTGTCAATGCAACCACACCACACCACACCAAGTAAGCTGAGAATTAATGAGGTGAAAATAAGCACATTGTTTACGCCGATAGATGGGTTTTGAGAAACGAAACACTTATCGAAGGATTTAAAATTCGCGATATGGCAAGAGAAACCTCCGGCATGATTTATCAAAGCATCGTTTGCAGAAAAAAATCAAAAGAAACGAAGGTGAGCTTTGAAAACAGTGACCGACCTTCTGTGCAGTGGTGCACGAAAGGTCACTTGAGTCAAGTGCACGACACGTGAAGATGACTGATCTTACGTTAAGGCATTCTCGTCCCCAGAGCTCACGTTCCTTCTGGCCTGCGGCAGAGATCGAGAGCTCTGGCTGGTTCCAAACCCCGAAGTCCGTGAATCACGGACTTCCGGCTCTTCTGAGCAAACTCAGAAGTTTGAAACAATAATGGTTGCTAACGGCTACAAAAATGCGTCTTCACTGCGACTGCGCATATTTCGGAACTGACTAGAGTTCTCGATTTTTGCCGCAGGCCAGAAGGATCTTGAGCTCTGGGGACGAGAATGACTTTAAGGCCCCGGCAAAGGAGGACACATTATTGCGGGCACATTGTTGCCGACACAAATGTTTCCCCGTTTGCCCGCCCGCGCAACATTTGCTGCGGACACAAATTTTACGTCCGGGACACAAAAATGTTTCTGATTTTGTTCAGAAACATTTTGTGTCCGCAGCAAATGTTTTCCAGTTGCGAAGCATGGCAGCAATCATGAGCAACAATGTGTCCTCGTTTGTCAGGGCCTTTAAACCCTTCTGTCCGGTGGTGAGTGTTGGCCCCTAAAAATAGAACTGTCACGCGTCCGAGTTGTGAGCACAGCACGTGCGTGGCTTCCAACCTTTTCTAAAATTCGGCAAACCTTTACAAAGATGTGTGCAGACAAATGCGTTCAGTTCGTTGGAAGTGGATTGTTTAACCTTGAGCACTTACTTGGGCCAGGTTGTGGAAGGTATCACATTACACGAAAACAAGTTTATGCAAATTTGAGATACTTGGTCAGTAAATACGTAAATTGACGGCACGTGCTTTCTATTGTGCATTGACCAATGAAAACACCGCCGAGTGCGCTGTATTTTGCACTGACCAATCAAACACTGCCACGTGTTTCTATTGTGCATTTTGATGCACAGGAAAAGAATTCTCACATGATTATAACTCGGTCCCCTACGGGCCCGAGTAACTAAATTAATAAAATGTACAATAAAAACTTACATGAAGTCATTGTAATCTCTCCCGTGGATAGAAGTTGGAGTTGTTCAAACTAGGCTGGTGTCCGATCTTTAAGGGGATCCTGTTCCACAGAACAGACCCCTATAATGTAGGCTACCTGGCATATTCAGTTCTCGGTCTAGGAATGTAGTAATTTGATTCAGAGTTTCTAAGATTATGTGTGTGAACGGCTGCTTTAGATACAATGGGGAATGATTATTATGAATTTTGTACATAGGTACAGCCAGCTGTTTTAATCTAAAGTTTTCTAATCTTTCCCAGCCAAGCCCATCCAACGAGTCACTTGAGCGAATCTCATAGTCAGAAAGGGTGACAATCCTGGCGGCCCTATTTTGTAGTTTTTGGAGTTCGTCGGATAAGCTCTGGCTAATATTGCCCCAGACGGGGCTACAACCGGCTACAATCATGAATTGAAGTAGGGCGTCACAAGTGCATTATATATATTTATTTAGTATCAAAAAATATGGATAAAGGTCTTATCCCCTGTGGCGTTTTCATAGACCTCCAAAGGCTTTTGATACCGTTGACCATACTATCTCACTTGAAACATTGGATTTTTATGGATTTAGAGGTATAATAATTAATTGGTTCTCTTCTTATTTGGGACAAAGGACTCAAGTTATAGTTTAACTGACGCCTGTAGATAAAAACGTAATAGTGCCATAAGATGGCAGCGCATTCCTTTGTCTTTCATTTGATGTTTAAATCAGCTCCTTGTTCAGCTTTTCTTCTCTTTTAACGTTGCTCTTTTTGATCTCAACTTTACATTCCTATCAATAATTTTTTTTAGCAGTCTTTTATTTTTCCTTATTTCCGGGCCCGCCTAGATTAGCTACGCTACCTGCGGGTCAGATAACTATATAAATATTCAAAATTTGAAAAAAAAATCAATCAATCAATCAATCAATCAATCAATCAATCAATCGATATCTAGTAATTTTTGTGTGTTAGAGTCTGGTGATGTTGCACCTACATTGCAGTTTATATCGCCAATAATATCGACCTCCATATGATATGAATCAAATCGGGATTAGACCCACTCCCCCTTATTAGTTTGGTCGTGTGATAGGTGATGGCCACATTTTCTAACTTTTACAGTCTATAAAAAGTCAAGAGTTGGTAAAAAGGAACAATTCGTTTCGAACAGGGGCAAAGATTTATTTTACTTAGAAAAAAGTATTTTGGGGTAAGTTACACTTTAAGATTTACAGGACTGTGGCCAGATTCACACAGCTCTCCTAAGTTAAGATCTATCCTAAGCATTGTTCTCTCACAATAGCACATTGTTTTGATATCAGCAACCTATTGTTAGAAAACAATACTACGATTCATATTAACTTAGCAGGGCTTCGTGAATCCAGTCCCTGGTTAGTTTACCGCTCATTCGGCAACAACGACCTGCCCCTGTGAGTAATCATTCAAGTATATCAAACCGTGACTTGGGCTTAAAGCAGATCATCGTGTGTTTTTTTGTGTGACTCCCCCCTCCCTGTTAGTAGCGCTCTCACTATTGGTTGGTTTTGGATTGTCCTGAGGCTTGCTGTTTTCCCGAGTTAGTTCCCGTGGTTGTTCTGTTTTTGGTTCCTTCATTTCGTTGTCCTAAATAACAGAAATCAAGTTTTTTTCAGCTACGGTTACTGAATGCTCAACAAACAACTTTAACAAAACACTAACTAAAAGTGACGAAAAATAGAAAACTACGTTTTCTATTCTTCGTCATTTTTACGTTACTCTGCCTCCACGCTACTTCCGTTGTCAAGGACTTCTTAACTGTAACTAATCTTTTCTGAAACGAACAAATGCTGGTGGACGAACAAAAACGAGCTTACGAGCGCCGATCTACTGTTTACCGTCCACCAGCATGGCAGCGATAACGTAATGTGTAAACCACCTACAGAATGACACAACGGCATGTTTGCAATTAATCGTGACTGTTTAATGTCCAATTGCATATTTCAAGACCTCTTGTACGTTTGAGTATCGGAATTGAATGTCAAAATGGGATATTTGAACATCAAAGGTAGATATCAAAAATGAATATTTGAATATTATAACTAAATGCTTGGAAATCATAACTGCATATATTAATGCCATGACTTCGTGCATGAATATCGATCACAATTGTATATCTCAATGTTATATAATGTTCCGACCGAAAGCAACGGGCCCTTTACTTTCGTATTTAGCAGCGAACTGAAGGGACCGCTACTCAGTTCGAGTGGCCGTTACTTTTCGATGGTTAAAAAACGATTTTACTGTAAATAAGAAACTGAGAGATATTTTCCTCGTTTCAGAGTATAAACATGATATGTTTCACGTTAAATACTCCTTAAAAGCGCATTTTACATAGATCTAAATTACTGCTGTTACATCAAATACAATTTGGTGTTTGATTGTAGTTGAGTGGTAATTTTTGAAGGGCTGCTACTTTCGGGTGGGCCGTTACTTTCACGGTTCCGCACAAAGGTAAAAGATTAACGTTACTTTCGGGGAGTCGTTATTTTCGGGGGGGCGCTTACTTTCGGAATTCTACGGTAACTGATAATACAATTCAACATGATGTTTGACTGTAATCACACTCCATAGATTTTAATAGCAAATGCGTATTTTTGAAGATATTTTCCTCAAAATTAGTACCTCCCGATATAGAACACGGCGTAAATACATATTTAAAACCTTATAGGAATCTTGCTTGCAAATTGCCTCAAAATCTTCAGCGACACGAGGAAATTCTCATGACATTTTACGAATTAAATTAAGCCGTATCGCGTCTGAATTAATCTAACGCCAATAAAATAAAGAAAACTAATATTGAAATTGGTTATGTTCAGTGGCATAACAAAGGTTAGAAGACAGTCAAAATGCCAGAAAGTTAGTGCAACGTCGTTCATGTCGGAATTATGTTATAGTCGACGTTTCCCAGACCATCTCATGGTTTGTTATCGAATAAAAAACCTTGTTTGGCGTGTAAATTTGTGCTATTCTTTAACGCCTTTCAGGAAGCATTTTTCGTCAAACGCACGTGGTGCTGTGAAAAGCGGTACTGAGAAAAGCGACAAAAAGGAGGTTTACAACCTATGTTCAATCTGAATTCGGTTTTAGTCAGCCTGTGGTTTCAGTAGAAATAACTCTCCAAGTTTCATATCGCAGCGTGAAATGGGCTTCGAAAGAAAGAGCATGGACATGAAGTATGCCGTCAAGTAAAAACTGTACTGTAACTTACCTGATTAGCCTGACCAGGTGTTCCGCTACTTTGATCGCATGTTTCGTCGTCTCTCTTGTCCGCCATTGTGAAACCAAAATAGAAATATCGTAACTGCTGGTACAATACTCGGAAATGGACCGGAAGTCGCACCCATTCCCCACCCTTCCTTTTCAGTGCAGTTGTTTACCGTTGAAACAATAACTAGAAATCATATGTTTAAAAAGCAGTTAGGCTGAAGATAACCACGGCTGTTTTTCCTTTCAAGTTGCCGTGAGCATAACTTTTCGGCAGACAGCCGCATAAGTTTCAATGCAACCCCGTGAAGAAAATCCGAGCACAATTAGACCCAAGAGGCCCAACCCCTGACCCAACCATTTGGCATTGAAAAAGTCTATAGAAAATAAAAATCTCCGGAAAAAATAAGTAAACGATAAAAACAAGGAACGGCCTCCATGTAATAGAGCCATGGAATAGAGTTTTTTCAGAGACAAATCCAGAAGCGATGTGGGATGTTTGGAAAAATTTATATATGACAGTAGTTGATAAACATGTCCCACTTCAAAATAAACGGGTCTCCAATAAACGCTCACCGTGGATGACACATAAACTGACTCGCAAAATCTATAAACGGAATTATATGAAGAAAATTGCTATTCAAGAAAATAATACGACGGCTTGGGAGTGATATAAGCAAGCTCGAGACATGGCTCGAACAATGGCTAACCACCCAAACATCAAAGAGTGCTTGTTAATGGCGTATGATCTTCTACAATTCCCGTGAGATCAGGTGTACCCCAGGGAACTGTGTTGGGCCCTCTTATGTTCCTTTTGTACATAAACGATATCAGTAAAAACATTAAGGCGCAAGTTGGCCTTTTCGCGGACGACGCCGTTTTGTATGGTGTAATCAAACATTGTAATAATGCAAGGTCACCACAGCAAGACTTAAACACACTCGAGCACTGGGCGGACATCTGGCAAATGTCGTTTAATGCAAAGAAATGCACCGTCCTAAGAGTCTCATGCTCGAAATCTCCAGTTGAATTCCAATACACCATCCACGGAGAACCCCTGCAAACTGTAGATCACAGCAAATACCTTGGAGTTGAACTATCCAGTCTAAATTGGGATGTTCATATTGCTGGCATTATAGGCAAAGCCAACAGATCTCTTGGCTGTATAAGAAGAAACCTAAATAAGTGCCCTGAACATGTAAAGAAACAAGCCTATCTTGCTTTAGTTAGACCACAGCTTGAGTATGGCTCCTAAACATGGGACCCGTACATTCAAAAACAGATAAAGGACCTTGAGAGTGTGCAGAGACGAGCGGCACGTTTTGTTAAAAATGAATACAGCACCACTCCTGGATCTCACGAAAATACTGAATGATCTGAAATGGCCTACACTCAAGGACAGAAGGAAATTGGCACGTCTCACAATGATGTTTAAAGTAGTTTCTGGTCTATCAGCGATAGATATATTATTTAAAAGGCGACAGGGCACTATAGGCAATTCCATCCCAAGAAATTCATTCAAGTTGGTGCTAAAACAAACAAATACCAACACAGTTTTATTGCACAAAAAATCAGAGACTGGAACTCCTTACCAAATAGTATCATTGAGAAGCAGTCACCAGAAGCTTTAACAAACACTGACGTTTTAACGTAATACTCGCACGATAATTGTATGATAGGCACATGCACATCTGCACATCTGCCGTGATGGGATATACCCTTTGCAGATTATACGATTAGAATTAGAATTAGAAGAACCTATTTTAAGAACTTTGGTAGCGTAAATTTCCTTTAAGTACCATTTAAATAAGAACCCGGTATTTAGGCTAAATTGAAATATTCAGGTTCTTTTACGTGGGCTATTACTGTAACATCAGTGAACTACAAGTATGCAGAAAGATATCCTCGGCAATCGATGCCCTGAGGGGCATTAGGTCCCTCATTTCTCAATCCACTACAGTACAAATATATAACAGTTTAATGCAACCTCATTTCGATTACTGTGTCCCCGTTTGGGATGGATTGAGTTCTTATCTATGCGAGAAACTACAAAAATTGCAAAACTATTCTGCAAGCCAACTGCGAGGTAAACTCAAGCCTGCTTCTTGAAACATTGAAGTGGGACCAGCTATCATTAAGAAGAAGAAAGCATAAAGTTATAATGATGTTCAAGTCTCTCAGTGGGTTAGTCCCAGTGTACTTGAATGAATTATTCAGTGAGCGACACACAGACTATGACTTGCGTGATTCTTTCCGTAAGTTAAACGTACCCAAGCCGCGCGCTAACTATTTGAAACGTAGTTTTAGCTATAGCGGTTCCTTACTGTGGATTTCTCTTCCTAAAAGTATTCGGGGGATCAGATCAATTTGGCAGTTTTAGAAGAAAATCAATCATGCACTTGAAACATTCGATTCCCACTCGGCAATCTTGTAAATCAGTTTTTTGTAGCTATCTAATTTTTGTAAATGATTATAATTAAAATACTATTGTTATTATTGAAGAATTACTACTACTATTATGTCATCATAGTCAAGCTCTGTGAAAATCACTTGTCTACCGTGACACTGCTGAGACATACTGCGGCGAAGTCATCGACACAAAACTGGGCAACTATAATCTCCTCACTGGAGTGAGAAAATCTACTTTCATCAACTCTAGGGCTTTTGGCTTTTAGACATTGCAGTGAACAATAGACACACGCAAGCGTAATGTCAAACCCTATTTATTCGAGGAAGTAAGTGGAAACGATTAATAAAGTGAAAAGAAATAAAGAACTGCAAACAACCGTGAGATTTGATCTCTTTTGCTAACGAGAAAAACTATACGTTCACCAGTTTTTACCCTGCAACTAATGACAAACTACGCTGAAGGCGCGGGAAATATCTCCCATACAAAAATGGCGCCGTATTAGTTCTTCTTGTGAACTAGTCCTCTTGCGATGAACAACTTGGTCCCTTGTTGCAAGGATACACTTTCCTCTTGATGTATGACACCGCACTGCCAACAGTTGTACCTATGGCTACATTTGTCCCTAAGCCGATACCGGCAGCTCCAGCACTCTGAAGTCCTGCAAATATGGTTGTGGAACCAACAGCTCCTCCGTAAAATACGGACTGAACTCCA
Source organism: Galaxea fascicularis (assembly GCA_948470475.1). NCBI lineage: Eukaryota > Metazoa > Cnidaria > Anthozoa > Scleractinia > Euphylliidae > Galaxea > Galaxea fascicularis. Next base: position 16,365,745 of record OX419342.1, read on the forward strand.
GCCGCTAATGAGCCGGCGGCTACTCCTGCACTGGTGAATCCTGCTGCGCTGATAACAACGGGAGCAGCTGCTATCGCCGTAGTGCCTGCTACTATGCCGAGTGCATAGTCAGTCCAGCACCATTCTCCACTCCTGTCTTCAGCTGAAATAAGAAAAACATGTTAATCAAATAATTAATGCGTTAACTAACCATCTTTCAACTGGTTTTCCTTCCACATGTCACAATGTCAACGCGAAAAAAAATTTATGTCAAACACAGGCAATACAAGCTCAGGCAATGTTTAACATAACCATTGAACCGTTTCGCAACAGTGCTAATTACCAGGGTTTACAACAATGATATATAAAAGAAATGCATATCATGAAAAGATATGACCTTCCAGATGGTTCCTTGTGAGCGTGCCTCTTATGTATCGGGCCGTTTCAAGGAGATTTTGTTGTCCTCTCTATGTAATATACGATCATGGAAGATAGAACATCTGCGACAAAATGCATTAAACAGTGATCGTGCGAGCATACGCAGAAAAAGTCTGAACTACAGCGTTCTAACTCCTAGAAACCAAGCTTGCGCGTCTGTCTGTTATGTACAACCCTCACTATTGTCACAAACAAGTGAGGCCAATACATCTCAGAGGGGTCGGTGGTTTTTATTAAAAAAATCCACTGTACTAAAATCGTACCACCATAAAAAAAATCTTCAGCCAAAAAATGTATCCTCCACATCTTGGAAATTCCTCCAGAAAACCCTGAGAACGAGTTTTATGAAGCACAGACAGCGCAAGCATTTTGATCTTGACGGGACACTGAGTATCGCTTTTTCCTGTATTTTTCTTTTCGTCTTTTGTTTCTTTCTTTTTGTGCAATTTGCTGAACAAGTGAAAACCTCTGTCGAAAATCACACAATCACAAATATACTCCCAAAATACCCACTTTCGTTACATTTCTTCAACTTATACTCCTCCTACCCTACAAAACCGTAGCCACGAAGTTTGGTTGCGTGGGAAAGAGAGATCTGAGGGGGAAGGGGAGGAGGGACGAAGGTAACGCTTGCCCGCAGACCCGACGATTCTGCGGAACGGCGTCCCCACGAACGCGTCGATCTGATTGGTACGCGAACTGGCACCATGTAGAGGAAATAAATTATCAAGTTGTTACAACACTTCGCACGCAAAGAAAAAAAAATCTGTGTGACCCAGGTTTTTATTTTTGTTTTCGTGTACGGCGATCTTGCCGCAAAAAAAAATAACCTCTGCTCAAAAACTAAACTACATGTAAAACCAAATCAGCGACGGCGAGCTAGAGTTCGATATTCGGCACGGTTCTTCTAGCACCTATTACTTATATTTAACACATACATCCCGGTTTATAGTTGCTGTGGAACATGCCCTCAAATTTTTAATATGCTGCACGAGAAATTAAACAAGACCACAAGATTGAGGTTTAGTGGCCGCTGTTTCACAAGCTGAAAATGTAACACGATCGCTTGCTTCCGAAAATATCCTCGAGCAGTTCGGTGCGTATGACTTAGCCTGAGTATCAGGCGTTTCTAGGGTGGGGAAGGCAAAAAGAGCGAGAAAGCGAAGGAAGAAACGCCTGACACAAACAGCTACTCAGAAGCCTTCCACCCCCAGACAGCGCGTGTTATAATTAGCCAATCAAAATCACTTCCGGTAACTGTCATGTGTCATAAGAGTAAACTTCAATATGGCGTCTGTAACCCCTGCGCTGGAAGCTTGACTTCAGGTTGACTCACGTGACGTTTCTTATTGTCTTTTGACCAATTATCGTAACATCTAGAATCTGGATGTTGGACACAAGCGAATCAATGGCTTTGTGTCAGGCCCTTCTCCTCTTCCTTCCCCTAGTCCCGCTTCCGCGATAGGGTCTAATACTCAGGCTACGTATGACTACACTTGATTGCACTTCAAGTGCAATCAAGTATAGTCATACGTAGCCTTTTCGGAAAATCAAAACGTCGAAAACAGTTTTTCCTCAGTCAAAAACAGACAACGCTTTCTGAAGCACTCGTAGTTCTTCGCTTAAAGAGCGTATTCTTTCTTTGTCGTCTTTGTTGCTAGCAGTAAAATGTTCACAAATTCGATGATCAACAAAAAATTGCACAAATGTTATCATCGATTCTACACTCAGTCTCTGCCAACTGTCTTTGATTGGATTCCTGTCTTCTTCTGAGAGATGACCGGATAATACTTGTTTGCTAAACCAGTTTGAAAAATGAAGGGAACAAAATAGTTAATAACTGTCCACAACATTTTCGGTGGACACGCGACAGAAAAACCTGTTCTAATTGGGTGCAAACATGACATGCTTGGTAACCAAACATTTAAAGTTTTACAGCCGTTAAGCAAACTTTCGCGCCAAAGTTTGAAAGTTTTCGAATCTGTTGATATGTTTTCGATAAACAAATACGGCCGAAACTTCAAACCAGGTATTCCTCTGTCCAAGGATTTCAGAAATGAGGTGATTCAGATGGCGGCTACGCGTCCAATAAGTGAAACATGTGAAAGGTATCGTATACACCGTTCAACTGTACATGAGCACACCACTTCTAAGTTTTGGAAATCCTGTTCACGCCAATACGTCATCGTTACACTTGACGAGAACCCAAATTTAAGAAAAGCGGAAGCATACTTTAACAGGTCTGGATCAATTTCCTCGAAGAAGTCTTCGATATCTATCCTTTCTGCCATTTTGGTAAAACGTGCTCGAACACCCTTCAAACTTCAAATGTTTGGTTACCAAGTATGTCATGTTTGCATCCAATTAGAACATGTTTTTCTGTCGCGTGTCCACGCTTAGATGAAAACGACGGTAAATAACACGTGACACGCATCAAAATTGGAGTAGGGCTTGGAACTGGTGAAAATCGCACGGGTACACACATTTTCCGTCCGGAAATTTTGGACTACCTTTTAAGACGTTCCGAAAATTTTTGAAATTTTCCGGTCGGGAACACCAAAATAGCCTTACCATTTACATTCCAACCGAAATTTCCGAGATTTTTTGGTAAATGGTAAACAACTGTAATCACGTAGCCGGCGGAACCCCAGGCGGAACTCCGGCGGTCGCTGGCTTGTTTTGAAACCACTGCCTGCGACAAATGCGAAGACAAAATTCTGTAATATCTGAAGTGCGAACCAAAGATATTGTAGCGAACACAAATGCTACCGGCTGGATCGTGAAGGTTAACTGGCCAGCACATTGTCCACATACCGAACTTTCTTAAGAGCCAATGTCTGTAATTTTCGAAAATCGGGCGTCAGTTGTGAAATTTAGAATTTCTTCATATTTTGCCTAAATAATCTCTGTAGTGAAGTATTTTAAAACGGTAACGGCTTCTTATTTTTTTCGAAATCGGGCAAAGTTTGAAAAACGCTAAATAGGCGGCTTCTGAAGTGTAAGGTGAGTGGGAAATTACGCATTTTCTTCGCGCTCGTACAGAAAATCGGGGAGACATGTGACTGAAATATTACCACAAAACAAACAGACTCTTGTACTTCATAACTGGGTAATTTAATTTGTATAAGCTGTTAAAATGGGACTATGCCTGCCGCAACAAGAAACACGGTTTCGGCTCGTTAGAAAAATTACAAATTTGAGCTAACTTCAACATCAAACAAACCTAATTGGTATGTGGAATTTGAGCATCAAATATAGACTGCCTTAAAGCAGAGCCTTTGGTGTTTTCTGTGTTAAAAAATTTCTGGCGGCGTTACAAAAGTGCCCCGTCAAGAGGTCAAAACGTGAAGGGTAATTTCCCAATTTAAGCGAGAATGGTGGCACGAACAAGCCACGTGTTGTCGTAAACACATGGAGTTTTTTTTACAGAGATTACCATACAGAAACTTTCTGAAAACCTTACAAAAATACTGAAATTTGTAGACCTATAAAGTATTCAGAAGAGCAAAAGTTGGTCTTGCCGGTGCAATAACAAATTGGGCTGTTCTTGACAAATTTTATAAGTTGTTAGGAACGGCGTTTTACACTGTAGCCCCTAATAGGACACTAACTCTACAAGACTTTACTTAACACTATCGTTTAAAGTGTAAGCGGCCGGCCATTTTAAAATTGCTGGCTAAACTGCGTGACTGAACTGTTGCGTGACCAAATCGACGTGAGCTACGTCAATAGGCCATTTTCGTATTCTCGGTATTGAACTGGATCTAGCATGAAGTGGAGGCTCTTGCGGGGGAATACATTTACATATGAAAATATTCCCCCGCAAGAGCCTCCACTTCATGCTAGATCCAGGTCAATACCGAGAATACGAATATGGCCTATTTAAATTTTACTGGCCGTCATAAAACTCGTCGTAACGAAAAAAATAATCTCTTGCACCCAGGGTAATTGCCTGGTGGTTAAGAATAATTTTTGGGCCTGCGCTTGTAAGAAACTCGAACCAACGAAGAAAAAAATAAAACAAGTCAGAAACACTTTCACAGGAGAGTTGTTCTATTTTTACTTTTATTTTTTAGTTGTACTTGCTATATGAAACAAGCAATAAAGGGAAGCAACGGCTTCGTTTACTCTGTACAGATTTTGTACGGACACTACACTATAGCCCTACCATGGAAAAATGCGGAGGGAAACTGCGGATAGAAAAGTGCGGATAGAAGAAAATTTAAAGACGAACAATGAAATAAAAAGAGAAATGATGATAGGAATGTTAGAAAACAGCCGAATGAAAAAATTCCTGATGTTTGGAGTCAAGAGCATCAAATTCCCCATGCTCTAGATATGTAGTTAG
>OX419342.1:16375509-16378009 GCA_948470475.1 Galaxea fascicularis
TTCAACGATAACAACCTGCAAACAAGAGCCGTGAAGATGATTGCCAGGACACGAAGGCTTCACGTGCCGTAGCAGGGTTAACATAAAATCAGGAATCCGGCATCCGGAATGTACGGTGGTTCATAAGTGACATCCAGAAAACGCCATATTTTTCAAGTTTCCTTTTCTTTGACTTTTTTAATGACTTTTTTAGCGACTTTCTTAGCGACTTTTGTTGCGGGCTCGAGTACGTGCAGTACCGCGTGACAAGGTGGTGGAGTCTGTGGAGATGGACTTGGAGTTGGAAATCCAGCAGGTAATTATCACTTATTCTGGTTTGTTTATTGTGGTTGCATCAAACTAAGTTTGCAAACTAAGTTTGCATCAAATTAAGTTGACCCAATCATTTCTACTTTAAGATCTGCACGTTTCTCCAGAGGAGAGAGGTTCCAGAAGAAGTGATCGAGCGATTTAGAGATGAAAAGGTAAGCTTATGAGTACTCGATCAAGTCTTGGACCGTTGCTGAGCTTCGCTGAGCTTTTTTTTGTATGGAGTTCATTGTTATAATGCAAAATAGTTTCTTTGGTAGGCATGCTCTGTGAAAATATTGATGTATTTATACAGTACAGAGTAATTTATAGCTACTAGTCGAGTTCTAACATCAGTAAGAAGGCCAGGCGACCAATCACCTTGATGTTTTCTGTTAAAAAAATGATGGATCAGTCGTGCAATATAGGAAACGAAACAATTGACGGGCGTGGCCTAACTAGCCAGGCGTTTTTTCCTTTCCATCAGTCATGGTCTTGCCAGTGTTTATCATCGCTGTAAAAATTCAGTTTTGGCCGATATGTTACTTCTGTGTAATTTTCTCTAGATGGATTATTCAGCAGTCAGTAATGCCACTGATCAGCAGTTGAGTGACTTGGGAGTGTTACGAAGAGGAGATCTACTCTCTTTGCGAGGATTTGTAAAGGAAAAATTGAGAGGTGAGAATAGAGATCACAAAAAAAGGAAACTCTTGGATCTTCTTCGAGAGAAGGTGAAACCTAGAAAAAGAAAGGCTGTAGACAATACCAGCTCCAGATCTGGGTCTGGAGCCAGCATTCAAAGTATAGAAAGGAGCCATAAAATTCAGTTGGGCTGATTACACTTCGATCCCCAGCAGAAAAAGTTTGTTGCTGTTCGTTATGCAAAAGGTGGCGGAATAAGACCTATTAGAATGGAAATGAACTCAAATGTGCAGAATTTAATCAGGATGGGAAGAGCAGTTTTCTTCCCTGATGATAAGAGCTTTTATGGTAACTTCACAGAAATGAAAGCCTCCATTGGTAATCAGACTGAGAAATTCTTGTTCCACAGGTTCGATGCTGCCAACGTAGACAACCATCACATTGGAGGCCTTGCTGACGCGCTCTTACTGGGTTTTGGCAGGATATGCACTCCGAAGACATGTCAGCGATGACGGAAACTTTAACTGTTTTGATTGTGAACGTTTAGCGATTTAGCTCAATGCCGTTATGACACCTGCAGTGAGTCTCCTCCCTTTTATACAGATCCCCAGGATCAAAATTTTCAATTTGGGCAAAAGTGCGATCGGATTGGTGGACTCTCAATTGATTGAAACAATGATTTCATCATCATAAGTTGGCACGTCACGCGTGGGTTTAACACAACCTATTACTTTTTTACTATCTTACAGGAACATGGCAGAGCCAACTGGAACCAGAGACCATGTAAGTTTTCAGTCATTATTCTCAGTTATTCAGTTATTCAGTTATTATTCTCTTCCCACTTTGATGTTAAAGAGTAAAGATGTATCTGGATATTCTTTTCAAAATTAAATATCTTTTTTATTCACCTTTAGTCTCCCGGATTCCGATTTAGTCAAGTTTCCTTGTCACAGCTGTTGAGTGGAAACCAAGAGGCGGAAATCTGGTAGGTTGACATGAATACCACATAATATCTGACTGTGACTGTGGTAAATACTCTATTTGAAAAAGTCAAACATGCAGGGATTACTGGGGTAGTCCCATAGAAAATAAGATGAGACTATTTATGTGAACATTGTTTAGCAGGTTTAGACGACATTATAAACACAAATTTACTCCCTTTTTCTTTCACAGGAAACTGAAGTAATTGAAAACACGATGTCAACATCAACCTAGAATGCAACCATCATTTCTTTCCTATGTGGAATCATGAAAGCAGTTTGCACTCCTTTATCACCAATCAAGCATTAAACTTGCATTGAAATGATATGATTTGTAGCCTGTGCCAGCAGTTCGGTGCGGTTTGAGTTGTGAAGTTCATAAACGGTGAGAAGAGTACTTTCTGACAACAACCTGTCTAAAGGAAGGGGGGGGGGGTCATCTCTGGAGAAAGGGGTAGTGTGGGACAGGGCAGTTAATAAAAACATTTTCTTGTATATTCGTCTATACTTTCCAAAAAAACGAGGAAAACTCCCAGCTACCATCCCTCACCCCCTTTCCGAAAAATGTTGAGTGCTCCCTCTTTCACCTC
>OX419342.1:16385509-16388009 GCA_948470475.1 Galaxea fascicularis
AAACGTTTTTAAAAGACCTCAGCTAATTTTTAAACCTTTTATACATATATATATGTATGTGCATTTTTTTTCCGTAATAATTTATTAAGTAGTTAGTTAATATAAGAGGGCCCCACTGAAAACCGCCTTGGTGAGTTGGGCTCCCTCTATAAATATTATTATTATTATTATTATTATTATTACTATTGTTGTTGTTGTTACAGTCAACGCCAGTAAATCCAGTTCAAAGGAATGAACTACAATTTTCTTCGCTGCTTGACCACACGATTGACAACGCCGCGAGGTTCGGCATTTGCAGGCAGAAGGCTGTTAATTTTACAGTCAACGCCAGTAAATCCACTTCAAAAAAATGAACTACAATTTTCTTCGCTAATTGACCACACGATTGACAACGCTGCAAGGTTCGGCGACATCACCTTCGCGTCTAGCAGCGGCCCCATTTACATTTTGGCCTCTAGCAACCGGTGAACGTTTAACGTTACGGCTTTCCGTACCGATGTGTGTTTTGCTTGAATCTTCCCCAGTGATATTTTGAGCTTCTTCACTGTCGCCCGATACATTCATTTCCATTGAATTATCCAAGAGTTTTCCCTCGCGGCAAAATAAAACCTGGTGCCCAAATAAGGCATGATGTGTCGAGATTGCCTGGATGAAAACAACAACAGAAGTGCGCGTTGCAAACTGGGTGGGTCAGATTCTTTAATGTCGTATCCAGTTTCCGACGCGCCTGAAACAATTGGCCGTTACGAAAATCAAAAGGGAACTGGGGCGAGTTTAAAATTTTGAAGTAATCGATAAATTGACACCATCACATGAAAGATAATATTGAGATTGGTTCCAAGTTTGATTCTTTTAGGTTGAACAGAGACCAAGTTATGGACCTTGAAACATAGCTCGAAATCCATACAAATGTCTCTAATTTTGTCGACTACTTCAAAATTTGAAACTCGCCCCGGTTCCCTTTTGAATTTCGGAACGGCCAACTGTTTTGAAATGCAGCTTCCAAAACGCCCAAAGAGAGACAAACACGTAGGTTAATCTTTTTTAAATTGTAATTGTAGAGTGCGTGACGCGTGACATGCTATGTTGATTTTCAGAAACAATACGACACTTTTTAAAAACATGTTTCGACAGAAACTTCTGTCAACTTCAGTTTAAATCAGTACAAAGTACAGAGTTGAATATATAGTGTGAAACAAAATGCTAATTAAGTGTAAGAACAAAAGGAACCATGGCAATGTAAATTATTACAGAGAAAGTTTTAAATTAACATGATAAAGTTGATAATTAAGTGTAGGTTTTTCCTATTGAATATGAATGGCTTCTTTTATCTTGAATTGGAAGGTGGTGGAAGCGTGATCGAGGATGCAATGGGAAAAACCTACACTTAATCATCAACTTTATCGTGTTAATTTAAAACTTTCTTTGGTGCTCTACTAACTTCCGGTACAATATACTCGGAAACGAGCCTTAAGTTGAACCCAGTCTTTTATCTCTACTCTTCATAACATAAAATATTGCAAGAAAACCAAAATCCCGCTTAAAAAGTACAGTAGAACGTGGAAAACAAAGTCTTCTTTGTGGGCATGACTTTCCTTAACAGATCGCTGCCATTGAGTTTAATTGTAAGCCCAGTGATGTAAGGGGCCGTCAACATATTCAAATGACGTCCAATACATATGATGGAGTCGCCTTACCCCCTCCCTTCTAAACGTCTAATTGACGTTAATCGGGGTAAAAAAGAATGCGTCGATGGCCCCTAACTCTCAGAGCAATGCCACTACAGAACCTGTGAAAACCGACTTATTTAGGAGTAAAAAAAAAAAAAAAAAAACAGGGACGGTCTTGGTGGAGCTATGTCATCATAAGCTAAGAATCGAACTCGTCTTACGTCACCAACTTTGCTAAGTCACATTCTTCATGCAGAATATCCATAGACTGTGCCACTGGGCAGAGCCCTGTGCTCCTCATTGTAGTGACACTAATGTACTCTGGCTACCTCTGCGGCTTCGGGCTGGGAGGTAAAGCAAGTCGATAGCGTGACTTATACACAAACAGTGGCGTGATGCTAAACCCTATTTAACCTAGACTAGCCTGATAACTAATAAATATGAATAAGAGGCTCGCATAAAAGCCTGCAACACTGGAAAAAAAAAGATCGATTGTATGGAAACCAATTAACTATTTGCCATGTTTAAATCTTCATCTAACATAGGGGGGATTCCAGTACAATCAGTAATATGCATATATGCATACGCGAGAACAAAAGTGTGAAACCACTAGACTGAAACACAAATGCCTTCTATTCACCGTTCTTGTAAAATTAGTTCTCTTTCGATGACTCACATCTTGGCTTGTCGTTACATGGAGCTGTTTTGCTCTTGGCATATTTGGCCACTCCACCTGCCGTTGAAAATATAGCAAATTTACCAATCAAACCGATGCCAGCTGCTCCTGCGCTTTGCAGCCCTGCAAAAATGCTAGCGGGGCCAACAGCTCC
>OX419342.1:16393009-16430509 GCA_948470475.1 Galaxea fascicularis
TGGTTCGCTTGACCAAGCTCGTAATTTTTTGGCCTCGAAGAATATCGAAAGACTGCAGAGCAGAAGCTCTCGGACCTAAGCCGAAGAGCATTAAACGCCGTCAGAAGATTATCAAACTTGCGGATAAAAGCTAGGCGGGCTGGCTTGCTGTCAAGGATTACCAGGCAGAGGAACTCGCAACCGGCTCCGACAACGAGAAAAGGTAAGGTGCAGGAAAGAGCTTTCAAGAAAAAGTAACAGAATGTCCCAAAGAAGTCGGACAGGGACAGAAACTCGCAGTTTAGAGCTTCTCCTTCACGGGTTACTAATGACGACAGGCCGCTTGTTCGAGGTATTGTCCTTGGACTTTCTTTGCGGCAAGTGTTCGCACACTCCCTGCCTTTACATTGTTGTGGTGTGTTTTTATGCTTCCGCGTTCTGGAGAAGACAAAAGTACTTTCTTTCGGAAGTTCAGCGGTAATTTTGCTTTAGATTTATTTATTTTATTTTATTTTCATTTTTATTAATACAATGAAACAGTTTCGTCAGGGTTTTCCTTTTTTGCCTTTTGCTTTAGGCCGTCGATTCCCTTCTTACAGACATACATCTGCTTCCGCTGTAGTAAGCAAGGCCACTAGAGTGCCGACTGTGAACGTTTTGGGGGGGTGTTTACAGACCTGGTAACTTCAGAGCCTCGACCAAGAGCCCCTTTCACAGCTCCTCCGGAAATCAGCCAAGCAGCAAAGCAGACTAGCGATCTGGAATTCGCCAATCATGATTATACGTCTGGACCTTTTGACGATTTCGTCAAGGTAGACAGTTCCGTTGGCGCTTTTTAGTTACAATCGGATAGGCCAGCTTCTTTAGCGAATTTAACCCTTTGAATCCTGAATATTTTGCCAAAAATCACCTTTTGAAGCTCATCGAGCCGTTTTCTGGTCGGAATCTGGCCAAAAAGAACCCAAACTGCCCAAAACTTGGTTTACTGGTCGGACGTTTGGCGCACTTCTGGTCCTGATGCTGAATTTGAGCTTTGGAAGTTCGGGCATGCGCAGAAAGCAAAATTTTTGGGTTGAAAAGTTTCACTGCCCCCTCGCCTTCTACTTTTCGCCCTCTCTCCTCCCCTTTTCTTTTGCTGTTCTTGCCTCACTTTCTTTCCCTCTTGCTGGGCATTTCGTGGGCTTTCTTTTGATGGGAAAACATTTAGAGAAAACGTTTAGCATCATAGGATTAGATGGAAAGAAGTGCAGGTGGGTAATGGAACAAGATTTTCAATCAAATTTTGGGGTCGACGTCACTCGGCTTTTTTTGTGTTTTCTACGGCCTGTTTGGTGGAATCGTGCTCAACCGGGTATGGTTTGAAAGATCTTCTCCTCCTGCACGTGTTACATGGTAAAGTTGTCTGCGAGCGTTAAAACTGATGACATCACAAGTGGTACAAGGGACGTTGCCCTGTGCGGCGGGTTTTTGGCGCGCGTAGGAGTCAAAGGGTTAAATGTTAAACGAAGGCTAAGAGCCCACGCTGTATTTTTGGAGGAAATACACGCGCCTCCCTTCATTACTAGATGTTTTCGGGAGTAGTAGTAATAGTGGTATCAAGCTTTATTCACGGTATCACTTCACTAAAAATGCTCTTCCAGTGAGCCGTTTACATGACAAATTTTAAGAAACTACATTAATACTAAAAATATTACGGTGTACGATGAAGCTCATTACAATTTTACGCAAACTTTATTTTTTGAAATAAAACTTGATTCTTTGAAAGGCAAACGTGATTCTTTGAAACGTGAAACTTGATTCTCTGAAACATGAACTTGATTCCTACAAAACGCAAACTTGCTACTTGAATTGCGCAAAAGGAACTGATCACGTGATAATTTACGCTTCGCCGCCAAGCCGCCACAGTTAGTCAGCTGTTACCCGACCGCGGTCACTTCTCCTTCGTCCGTTGATCATGGCGAAGGATTTGGAGGGCAAGTAGCGAGGAGGATGCAGAAACCATCCCTCAAATCGGTTTTGTGCGTGTGGTTTATTTTAAAGGGAAGCTGGATCGAGTAAATGCGGGAGTTGCGGCTGTGTTGCTCGTTGTCATGTAGGTTTTTGTTGACTTAATTACATCATTCATATTTGAGCTCAAGCCTAAACGGGAACAAGGCTAATAGCTAGCTTATTTTATTCAGTTAAGCTCAAATTAAATCGGCGTCCTTTGTAGAACAAGGAATCTTAGGTGATGTCTACACTGATGCGTTTTTGTTTGAAAACGCATTGAGATGTATGCGTTTTGGCCTCCCGTCCACACTGATACGCTCGAAAACGGATCCTTTTGAAAACGCTGTTGAAAGTGAATCGTATTGAAAACGCTACGGCATCCGTATCAGTGTGGACGCAGATCAATCGATGCGTTTTTACACCTATCGAAAACGCATTCAAACAAAAACGCATCAGTGTGGACATGGCCTTAGTCGGGGTCAGATAAAGCTGAAATGAAATGAAGAAATTCATTCAGTCTTCCAGAGATTTTACAACCACTTTTGGTATCAATGCGTTAAAGTTAAGGTCATGTTGTATGTATGCACTGAGCGGAAATCTTGCCCAATTAACAAATAAAAAAGCCTTAACTGTGCTTTGTTCGCTTTGTTCTGTTTCATAATATAGCTCACGCCCTTTTCCTTGAAATCGAACGTACCTTGTGTGAGTTTAACAGCACGCGGTTGACGCCATTTTCCTGCTGTTTCAAAATCATTAGAAATCTAATTTCGATGGTAAACCTTTCCGCCACGGGAAAGGAGAAAAAAAAGGAGCCTGAGACAAGTTTTCCATGCACGGGACGTCTTCCGCCTATTGCTTTTTTCAAAATCAGCCAATAAAAATTACCTCCGCTGCGGGTACTCGCGAGCTCTTGCTCGTGTGGAGCAGCGTGGAGCTGGATGCCATTTTGTTGTACCTAAATTTTCCTTCGCAAGACATCATGATTTTCGTTAAATTATTGGGAAAACTGACAGTTTTGGCGTCAGAGGAAGCGTTTATTATAAATTTAGCGCACGGTGGCGGGAATACTAATCTGTGTTTGGAGAGCCCACAAGAAGCTCAGAATTGTTTGAGTGGTCAGACGCCAGCTTCGGGCCTTCGGCTAAATAAATCTCGATTTCAAATATACTTACTTGTAAACAAGGTGAAGTTCTGTTGTTGTTGCTGACATACTGTATATTCCCTTGAGCTTACTCTATTTCATATCGCCCTTTGTATTTGTAAAGAGGAGAGTGTTGTGCTATATGATGTAAGACTGCGTGAGTTGTAGGCATTGGATTTTGTGTAAGACTTAAGTTTGAAATTTCATGTCGAACGTACGCGCACCTTGGCTTCTGTTGATATTTATTTAGTTTGCTTCATTTCATTTTAAAGTGTAGGTGCTACACTGCAGTTTGGGTATTAAAATAATGCAGACTAGGAATAAAATGTACATATTTTGTATACTGCAGACACGGTATAAAATGCCAAAACCAAAACCACCTCTGTCAAAAACTTGATAAATATTCGATTTCTAACCCATGGTAATGCCACTCGGTCGCCTTTCCGAGCTAGATCAGCCAAAACATTTGCCAGATTTTCTTTGGTTCGATTTGCTAGCTTTCATTTAATTCGTCCGTTTCTCATCGGCGGATTGAAAATACTGGATGATAAACAACTTGGTTTCGTGTATTTTCTAGCTTAAGGTTTTATTTACAGCATGCAATGTGTTTTACTTGAAGGGTTCCACTAAGAGGTTATAACTCCAGCTGGAAGTGCGCTGTGGTTTTCTTTCAGACACATGTTTTAAAATTGGTGTTCTCAGTTTCACGGGGGCATTCCATGTCATTTTACGTGCATTTTTTTTTAGTAGCTATATCGTAAACTTTTCAGAAATCGAGCCAGTGATTTCATATATTCGCATTCTTCTACCCCGGGATCTACAAAGGAAATTGTTCAAATATAAATAATTTTTGCGAAGTCCGAACAAGATATCATGTTACAAGGTTGTTGACAGGGAAGATGCAAGTGGCAAATCCTCTAACTCCATTTAAGAACGAAAGAGGCCATGGATTTGCCGCATAATTTCCCTTATCTAAACGTAAAAAAATAACCTCTGACACCCACGGAAAGGCGATTGTGTGACACTAGGGTTGGCTTAAAATATTGAAAATTTATCGTGTTCTTCACAAAGATGGTTTCGGTGTCAGTCTGCAATCTGCAGTCTGCAAATGTCATACACAGGTACTGTGCTGTGCTGTTATTCAACAACTTTCTGGAAAAAGGTTGTGTCCGGGGGGCGGCGGGGGGGGTAATCCCTTATTTGGGCTATAGGGGGACATGCCGCTGAATGTAGGATATGGTATTTTGGCCTCGCAGTCCTAAAAAGGGTACAGGGTGTACAATTTGACTTGCCTCTGTCCTATTATGAGCCGAGAGACTTTAACCCAGACTGCGAGAGGTTAGGCTGAAAGAGCATAGACCCTATGCAAAAATGGCTGCCTTAAAATTATTCCTTTGTTCATATTCAAAATAGCCCAACTAACCTCGTTTTGGAGACAAAACTTCTAAAGAATTTGTTATCCCAAGCGAGGTTAGTTGGGCTATTTTGAATAGAAGCAAAAGAATAATTTAAAGGCAGCCATTTTTGCATAGGGTCTATGTGATCTAGTGGCGAACGACGAGCGGCGTGTTTCTTCCTAATTTGCATTATATCATTCCTCTTTGACTTGCTAGTAAAAAAATCACTTTTCTACTGATGTAATGAATGACGGCATTTCGCTACACAAACTAATTTAGAGCTTAATGCTTGATGGCTTAGTTCAGGTGTAGAGATGTAACAACTGGGTTTTCAATGCATCGAGCATGATTCATCTGATTTGAATGGCTTATTAAACAGTTTAAATTCCTGTTGAGCCAGAGAGAGTGTATTTTGTCTCTTGTCCTAAACAGGGTCTTGAAATGGAGGCTGTTGTCCCGCACAGGATAGGGTTTTAAGAGTATTTTTGTCCTAAACAGGGTCAGGATTTCAAACCCTCTGCGATCGGTGATCCTTAAGCAGTGCCTGGTCTCTGTGTAGCCCAATGATTTTTAATTGTTCCCAGTTCACCAAGCTCTTGTCCGCTCTCCATTAGCATGGGTTATATTTGCTAAAGCTGTAGAAATTACACAAGAACATCCTCTGCATATGGTTTTGCGTATATTCTTGAATAAAATTAAATTTATGACTTGTACATTTTTATGGAAATCCAAGCGGGAGGGGGGTCTTTTGCCTTGGAAATCCAGTTGGGAGGGGGGATCTAGTTCTCTCGGAAGTCCGGGAGGGAGGGCAGGGTTAAAAACCTTGCCCATCTGTCAGGAAGGTATAAATTTTTTTCTGGAATAACCCAATAATTCTATAAAACGTTTTTAAGTTCTGGAAATTCCAGTTCGAATGTATAAAAAATATGGAATATGATCATTGGCTCATTCCATTGCATTGGTAAATCCCCGAACAAAAATTCGTGTTCTGTTTATTCATTTCAAATCTTTCTTTTCGCTTTTTTGGCTCCAAGGCCATGTCTGAATGAAAAATGGTGGGTTCTTTTCCTCAACTAAAGTGTACCAGTGTTCATGTTGCTATTCAACATAGCCAGTACTTAATCTTTCTGAATCACAGTCACTGTGATTCCTTGCGTCAATGGTTTCCAACTTTCATAGAATTTATCCCACGTAAATTTGCTTATAATTTTATTGAATGCAATCTTCCTGCAACGCGTTTGTCTTATATACTGTACATATACAGCTGGCATTCCAGCGTCCCCAAAACCGAGGCAGCCTCAAAATTAGAGACGTTTGTATGGATTTTGAGCTATGTTTCAAGGTCCATAACTTGGTCTCTGTTCAACCTAAAAGAATCAAACTTGGTCAAACGATCAACTCAATGTCGTCTTTCATGTGATGGTGTCAATTTATCGATTACTTCAAAATTTGAAACTCGCCCCAGTTCCCTTTTGAATTTCGGAACGGCAATTCCTTAATCCTATGAACTGCAGGCGTGTCACTGAACATGAATCAATAAAAAATACATTACAACAATTGTGCAAAAAATAATTAGTTGACAGATTCACTGATTAATGAAACAAATAATTTAACTATCATCTTCATAATTTAATTTCAATTTACATGTTGATGCCTGCTTAGCCTGCGAACGCAGACGTATTTCCGGTTGTCGTTTCTCTCCCCCCGAAAAGTAACTTTTCGGGCGGAGAGAAACGACAACCGGAAATACGTCTGCGTTCGCAGGCTAATGTACGGTGGCCCACAGGGGCAAAACACAACTCAATTTCCTTTCTGAAACACAACAATCTTTTTCAGAACACGACAATCGTTTTCAGAACACAAGAATCTTTTTCGGAACACAACAATCTTTCGCAGCACACAACAATCTTTTTGAGAACACTACAATCGTTTTCAGAACACAACAATCTTTTCCAGAACACAACAACCTATTTCAGAACACAACAATTTTTTTCAGAGCACAACACAATTTTCTGGTTCACAACGACAAACTAGGATACAACAAAATTTCGTGAAACACAACAAAATTTCAAAGTACTGGTAACTAGCCCTGACGCTGAAAGCGATTGGAACCTGGGACTACTACAGGTGAACTGTAAAGGCGCCATTTTTGACGGGTGTGTCGAAAACGAAGACCGAAGACCGAAGACTCACTGGTCTAAAACGAAGACCCTGTGGTCTAAAACGAAGACCCACTGGTCTAAAACGAAGACCCTGTGGTCTAAAACGAAGACCCACCGGTTTTTAGCTCATGGAGAGCTATCGGGGATGGCTGGGGAATCAGGATGTCAGGCGTAAACAATAGACAATTTGTAATCGATTTCAGCAGGCGCATCCATGCATTCGTTAAATGATCGTTAAGAATAATACTCTTATTCGGTTACCAATGAACATTATCTTACTCACTCCACGAACCAGAAAATTGTGTTGTGTTCTGAAAAAAATTGTTGTGTTCTGAAATAGGTTGTTGTGTTCTGGAAAAGATTGTTGTGTTCTGAAAACGATTGTAGTGTTCTCAAAAAGATTGTTGTGTGCTGCGAAAGATTGTTGTGTTCCGAAAAAGATTCTTGTGTTCTGAAAACGATTGTCGTGTTCTGAAAAAGATTGTTGTGTTTCAGAAAGGAAATTGAGTTGTGTTTTAGTCTTGTTTTGCCCCTGTGGGCCACCGTACTAATGCCTGCTATGCCTGAATGTTATGAGGTTACACACTCATGTCAAATTAGACATGATTATACAGTTAAAAGGTCATTCAATTAAGGGTTGGATTTTCAACTCGAATGTCAGCTGAGATAATTATTACCTACCCTCATACTCTTTGGACTATGCCATTACCATATTTAATTATTTCTGTTGTTCTGAAATGATCCCAGCACTATTTCCTGTAGTACAGTATTAATTAAAAGCTCAGGCCAGTATTCAAGTTAAAATTTGCTAGTGTATTGTGGATGACTGTGAACATTTTCTGGAGTTACAGTGAAGTATTGCCCATTAATTTGCAAAGGTTTTGTTTCATTTAGATGATCATTCTAGGGGAAATTTGAAAACAGGTATCTGTGACAATTGAATGATGACATTATACTTAATGACAAATGGAAATAACCAAGTGATTCTGCGGTTGTATACCTCGATATGAGTAAAGCCTTTGATACCATCAATCACGCGATCCTCCTAAAGAAATTAAAGGACATCGGTTTATCACCTTCTGCACTACAATGGTTTGAAAGTTATCTATCTCAAAGAAATCAGGCGGTCCGCGTCAACTCTGTATTATCTGATAGACTACCAGTAGACAGCGGTGTACCCCAAGGAAGTGTACTGGGAGCATTACTATTCAGCATATACGTGAACGACCTACCAAATATTTGTCAGGATTGTTCAACTGAATGCTATGTGGATGACACAAAGCTTCTATTATCCTTTAATGCAAATGATCCTACCCAAGCTATAGAAAGGTTGAATTCCGATTTACAACGGATCCGCAATTGGTGTTTCGACAATTGCTTAATGCTTAATCCTGAGAAGACGAAACTGATGGTCTTTGGCAGTCGAAGAATGGCTCTCAAAGTACCAGACTTTAAATTGTCCCTGCTTGGAAAGGAAATCATCCCGGTTCAGACAGTCAAAGACCTAGGTGTTATTTTTGATCCCACACTATCCTTTGATAATCACATTTCTGCTACTGTCTCATCTTGCATGTCGAAACTATCCCAACTAAGCCGAATTAGATTCGTTTTTAACAAAGAACTACTCGAAAATATAATTAACACTCTCGTTTTCAGTAAGCCGTACTACTGTTCGTCAGTATG
This sequence comes from Galaxea fascicularis, assembly GCA_948470475.1. Lineage (NCBI taxonomy): Eukaryota > Metazoa > Cnidaria > Anthozoa > Scleractinia > Euphylliidae > Galaxea > Galaxea fascicularis. The sequence goes on from OX419342.1 coordinate 16,401,361, forward strand.
GTCATCCACCTCAGCTTGTAACGTTCATAAATTACAATATGTACAAAACTTTGCCGCGCGAATCATTCATAATGTAAGGAAGTACGACCATATTTCATCTACATTAAGAAACCTACGTTGGCTTCCAGTAAAAACAAACCTTTACTATCGAGATGCCATCTTAACATTTAAATGCATGGCGGGCCAAGCGCCTGAATATTTGACATCTGAGTTTGTAACAAGAGGCAGCGTATCTCGGCGTTTAACGAGGAATTTTCAACAACTTAACATTCCCCTCTTTAAAACCACCACAGGCCAGAGAACATTTTATTATAGAAGTGTAGCCATCTGGAATAAACTTGATTCCAGACTGAAACAATGTGAAAAACCAGCTTCCTTTAAGAGAGCTCTGAAAAAGCAACTTCTGAGCGAATTTTTATCTTAATGACGCTTTACCATTTATGTATACTTAGGTTTTAAAATGCGAAAATTGTCTTCTATGTATACCTAGGTTTTAAAATGCAAAAATTGTATTATATGCATAGTTGTGTAATTCAGCTATGATTGTAATTATTCTACATTTAATTTCACTTAATGTCATGTGATTTTATATTATGTAATTGAACACTGAAAAGCCCCAGTCGGGATGTGCTCAATAAATGTATGTATGTATGTATTCTGACAATTGTGAATTTTTTCATGTTGAACATACCGGTATTTATGACTTATAAAAATTTACTTAAAATGACAAGAAAAGAAAAAACTTGTGGACAAGCATTTGACGACTAAAAACTGTTGGTGCACTTTCTACATTCTACATGTATGTCAAGGAATAAGTTGACTATTACATTTTTTAAAATGTCGACTATGGACATTACATCTTCTTTACATTAGTCATGGAGTCAAATTTTTCTGTTGTTTTTGTTACTATTCTCTTTGTTGTTCTTTGTGTGTGTTAAGTATTGAATTGTATTGGAAAAATCAATAAAATACAAAAAAAACTATAGACATTAAACCAGCCAATGACACCAATGAGCAGTCAAAAGGTAATCTGCTGATTACAGTATGTAGTCATTGATGACTGATTCAAAAAGTTTCTTTTGTTCCTGTTTTAGGAACTCTGCAAGAAGAGAAGCCAGCTGAGACCAAAGGTAACTTATCGTGACATTTTCATTTGATGCATTTTTTTTAATGCATCATGATTTTCTAGTGACTGTTCAATAACATTTCTATGATTATGGTTGATATTAATTGCACAACATTGCAGTTGTAAAAAGCATAACTTGGTTAGAATGGTTTTGAACTGACCTGAGCTGTGATTTTTAATACTTGTTCTATTGTAACTGTTCATTGATCACTTTTTGGCATCATGTGAAACTAACATTGTAAATACTTGTGTGCAGTTTAGCCTGTAACTGAAAAGGACCTAATTGAAAGTACTATTATTTCCTGAAATGAGAAAATACATAAGCGTAATATATATATTTAGGCAAGCCTAAAAGCGGAGCTCCACAGTTCTTTCCTTATTGTATGGCATTTACCGATAAAATAAAATCAATGCCAGGACTCGAGCCAGGACTCTAGTACGTAAGGACTTCTGCATTGTGATTATAGTTTTTACTGTTTTGCTGCAGAGCCACAGCCACCATTCAAACATGTGCTAACGTACATTTTCGATTTATCATCGGCTTTGCCACGTTGGATCAAGGGACTACATAACCAGAGCATAAACGATTTTACTTCATGACAGTTTAATTACATCCGATTAAATTTCAATACAAATGGTGTAAATCTCTAAACTATAGGTTAACAGTCCCAGTGTCTCACTTTTAAATCCAACATCACAACCGGTTATGTGCTTTGGCTAAGTCACAAATTTTCTAACATGTATCGTTGACATTTTAACCTCAACAAACCGAAATATTCCACAACAAAACAAAATGGTAAAACCCCAAAGTGGGTACTCTTCGACACTACCCAAAAAAGAAGAAAAGTACTTTGCTCGCCTTGTTTTGACTATTTTATGGCGTCATTTTTTGTGAGCTATAAAGACGATAGAAAGGTGCCGTCTGTGTCCTTTGTACAATAGCACCAAAAAACATTAACCGAAAAAGACTTTAACTTAACTTTTCGTTGTGAAAAGTGGCTGCGGCACAATAAGCCATGAATCAACTCAGGTGATCAACTACAAATGGTTGAGAATGGTTTTATTCTTGACTTCGATCAACTACAAATATTGCAAACTACAAACGTTGACTACGAGTCGTGGGCGGTAATATTTTTTACATCACTATTAATGATAACATCTGATTGGCAATGACAACAGACAAACAAATCGGTTTCAGAAAAACATTTGTCAATAAACATTGAATTAAAGACGAAGTTTTTACTGCAATTAGCCCATTAAGTCTACGATTTTTTAACTTACAACGAGAATTGCTGTGAAGGACAACATATTGCTGGCATTTCGACTGCTAAAGCTGTTAAAAATCGTGTTTACTTCTGGCAAGGAGTTGTCGCTCTTTGCGAGAGTTTTCCAAATGTCAATCCGGCTCTTGTTCCTAACAAAGCGGAGCCGAGGATTTAAACCGTCCGAACTTCGTTTGGCTTTTCTTTAACCAATTTTGTGCCCAAAAATGAGCGACAGCAGGGAAAACGAAGACTTTTAGGATCCACTAATGAAATATTGAATAGAAAACATTTGGAAAAAACACGAGCATTTTTTAGTCCAAACCATATTTGAGATAAAAGCGTGAAAACAACAAAACGTAAGAAAACAAAAAACGATACGAATGTTTCTTCGGCGTTTTGGCGTTTCTTGGAAAAATAAGACAAGCAACAAACATAACTCGTGAGCAACCTAGGCAAATCGCTAGTCCGAGTGTTCTTGACATAAGTCTCCGTATAAAAGACAAAACAGGAATACTAAACCTACGGATGCGGACAGTTTAGGTTAGTCAATAATCACTCCGAACGCAGAGCTGACATAATAGCCGTCATTTCACACAAAATCATTGCTTTGCTAAGAATTGCGGCGAGGGACAATATATTGCCGGCATTTCCAATGCTGCAACTGTTAAAAATCACGTTTACTTTTGGCATGGAGTTGTTGTTCTTTCGGCGAGAGTTTTCCAAATGTCAAACTTACCAAGCGGCGCCGAGGTTATAAACCGTCCGGACTTCGCTTGGCTTTTCTTCAACAAATTTTGTGCCCTAAAATGAGCGACAGCAGGAAAAAACGAAACGTTTTAGGATCCAAGATGAAATATTGGATAGAAAACATTTGGAAAAAACAAGAGTCCAAACCAATTTGAGATAGAAGCGTGAAAATAACAAAACGTAAGAAAAGAAACCGATGCGAGTGTCTCTTCGGCGTTTCTCGTAGAAATCGGAAAACATAAGTCAAGTAACAAACCGAGACAAATTGCTATTCAATTTTCTTGGCATAAATGTCCATATAAAAGACAAAACAGGAGTACTAACCTGCGCACAATTTAAGTCAGTCAACAATCACTCCGAACGCAGAGCTTAAGCAGAAGCGGTCATTTCACACAAAAGTAAGTCTTATTACGTCTCATGCCTATCAAGGAAGCTTGTTCAATTAAGGATTTTAGCGGCAAAACCGTCCAGTTTAATACACAGCAAAGTCCGAAGACAGCGTATAATTACTGAAACCTTGCCAGACCACACGATCTTTTCTCTTCATGCAAGCTTCTGCAGGGAAACACGAGGAAAAGCTGAAACTTCCTGACACTTGGTAATGTTTTTACAGCTTGACAAGAGACGTTCTCTTTTTCGCTGTTCCTCACTATAATTTCGTCTCTTTTCTCGGGCTTTTTGTTGTTTTTTCTCCCGTTGCTCGTCAGTACGATTCAGCCTGTTCACTCGAGCCCTTTCTTGTTCTCTCTCTCGTTGCTCGACAATACAATTCAGCCGGTTTGCTCGTGCTTTTTCTCCCGCTGTTTGTCACTGATACTCTGCCTGTTTACTCGTGCCCTTTCTTGTTCATTCTCCCGCTGTTTGTCACTGATATTCCGCCAACGAAAAGACAAAACTGACTTTGTTTTAAAACTGCCTTCAAAATTTGGTCATGCAATTTCCCGCCACAAAAACGCGGGTTGAGAACTGCGTGTATGGCCAAATGATCTTTCCAAAAACAGTCCATATGGAAGCGCGCCTACATGCGAGCTCGCACACGAAAGGGTTAACTGGAGTATCACATTTGACTTTGGCTTACATGATGGGGTGGACGTACGTACGGTCGGTCGGACGGTCGGTCGGACGGTCGGTCGTACGATGACGTCATAACCAAAATTTCTCGGATGGATGGGTTACCATATTTTCTTATCAATGGTGCTCCGCGCGCGCGCGCCTTCGGCGCGCGCGGAGCTCCGCTATTATAAAATTGAGAGCGCCTGTCCTTTGGGTAAGGTGACTGGTGAGAATACATCACATTGTCTACAGTTTTTCATTGTACTGCTACTACTACAGTCTTTCTTTCTTGTCAGTACAATCAAGTTCTAATTTAGTGCCATAATCTGTAGACTACATTTTCACCTGTTGTTTTCTCTGATAGAACCTTGTTCCTGCAGATTTGGTATTATTTTATTTTAGCTCAGGATCAGTTTTCAGGCACAGCAGTTCATTTTAATTAAGTTATCTAATGTAACAAAGTTCAACCACATTTTGACAACAGTAATTTGGGTTGATACTAAAATACACGCTTGAATAAGGTGTTAACAGCTTACTTTCACACACAAAGACAACTAAATTATGACCTGATTGTTTATCAGCATTGCTGCACATCCCAGTACATTATTTGCTTCAACTGGGTTACTCACATCTCTCAAGGTGTTTTGTTTTCAAGAAACAACAAGAAAGTGATGAAATCCCCACAAGTTAGGTCTATCAGGCAGACATCTGTGAATAAATCAAACAAGTTTGGGATCATGTGTAATTTGTGGACCCCTCAACCGATATATCAGTCGACATATCTACCGACATTCAACCGATGTATCGGCCGACATAGGGACTGACACTCAACCGATATGTCAGTCCACATAACGACTGACAATTGGCAGATATATCGACCGAGATATGTCAGTCGACATATTGACCGATATAACAACCAAGATATCGGCTGAGTGTTGGTTGATATGTCGACCTACTATTGGCAGATATCTTGCTCAATATAGCAGCTGAGACTCAGCTGACATGTTGACCACTGATTGTCGATGGAATATCAGTCGACTGTCGTGTAATATAAGTAAGATAAGTAAGTCATAAGTAAGTCACCAGTGAAGTATCAGCAGAATGTTGGTAGCCTATCGATTGACATGTCGGCCAACAATCAGAAAACCACTCTGGGTTGACATATTGACCAACATATTGGTCGAGTGTTGGTTGGATATGTTGACTGACACTCGACTGATATATCGATCAATATGTCGACCGACATATCTTGGTCGTTACATCGGCCAAGTATCGCTCGGTATGGCGACCAACATTTTGGTCGAGTTTTGGTCAATATGTCAACTGATACATTGGTTGAGTGTTGGTCGATATGTTGAGGGTACTGTAGCAGCTCTCATAAGCTCTAAATTTCATTGCCAGGCATAGTGTAGCACCTCTATTGTTTTGGGGATAGGGTCCATTGTTTGTGTTTTGTTCTTTTGTTCGACTGAAGGGTTGCAAGGCAATCTCATGAGACCTCTCTTGAGAGCTGCTACATGCCCCTATGTTGACTGATATAATTATCGGTCAGGGAATGCACAAAATACACATGAAATTTGTATTAATTTTCTGTTGACATCTATGACCCATATGTTTCAGGCTTTTCAGGCACCCTTCATTAGAAAGACAAGATGGACTTGGTATTATAAAATTTGATACATGAAAGCCATATATTGCCCCCTCCCCCAAATGGCATTTTGACCACAACTACACAACTGTATTTCAAATATGAATTGATGCTTAATAATTAGCTACATGAATTGGATATGCATGAAAGATATTTTTGCATCTTAAGGAAACTCGAAAAAAAAAAAAATCAGAGCCCCAGATTAATGGGATTCAAACCCACAACCCTCCCAGATCTAGTACAGATGTTCTAACCACTGAGCTACTGGAGACTCTTTGTGGCGATCAGCACGGGGTAAATGTGGGTGCAGACTATGACTGCATCACGCAGTCACAAAGTCCAATTTTAAAAATATATATATGACTCTTAACTGCATCGCACAGTCACATTAAGGCATATCGGCAATAACCCTTGACTGCGTGGTGCAGTTAAGCGAGGTGTTATTGCCAATATGCCTTAATGTGACTGTGCAATGCAGTTAAGAGTCATACAGATGGTTAAAATTGGACTATGTGACAGCGTAATGCAGTCGTAGTCTATACCCACATTTCACCCGTGCTCGCAACAACAGTCTGCAGTAGCTCAGTGGTTAGAGAATCCATACTAGATCTTGGAGGATTGTGGGTTCAAATCCCATCTGGGGCTCGGATTTTTTCCGAATTCCCTTAAGATGCACTTTCATGCATTTCTGACATTACTTGCTTGGGTGGTTGAATTGGATAACAAAACAAATTTCCCCCTTTTTTTTTCTGCAGAAAGCCCTTTCAGTAATTTGTGGGATAACATTAGGAAACTGGCGGGAGAACAAAGGAAACAACAACAGCAGCAAAACCCTCCTCTCAGAAAGAATCCACGGCAGCATGGTGGTGCGAGGAAAATGGCAGGGAGAAAGAAAAGCATACTTAAGGTACAGCACAAATATACAAACAATCAGAGGTCATTTTAAAGTCTCTGTGGCATTATATTTTATTCCCTTTTCAACTCGTGAATGCAAAGCTATGAGCAAGTTTTAGCAAATTGTTGTGAAAAAGAATTTCACTGTCTAAATCAGTCAGTTGATGGCTTGGTCAAAAACATTTTTGATAGTTCCACTGACCAGTACATTCCACATGGAAAACATTTTGCAAAATGGCTGATTCTCATGGAACGGAAATTTATACAATCACGAATACAGCCAATTCCCTTAAGAAACGACCAACAAAAAGATATATAGAAAAACAAAAGATTAATGAAAGATATATAGAAAAAAAGGAACTTGCTGCTGAAACCTTGTCCAACATAAAGGGAAGGGGTATGTCAGTAAAGAGGGCTTGGCTCAGCTTACTTGTTTTGATTAGTCAAGGCTTTTGCCATACAAACACTATCATACATGTAACTCCATCTTTACAGTACCAAATTACTGGACAAAGACCCCTCAAAAGCGCTTCAAACTGCTTGAAAATACATGTAGCTCAAATATTGTTCTATACTACATCGTCCAAAGTTAGTTCAGCTGGTCACCTCAGCTTCTTGTTCTTGTTCCTTATTCCCCAGAATAAAATTTAGGTGGGACTCAGCCCCTCCCCCACATTATGGTACAAAATATATTTCTAGCGCTGGCTATAATGTATTTGGCAAAACATTCAAAGCTGTAATCACTTCTCGAATTGTTTTGTCAGCATCCAGCTGGTTGATTATGATTATTATTATGACTGTGCTTACTAACTTACTTCACAAAGTCAAACAAAAAAAGGAAAGAAACAGCTGCAATGTCTAGTATGCTCTTCAGGAATTCCAAAATCAATGCTTCTTTATTTACACATTCATGCAAATTTCCAACTGAATTATTGCTCACTGTCCTCATCATTTTGGCAGGGACATTGATGGATTTGAACAGTGTAGGTCTGACTTTCCAGATTACTCATTTCCACTCCACTGCTACTTTCCCTCTCCAGCCTGTAAGAGTTTGTGTTTCTTGACCTTTTCTTTTTCTTCGCTGCTGTTTTCTTGTTTACATCTTACTCTGCAAGGGCAGTGCAGCTTCCTTTGTTTTCAAACTGTGGAAAAAAACCTTTTTCTGCAGATTGAATGATGCTTTCTGTTAGCTGTTTTCTTGCAGAATCTGCGTATTAAAAAGATCACCATGCACACCCAGTTCTTTAATTCGTCCTACTTTCTCTTTAACGATATGTAAAATACGGGTCAACTACATACTGTTCTCCACATAATGAAAAACGTCCCCTCGGTGGAAAAAATTTCGGGACGTTCTGAATAAGTGTCATTTCATCTTATTCTTTATCAATAAGTCAGGGATAACAGTTGCAAGCTATTTTTAAGCAGTTTCAAGACGATTTTGAGGGGGTCTTTGTTTTGTACTTTTGGTGGGGTTTTGTAAAACACGAAGACCCTAGCCATAATTTTATTTGTTGATAACTGCAAATATAGTCGTTCCCCGTTTCTGCTTCAGTCAAGAGTCATGTTCTTGATGCTTTAGAACAATGTTCGAAAGATTTTAAGGTGATTTTGAGGGGATCTTTGTTTTGTACCTTTGGTGGGGTTTTGTACAAAATGAAGATCTGGTTAACTTCAATGATAGCTGCAAATCTTGTAGTTCCCCATTTCTTCTTCCGATGAGAATCATGTTCAAGCTATTTTCAAGCGATTTTAAGACGATTTTGAAGGGTTCTTCGTTTTTTGGTCCTCGGTCTTTGTTTTGTACCCACTCTTTTGTTAAGTGCTTTACTGTACTTGTGTGGACCTAATGCAGACCCTTTAGCTTAAGGTGGTTCAAAGTACATGTAGTTTTAATTTGTCCCAAGACAAGTTCTACAAATTGTCCTCTAGGTTCCGTTTGGTTCATCTTAATCAGTATGAAATTTGCCACAGATATAAAAAGAAACAGATTCATTAATCATATTTATTTCAAAAAACCTGCTATCATGGCAACCACACGATGCAATCAATTGAGCCCCTAAAATCGAAAAGCTTTTGTCTTATTTAAAAAAAGGATCAGTGAAATCTTCTCAAACTTTTTATGATATGCTACCAGGAATGGTACGGTTTTCAAAATATTTCAGTTGAAACAAATTCTGTAGGACAGATTAAGAATAAAACTACTTTTTGACTATTGTTTTGTTAAATTTTTTCCTACCGACAGAATTTTTTAAAAGTCAGACTTAAATATATACACAGCCAATTGATCTTAGTTGTTAGCAAAAAATGAAAAAACCTACTAGGTGAAAGTGAAAATGTAAGCGGCTAAAGTTACAGAACTTCAAAAAATAATATCGAGTCGACAAGTTTATTAGCATTTGAGTTTGCATGACATATGCATGCTTTTACTTCTTATAGATATGGCAATTGTGTTGCTTACTCGAGTGCATGCTCAGCTAAAAAACCCTTTTAAGCCTCCTTAAATGTGCTATTTTGATTAGGGTGATTTTTTATAATATTGAACATTATGTTATCTTCCAGGTTCCAAAGTACCTCGTCTTTTTCTCCTTTAGAGTACTGAAGATGTGGATTCACTGGATTGGATATCTGATATAGATGTTGATGATTTGGATTTGAAAGGTGAGATTCATTCAGTGTCAGAATGGGATGTAGCAGTGACATAAGTTAATACAGTGTGTATGTAAAGAGACTGTATGTTATGGTTCAATTTTACCCTTGGTTTAAAAATTTTCTCCCCTTGTTTTTGGGTAGGATAATGTGTGGTTAAATGTAGAAATGGTAATTAAGTTTAAAACAAAGGGAGGAAATTTTAAACCCAGGATGAAATTTAACCAAGACAATCTAATTTTAAAAATATTTTGATAACACCTTTTGCCAAGCTTGTCATCTTCTAATTCAATCACTGTAGGTTTGTGCAGAGAAAAGTCTTCTTCAAAGCAATGCTCAATTTCAAAAGGTATATGCGATTTATATTTGGTTTCATGTGCTGCTACAGTGCAACAACTTCAACCGAGGCCACCCAAGCTTTTTTAACCAATCAGACACAGTTTTGTTAACAAAGAATTTAGACTTTGTGGTTTGCAAAGCCAATGAAATTCAATCCTAAGTTTAACTTGGCAGTGGAAACAGACGTGACAGATCCAAATGCCACCGAAAAAAGCAAATGCATTTTGAAGCGACTGCAACCAAACTTTGGGATTTACTGACCCGTCAATTTATAAACAACTTGAAAACAATGAATGTCCTTCATTCCATCCAACAAACCTCATAAAAAGTGGAAGCCAGCAAATGTAAATCTTGTGAAATCTGCAACGAATATATCAGACTTAATCTGTTTATGCGTTATCGAAAAGTCCACCAGCCTGATTGATTCTGAGTTGCACAGACATAATCTCCCTGTGGAGCTAATTAACTTCAGAATGCCCGGCCACTTATTTGCATGTGAATAGTGTGTAATGTCATCTGCCTCGATCGTTCTTCAAATGATGCCGCTACAAGAAAACAATAGTGGTCAGAAGTGGCCGGGTATTCTGAAGTTGCTCCTGCTGTCAGCGGTAATTTCAAAATCCATTTATAAACTAAAGCTGTGCACACAGGCAGAAAATCAACTGCGGCCACTTCAAAATATTCATTGATGAAATTTTGGATCTGTCGTGTCTGTTCCACCGCCAAGTTAAACTTAGGGTTGAATTTCATTGGCTTTCAAAACCACAAAGTCGAAATTTTTTGTTAACGAAACTGTGTCCGATTGGTTAAAAAAACCCTGGGTGGCCCCGGTTGAAGTCGTTGCACTGTAAAAACTCTCCAGGGAGAAGGTTGAAACCCACAGAAGGGGAGGGTTGATGAAAGTTTGGTCTGTGGTCTGGTCAAATAATTATTGAACTTCTGAAATGTGTTTCTGGAGTGTTTTGTAAATTAAGAGGCCAGTCTGTGTAACTGGTTTGATACCTGCAAGTACCTACATGTATTGTAGCTTTCCTACAATCAGTACGTCAAGGCAAACAGACATGCATGTCATGCTTTTCTGGGCCACTCAGGGTTGGGCTAAGGGAATGGTGTCATTGTGTGGCACATATACCTTATGAATACTTATTTCACCACATCCACTTTAAAATTTAATTTGTTCTGGAGTAGAACAAAAAAAAAATGACTGTTTAAAAATTAAAGTGTCAAATCATCATTGGCTCAAAACAATGCATGGTACACTGTATCTCTGCTTTGATGATAGCAGTTTTTTACAGTTGATATAGTTTGGTGGATGATAATAAATTACATGTATTATAATGATATTGTTTTGTTGTCAGTATGGTATTATTTATTAAATATTACTTTTCATTTTACTAGTTTCCACTCACAGTTTTTCTTCCCCACTATCATCAGGACAAAGATCAACTGGAAATGGTATGATCTTTAATGCATCTCTGGCATCTCAGTATCTTTTTTCCTGTATAAGGTAAATGTAGCAGTTTTAACATCATTGTGGCTAATAACAATTGTACTTATTGACTGAGTGGGAGGGCCGAACGGGAAAAGTTTTGGCTTGAGGTCATGATGTACACACTGAGCACAGTGAGGTCAATGCATCATGACAAAGAGCCAAATATTTTCCCGTCGGGCCCGACCTAACTCAGTCAATATAAGTATTTTATCATATGGCCTCCTTAGACTCTTTATGTCAGCATGTAGAAGATGAAGTTTTTACAAAACAACCTGACTAATTTGCACATAAAATTGATCTAATGTGTTTGTATTTGATTTCTGGTTGTAAAATAAACTTAAATTGGTTAAACAACGAAATCCTCTAAAATCGTATCGCTTGGGGCCGTATGTGTTCCTAACAGAGCCGTTTGGCTTTTCCTGGCCTTGCTCGCGCTAATGCTTACGGCCCTCATATGGGGATTTCCTCAATAGTTTTAGAATGAAAGCGTGCATGGGACTGTACGGGTCATACATGTATTTTAAAGTGTTTGTGTGGCACATCCTTAATTTTGAGTAGATCAGTTCAATAATAATTTTTTTTATAATTGATATTATTGTTTTGTTGTTAGTAATTACATAGTATATTTAGTGAATATGAAATTACTTTTCATTTCTTTTCACTAGTTTCCACTCATAGTGTTTCTCCACAAATATCATCAGGACAAAGATCCGTAGCAGGAAATGGTATGACCTTTAAGACATGTACACGTATCATCTAAGCACCTTTTCTTAGATGCATGCTGGTACATGTAAATGTAGCAGCTAGTTCTTACATCATGATGGCTATAATAATGAATAATGTTGTCATTTAATTTGCTACAGTTTTTACTCTTAAATGTTCCTGAAGACAGTCATCAGGACAAAGCTGAACTGGGACTGGTCATTGCTCTTCAATTATTTTCTAGCATCTCTACACAGCTATATGCCTGTATGTAAGATGGTGGCTAATGGTGGATATAATAATGTCATTTCATTTAATTTTCTGAATTCTAGTCTTGAATATTTCTCAGGAATGTCAAGACTAAAAAGCTGTGAACTCTCATTATTTCTAGAACATGTATTGTGTTACAAGCATGCATCGACAAAATGACCTAGGGTACAGTGTATATAGGAATTTTTAGTGGGCAGCACCGTACAAATGCTTCAAAATGAATGGGTGTGGTGATGCCAGTTTTACTGAAAACTAAATATATCTTAGAGTTTCTTACTTTGTTACCTTTCTCTCACTATTTTTTAACACTTTTAACCAATCGTAAAGCATTACTGGAAAGTGGTCATGAAAGTACAATGGAGTGTCATTGCTTTCATTGTGATCTTAATTCCCAAGACAAGTTTAGAAAACAACAATTTAAGAACTGGTTTGAGATTTCATCTCCTTTTTGTGGCATAAATATCCCCAAGCATGAGATGACGAAATGTTGGTCAAACGATATAATTTTATTTTGAGAGGCTGTGTTGACAATGGAACAAAGAAATGGTAAAACAGTTTATCAATAATATTGATAAAATATTTTCTATTATTAATGACATTATAATGCATTTCTTTTTAGTCTCTAGTTCTGCTTCCACCAGGGGACATCTCAGTGTTAAGGCCAAACACTAGCTTACAGTGTAGATCACATGAGATTCATAAGAACCGCAGCAAGTCGAATTCCAAAGTAGCCACTCCCCACACGTACAGTTACCATCTAAAATACTGCTGTTAGGAAAATCTGTTGCACTTCCAACACCATGCCATGAGAGTATATACACCATTGTGATAAAACGTGTTGTTTTTGTGTCCTAAAAATAATATTGGGGTTTTTTATTTGTTGCTTGCTTCAGTTGGCAGTCTTTCTACCATAAAATTCTGAGAGTGATGGTCCCTGGCCCGTTACTTTCGGTTTAAGCAGGCCAAAAGTGTTGTTACTCTTGGATGGTCACAAAAGGTTTGCAATTCACCAGAACAAGTAATATGATATGACTTAGCGGTACTTGAGGGCCTTACCTTGGCTGTTTTCTTTTCTTTGGCAGTCTGTAGTTCATGGAGGAACTCCTCAGATAATCATGGAGGCATCGTCCTTTTCTTGAAGACCATACTCGTCGATGTTATATTGTTTAAAGATGTATGAAGTATCTCCAGTGAGACATTTGGGAGGTGTAATGGTCCTGGTGGTGAATGCCACCTGAAAGCTTCCATTAGCAAATGGTCTGTCTGGGAAGCCACTGATCTCGATAATCACATACTCTGGCCTATGTACCTGGATTGCACACCAGTCATCAGACACATGGTATTGATATACTTCAACTGGTACAATGTATACCTACACAAAACAGAAGAACAATAAATTTAGTCCCTTAACTTGTTACCATTAATTTCATAAAGAAATAAATACACTTCTCAGTACCAAACTTAAAGATGATAATATTATTGGAATTTAGAATACCATATAATCTCAAAAGTAATGGTCCCCTGGAAGTAATGTTAATTTTTTACCTTGTTATATATAACCCCCAAATAATCACTCCTCCCTCAGATAGTAATGATTCTCAAAAGTAGCAACCCTTCAAAAGTGACCACTCGATCAAAACAATTAACTTTTCATAATTCAACATTTTGCTGACTATGGTTACTTTTAAGAACGACTCTCCCTAAGATCCTCATATTTAATTTGCAATCATAAGCTATAATTTACATGTATAATTAGTGTAATAAATCTGACGGCACAAAGTTTCTCTAGTTTGAGCTCTTACTGCAACATGCAATTTAAGCTAAGTTCAGAGGAAACAATTTATTCCTCTGAACTTCACTTACTATACAGTTAAATCACATGTTGCAATAACAGCTCAAACTAGAGAAACTTTGTGCTGTCAGATTTACGCTGTATTATGCTAATCAAAGCTTATGATTGCATTTATTTGAATTATTAAGATAAAAGGTCATTGTTAATAACTTGTAACTTTACAGGTTTTGAATGATCTGTATTCTCAAGAACTAACAACTGCAAGTCTTGTAAAATTCTTGAGCTCACCACTGAGTTTTGAGCACATTCTGGGATGCTAAAAGTTCCAATCAGAAAATTTTGAAAAAGTTCACGATATTATTTCATATTTGTTACCTACATGTACTTGCCGAGTGAAGTTGATGGAATACATGTATAATTATGAGTGAAATCTATTTCTGGATGAAAATTGAATATGAGGATCTTAAGGAGAGTCGCTCTTAAAACCCACCATATCATGTTACAAACGGCCCTATTCTCCCAGAGAAGAGAGGGGATTACTGGTAAGTTTTGGAGCAGGTGTAACATCCATGACCTCAGGCGTAACATCTATTAAAAACCTGGCAAAGGCCCAAATTCAACATGGAGCGATCATCACCTGTACCATTGACCAAGCTCAGCTGTAACAGGTGTTACGGGTTACAGCCCTTAATGACAGCTCTGCATTGAGGTTAAAAACTGATACAGGCATTTAAGCTATGCTGTGAATATTAACACAATACATGCAGTGTTCTTCCTTGTTTTCAACACAACAGGTAAACAAGGTTTTCAAACCAGTAGAGCAGTTGCGACCATTATTATTACATCTGGTGTAAAGCGATTTTAAACGGTAATAAGTGGTATTACAGGAGGTAAATTTTACCGGTTTCCACCTGAAAAGGAGAACACTGTACATGTAATATACATGTACATGTATAATGTTATGTGAGTTTAATATTATTGCAGCCACCTCTTGTACTGAGCGATGCTTAACACGTGCTTTAAATGTTTTGTATAATAATTGTTTTTGCTGCTGTTTGATTTCCTTGTGCAGCTTGTTTGGAATAGGTAACCTTTCACACTATGCTAAGTCATTTGCATATGTTAATAATATGCCCTGGGGACTTGTAAATCATAAATACAAAGGTCCGTGTTGGGCCCGCCCCTTGAACTCTACTCTAGGCCGCCGTTTAGATCAGATCTAGCGACTTAACCGGCGCTCCAAAAACCCGTTTTTTCCTCGCTTTATGGCTGAACAAGTGCCTGCTGCTCCGCTGCAAAACCAGGTTCAAGATGTTATTGATGTCGCTCTAGCTCCAGCAGTTCCAGCTCCGGAGCCTGTCTTTGCAGCTCCAGTAGCTCAGGTAGAAAACCGGCCTCCCGCGGCCGCCCACAACGTTTCCCAGAACGCACCACCTGAGGTAACTGTTCCGAATGTTTTAATCCCTAGCCTGTTTTTTAGTTGGTTGAGTACACGTGTTCCTTTTCTTTCGTGGTTTTCTTATCGGTGTTTACTTTATTTTGGTCGTCACAGTTCATTTCGCCTCGGTGCTCATGGCAGTAGTAGTTTCTGTTATGCTCGGGTTTGTTCTCACCTTTGTGGCTCGTTAGCGCTTTGTTAAGTCCTGTGTGGCCGTAAAGCATGCAATAATCCTGTGTGGAAGAGAGTCTTTTGACGCAGATGAGGCGTGCATACTTTGTCCTCGGTATCTTTGAATGAAATAGTCCTGTGTGGTAATAATGCATACAATGGTCCTATATGACGAATAAACTTGTGACAAAATAGACCTGTGAAAATAGTCCTGGGTGGTGATAAGACCTGTGTGGCGATTAGTTTTTGCAACATTTTCATCTTCTTTGATAAAAGACAAAAACAAAAGAAAAATAAAGCGTGATAGGCCTTTGCGGCTGCAGTTCGTGGAATGAGCCTTGTCTTGCCAAAAAGTAAATGAATAAGTAAATAGATACATAAATAAATAAAATTCAAATGAATGAGAAATAAATGGATCTGTAGAAATATACCGGTCTCGCAGTGTGGAATTGTTGGCTGAAAGATGAAATTGAATAATAGTGGGAATTAGAGATTAAAATGCATACAACCTCCTCGTGTGCTATGTCCATTTTACACGGTGATTTCTCTCTTGGCCATACGGTGACTGGGTTGCTGTACTGGACAGGCTTAAAAAAACTGGAAGAAGCCCAGCAGGCTACGGTCGAAACATTATTACAGAACTTGCGAGTGCTGTTGAAGTCTCCAAACTTCAGTGAGGGCCAGATTGTAGATAGTTTTACTGTCGTTAAAGCTGATCTCCAAGGAAAGGAACCACGTGAAAGCGGGTTTCTATGGTTCTGTACTTCAAGCAATGTCTCAGAAAGCTGCCATCCCGGATGATGACTTCAATAGCTGGAGGTTCTCCTTGAAAACACTGAAGGATGATGAGAAAGTTATGAAGTTTATGTCTAATGCTGAAAAGGCGATGCCGAATTCAAGGCCGAACCGGAGCGTTAGTGGGCGTCGCTGTTATGGCTGTGGTGGCTATGGCCATTTCTAAGCAACCTGTCCATCTAGGAGGCGTTACGAGTGGAACCCCCCTTCTCGTCGCCCAAATCCTTCCTTCAGAAGAGGAACTCGTGGCGGTCAGTTTGGCAGGGGTCTGCCCAAGACGAAGGTGAATAATTGTTGATATTCAGTCGGAGACTTGTCAATTTGGAATGAGGAGACGTTGCCGGCATAGATGTCCTTGTTTTTCTTTCATTGAAGCCTGTGTCATGGTTTCTATAGTAGAATTCGTGCCGCATTTCACAAGTAAACCATCTTTTTGGGTTTAAATTTGCTCTGTTTGTTTTCTTTTTTTACTTTAATTTCCAACTTGCTGATGTTACCCGGTATGTTTATCGAGGACCATATATGACGAAATGTAATGACAAATCTGGCTACGATCACGTTTTCCCTATCACCATCTTCTCAGACTTATGTTGGCTTCCAGTAGAATGGATTCTGGTTTGTTTGTGCTACATTACCTTCTGGGTGGAAAATTTCCCCGTATATATACCATACCATTGGCCTGGTAGCATCGGGCTATCTTCGCGCTTGTGGGATACCATGCTCTTTGTATACTGATGACCGGCTGAATGGGGAACTTCTCACATGTCAGGGACCCTGGTCGGTTTTGCCAGAGCAAAGGCCAGGAATACAGATTCAGTACAGCTGTACTAGCTATCTATTGTGTTCTGTCGCTCCTAGTTGATCTTGGATACACTATCGGCATTACTAAATCTGTGCTGTATCCGTCCACCAGTGTGGAGTACCTGGGGTTAACAGTCGATTTTCTAAAGCAAGCATTCATTGTTCCTCGTCGGAAAATAGAGGCCTTAGTGGATTCGAGAGTGTCCAAGTAGCGAGCCATCTAAGATTTATATCCTCGCGAGGGATCAAGCCGTCTTCAAGTCCCTGTTTTTTGCAGCTGATCGGGCTGCCGATTTGTTAAGCTTGAAAGCGGTTGATATCCTGCGTTTTCCAGACAATTCAGGATTTTTGTTCAACCATATTGGGACTAGATCCTTAAGATCAGGCGATGTTAATGTCGCAGTTTTGCTTTTAGAAGGGGTGAGAATGCAGTTATATGCCCTGTTAAAGGTCTGGAAATGTATTTCAATATTTGTAGGCTCCTCAGAATAGAATTACAGCCAGGGTATCTCTTTCGTTCTGTAACGAAAGAGGGTAGACCGGTCTGATGGGGACTTCTGTGAGGTCCCCATTACTGGGTTTGTAGCATACACATACTGAGTCCACACCAGTGGAGAAATTTTTTTCTTTTGAGAAAAAAAGTTTTATCCTGTTAGCAGTAGATTAGTTACTATACCTATACCTAAGGCAAAAGGATGGAAGCATTTATCACAGATTACACTCCTCATTTTTATACTCACGTTTTACACATTTTACACTCTTTAGGAGTGAATTATTATTTTGTCAATTTGTTGAGTAGTCAGAACTTAATGAAAGAACTGAGTTTTGAGACTGACTGCATGGCGAAATAAATTTTAACAGCACTCCTTTTAACTTCTAATTTCCTGACCAAATGTTCACTATCCACAAGAAAAAAGTTTATCTTAAATACTTTATTGTAATAAAAAAGTTAAGAGAAATGCATGGCTGGTATTTTAAGTATGGACTTCTAGACTACTTGTCAATTATTTCTATGTGCTTCGCACATGCCACTATAGAAGGCATTTCTTTTTAGTTAATTGTTGGTCATGCACAACCAGTTGTGGGGAATCTTCTATGCGGTGTAACTGTATGGGTGAAGAAACACATTTCAGTGAGGTCATACTGCATTTCTCGCAACAGCACTGAACACCACAAACTCTGATGGACGACTGGATCAAAAAATTCTAGCAAGCCCGGAGGTAAGTAAGGTGACCAAAGCTGGACATTTTCTACAGGTGATAGCTGATGAGGGTAAAGCCTCAGCCTGTAACATGTATAATGCAGGAATAAAGTATGGGCAATTATAGTTCTCCAGTACTTGCTTTGCAAGCTACAAGGAAAGACAATTTTTTTTGGAAAATTAATCACCAAAGCACATTGAAGTGGGGGAAAGAAGGGGTATTTTCCAAATAAGATTTCAGCCTGAAACAATTTTAGTACGTGTTAATCATAAAAATAATATCACAATGAAGTTGCTTGTACAGGGGTTAACAGGTTTTAGCTTTCGGTAATAGTTGCCGTTAATGTTGTCATTTTCAGCAATTCAGATTGACAAGGGTATATTTTTTTATATTAATTATTCTATAATAACATTTTAAATGATCCATGAGTTGAGTTCATCATCCATTCATAGATAACACAGGGGTTTTAAATATTAATTTTAGATATTTAGATGTGAGTACATGTATCAACTATTACATAATTATTTGAATCATACAGAGTAAGCTAAGTGGTATTAAGGGGCAACGAAATTATTAATGTTTTTGGTCCACACTGTCCTGATATTACAGTGTAGCTGTAAGGAATTTAACCCACGTATAACATCATCTTTCAAAATCCTAACAAAGAATTAGCCTTAATTGGCAAAGCAAGTACAAACCACAGCCATGAATATCAATTTTTGGAAGATGCACAGAGACGATTTGAAAAATTTAGCCCACCTTTTCAAATTGTAACCCATTTCCATCCAAGCTATTTGTTGCAAAAAAAAAAACCCTAGTTAACCATTTCAGCACACAATTGTTAATAAAAATGGACCATTATTTAAAGGTTTCCTATCACATAAATACAGATTTTAATTGTTTAAAGAAAATACAATGCTTAAATCCGTGACCGTGCCCCTTTAATAATAGCTACGAGTGTTTATAGTAGCTGTTAGATTACTAACCCCAGACTTTTTCTGTCTCATACATTGTTTGTCAGTTTGGGGTACATACAGTACTGTGCAAAAGTAATGAGAGCAAATTTCAACGAAATTTGTGCTTTGGTCTCATCGAAATTCTTTGAAAATTCAGCGAGTTTTTGCTGGAAATTTCGCACATTTGGCATTTGAAATTTCGCAGAAGTCCGCGAAAATTCGTAAGATTGCACAAAATTTCGTCGAGGGCATCGAAAAATCGAAGAGGCGAAAAAATTTTTCGAAGAAGCGAAATATCAACGAAAATTCGCGCTAAACTGAACAAAATATCAGCAAAATTTCGCAAAACCGATACACTTGCAGTGTTTTGGGGATAAAGCGAAACCAACCTACGTGTTTTGAAACAAAATATACAGAAGTACTCAGTCCTACTATACGTAAATGTTTATCAAATTGATTTTCATTCCCCGGAAAACATAAACATGAAGAAAGGCAATAATAAAAACAACACACTGTATTCAATCAGCCATCAATCCATGTAACCCACATTCCCACGTGTGTGTTCGTGAGAACGCTTTGCAATATGTTTATAAACTCAATCTAATGCCTACAATTAAAAGGTTAAGAATCCGCCTCAGTTTGTAAACAACCTAAATGGATTGTTGTCACAGATTTTCCACAGCTCTGCCAAATCGCACAAAAACTAAGTGGCGAATTATTACTGACATTTCATGCGAAAATTTGCTCCATCAAACGAAATGTTCCGCGAAATTTCGCTCTCCCAAACAAAATAGTGCGCGAAATTTCACTTTCTTAAATGAAATTTAGTGCGAAATTTCGCTTTCCGTGGAACAAAATGCCATGTTAATGTCGCAGTTTCCTCAAGTATTTAATATATATATTGAATGCAGACTACAGTAACAAAACACAAAACACGTTGTTTGGCGTAAAGGGGGAACACCGCTCCACGATCGGCGTGACAGACGACTTCCGTAGCGTGACTAAAAGCCTAAACTTATCTCCCCGATGCATAAGAGGAACCGCGCTGGATCGGACAAGTTGTAGGCCGATAAAAGCCAAATTAATGATATAAAAGCCTAACTCTCCACGGCACTACGAGCTGAACCTCCAGCCAGCATCGTGGTATAGTGGAAAGACTCCGCCGGCACTTGCTGGATCGGACAAAAACAAAGGCAGATAGAGAGCGAAACATAGCATAGCATGAAAAACAACAAAGCTTGGGGAAGTCGCTGCGAGACTTAACCGAACCGTGTATCGAGAGGTGGACCCAAGTTTATTGAAAAACGACAACAACACCACCTCCAAAGGGAGGGAAGGTTGGGAATCAATTTTAAACGGTAAAGGAGCTCCTAACAGTACACTAAAGAGCTTAGAGAGTGATACTTTGGACTTTGATAATGATGTTGCAGTACCAGAAGGATGGCTTGCTTTATGTGATGAACAGTTGCAACAGTTACAAGAAAGTGTTGAACCATTATCAGATGATGGCAATCATGGTGTAAACCTATATGTAGCTGTACTCGAGACTGTGCACAGAATTATATTGTAATCAAAGCCCACTTTATAAGGGCTTTTGTTCTTTTGTAGTCATCAATAGGAACTTTGCACTTTTTTTCTATGGAAACCTTATTTTTCCAGGTGCCTGATGTAACTTAATGAGCGATATACCTACATGTCCAGTTTATGATTGACTCATGGTAGTGATACTTATGTAAAGCTTCCTAGATATATTATCAGTACATGTATTAACTGTTTTCATTCATCAAAAGGGTGAAACAAAGTTTAAAAGATTCAATGCAAAAGCAAGTTATTCTACTGAAAATCACAGCCTTGCAACTGAATTGTTTGCCATCAATGAAATATAAAACCAACTTGTTGATTTGTTTGTGACCTCTAACTTTGAAACCACTGGTAAAATATTGTTATCATGACTAAACATGGTAGTCATTCACGCAGCATCAACCTTAACAACAACAATCGTAACAGTAACTAGCATTTCGGAAGCAAAGTTTCTTTGTGTGTTACACAAATCTTGGAACTGACCATTTAAACCGTTCACTTCTTCATGCAACAAATCCAACAGCTGAATCAAATCTTCGCCAACACTCTGTTGTTCGCATTGAAGAATCACGGATCTAATGACAAAAGAGTAATCATCTAACCGGCGTTCAAAATACTCTAGGACGTTGAGATTATCAGTGTGCAGATTTCGCTGAGCTTGGCGAAAAAGCGAAGGAATCGAGTTGCGAAAAAAACCCTCTAGGTCATCCTCCTCCGCCATTTTGTTTAGTTTAATCCGCTGACCATTGAGACAGGAGGCGCAATAGCCGTATATATATTTTTCAAGACGTAAATATATGATAATAGCCGTATATATTTTAAAAGGAATACTCGAAATAGCTCTGACCATTCTTTCTGAAATACACGTTTATAAAACAATTAGAATAGGGCGTATGTGATTGCTTCGTAAACATATTAGGTAGCGACACGAATATATTTTATTGGACATAAATATTTGATGCAATGGTGAAAATATATCTTCTATTAGCCATAAATATATTTTGCAATGGTACTTATAAATTTTATTAGGCATAAATATTTTACACAATGGTACAAATATATTTCTCAACAACCATAAAAATTGACTGACAATATTGTCCCATATGGCGCCCGATAGTTAAGAGAACTGCTTTTGAATGCAGAAAACGACTTATCAATCTTTCATTTCAAAACGCTTCTCTCCCGCTTTGTTTGTACAGCAGATTGAATTCTGTCGATGACTTCTTTTTCTCTGTCATCTTTCACAAGGACAGAATACATGCAAGGAATCACGGCTCCTCCACCAACTGACTGTGGTGCTAGCCATGCCGGATGTTGAAAAACTCTCAGAAGTACGGGTCCCCTGTCTGTACACTACAAAAGGAAATGTCAAAGTTAAAATGCACCTGCTCTATTTAGATAACTTTCACTGAGTATGAAAGATTTAGGCTGGCAATGGCATTGCTTGCCTTTTTGGCGACAGAAATCTGAAAAATGCTGCTGCCACTTGAGGTGGCCGGACCAAGGACTTAGTACACTAAACTTTACTTCAGAATATTATTGGTACGCTGTGGCTATATGGCCGGTAATCGGCTAAATGGCCATATAGCCACAGCGTCTGATTCGTAATGTTGGCTGTAAATTCAATGAACCTGTCTACCGAATTTATGTTTTGCAAGCCGAAAGAACATTTGTTTTACGCCATGTACACCAAAAATTGGCTTTCTTAGCGTTCTTAGTCTCATATACATGAATTCGAAGTATATCCAAGTATCTTGAGGCGCCATAAAAACGATAAATGTTGTCAGAGCAAATTTCACCTACCTCCGCGTTAACTTGAATTTGCCGCCTTCACTATCACCAGGAAAGCCTTGAGTCGAAGTTAAGAAGGCAAATATATCAATAAATAGTCGGCAAGATTCGTCTTTATTGAAACCTCGTTTTAGCCCCGAAAATTCAATTACATCACCAAGTAAAACCGGCCGGACCAAGGACCACATGCTGTAGTCTGATTATCAACTTGAAGCGACCTAGGTGTATGGTTTTTACTGCAAAGCCTGCGTATTACTTACATATGGAGGTTGGGCCATATTAGCATTTTACAAATCATGGCATATGGTTACCATGGTTCACACGGGCCTGGAATACTTCTTGAAAAACTGCTTGGTCCTTGAAAACTCCTTGAAATTGATTTTGTCCCTGAAAACTCCTTGAATTTGTAGGTGCAGTGCTTGAATTTTATGAAGAAGTCCTTGAATGCTTGAGACTACAGCAAAATAAGTTCATTTTCACATCAAAAGACGAAAAAGATTGTATTACATCGGCCGAGAAACACTTTTAAAGTCTCAAAAAAGGCAAAACTTTATTCAGGACAATTCAATGTTTCTTATTCAAACCGCGCCTTTAATAGGGTTTCCCAAGTGTATTTTGAAGCCCCCTCTAAGCAAACAAAACCATAAGAGAAATGTGGCTTGTGTTGTAAACACAAGAATGCATGCACGCATTAACAAGGCGGATAAAACACTGTTGTTATAAACTGGTTAATTGAGCGGTACGGGAACGCTACTGACTACACTAGAAAACTCAACATGGCAGCTCCTCAATGTTAGGTGTGTCCCCCTTAAACAGTCAGGGACCCATGAGCCCTGATCCAGTCAGTGATATTACAACAGCTTGACAGATAGCTTGACGCATCACTCAAAGCGTGAAATTCAAACTTTGGCGCTCTTCATTTTATTATCAAATGAATTCAAAAGGTCAAAGAGGAAACTGCATATATATAATCGGCACTGGGAACGTAATTCCCCCTTCAAAGGTTGGGTGACTGCATTCAAAGGTGACAGGAAAAAGGATTTATGCAAATGCTCTTATTGGATGGACTCCTGGAATTTTGTGTTGAAGTCCTGAAAAAGTCCTTGAATTAAAGTTCTTGTAACCTGTATGAACATGTGCACACATGTTTGCTGTTAATGGTATCATTTTGTAATAACAGCTGACCTCTCAAATCTAAGTAGGGTTTTAATGATTAGGACACCCATCTGTTTAATTTAACCTTAACATAGGTGTTGTCGTTGCCTTTGGATGATGAAGATTTACTTTCCCTTCGGGCTTTACTGGAAGTCGAAAACAAGTCAAGAAAGGCAGATGCCAAGGAAAGTCAACTTCCCACCATGGATTCCCCCTCATTTTCCTTAGAGACAGAACTCATTAGCCAGATTTACTAAACGATTTACGTTATTGTTAACTGAAATTTACCACGACTGTGAATTTGAAAATGAGCTGAAATGCCTATTTCTGTTTCTCAGTGTATTTGGTATGTTTCATGTTTGTTCAAGTTTACCTACATGTATAGTTATTGTTTCCAATCCAAGAATAAAGAAATTAAGTGTCAAAGCAGAATTCTGGTTAATGTTCACAGATATTACATGTGCTTAGTATCTGTTACAGAGAACTGACAAAACCTAAGTAATTGAGAGAGAGTAATTGAGTACTTGTACTTAGTTTATGATCGTTGAAGTTTTAACCTTACGTGGTGTTTCACAGATAATTATCATATTTAGAGGTTTTGTATGGCCAGGTTACAGCGCTCTACTTATCAGAACACTTAGTAATTATATGTGAAACACCACGTACCTACACTTTGTGACAAGTTTTATAATTAATCTGATTAGGGAAAGCATATCAAAGCAGAATTCTAGTGAATATTCACAGATATTTGCGACAACTAAGTTGAGCTTTTCGAATTCATTATGACCATGGACATGAGACAAATGAGTCTTTTGGATAAACAAAAGGTTAAAATTTAAAGGGTAGGCTTTCTTGTTGATATTCGTGAACTTATAGCACAACTGAGTATACCTGGCACTATTTGTTCTTGAATTGTTCCCGTTTATATACTGACGAATAATCTTAGGGAACAATGTCCCTTTAACACACAGCATTTCTATGCAAAAGGTATTGTGAAATTTTTGTGGCATCATTATTTCTTGCGAAATATTAAGTTAAGTTTTATTACGTCAAGTCAAACTCAAGTGTGTTTGTACGTTAACAAATAGTCTATCTTAATGTTCTCTGTAAAGGTTTCTTTTACATTGTAATTTTAATGTGATTCAACTTTCCACTACAATTAAAGAATGTAATTTCTGCAAACCTTTATAATTCAAGTAATGTTGAATAAAATGGTTTTACGATCTACACTGTCTATAGTAGGAAGAGCAATCCACACTAATTTTACAGTAGGAACAGCTATATACACTATGCAGTAGGAATAGCTATGTACACTGTCTACAGTAGGTACAGCTATCGAATGATTTTTCGTTGGTTGGACAAACAAAACACCACTTCGTCTTCTTGCAAGAATGCTACTGTACTGCTAATAATTACGCTTCTGCGTGGGAAAATGAATGGGGCGGAAAGGTTTTCTTTAGTCATGGCACTAATCACAGCAAAGGCGTAATTTAGATTGTAAGGTGAGAAAGCTCATCCATGACAACAACGGGAGGTTTACTATCCTAGAAGCCTAACAATCGAAGAAAACCCAATTGGTGGCAATTTTAAAATTGCTACTAATGTCCAAAGACGTAAATAGTCAGTCTACATAGGCGCGAAATGTCCGTTGATAAATAATTTGTCGGGTTCAGATTTCAGGAAAATGGCTGTTTTCCCTTCCTCTCTTGCCTTCTTCATTCGAGGCCATTGTTTGTTCGTTCTTTCGCTTATTTCCTTTGGGTAATCTGCGTAAACCTTTACATTCGTTTCCTCTTGCATCTCGTGCGCTCTTTTGAACACCATCTCCCGTTCAGGAAATCTCAAGAATCGGACAATAACTAGTCTTATGTCACCCGTCTTCTTTTTTCCAATGTGATGCGCTCTTTGGAACTCGATGTCTTCAGTATTTTCCAACTTCAGCTCTTCCTTGACAAACTTCGGCAAGATTTCCGCAGAGCCCCTACATTAATTATGCATTCAGTCATTGTTCAATGAAAACAATGGTGTTAACAATAGAATACCTCTGAGACTAGTACTCTTTGTTTTGAAATAGGGTAAATTTGGCGCGTTTAGCTTTGGAAAACGAAAACGTCAAGTCATATTTATTGTTGAGTTTCGCGTTGAAGTTAATACAAATAGATTTAATGCCTGTGGTTAGCCGTAAAATAATATATATATTTAGGCAAGCCTAAAAGCGGAGCTCCACAATTATTTCCTCAATATTAGCATTTACAGATAAACTAATATGGCAGTGGCACAGGACCTGAGCCATGACTCCAGTATGCTGCAGAACCAAAGCCACCATTCAACCAAGTGCAAACGTAGATTTTCGAAATATCATCGGGCTTTGTTTCACAGGAACTATAATATGATTATGATGAGCAAAAACGATTGACAAACTTTTCTTCATCACAGTTTAATTACATCTGATTACATTTCGATACAAATAGTAAAAATCACTTCACTAGGTTAACAGTTCTAGTGTGACCCTCTATTAAACCAACTTGACAACCGACATCGGTGACATTTAATCTATCGTAATGAAAACAAAATATTTTACAGCAGAAGTGCGATAAAACCTCAAAGTGAGCTCTCTTCAACACCGCCCATAAAAGAACAAAAGTACTTTGCTCGCCTTGTTTTGAACATTTTATGGTGTTATTCTTGTGATCTATTACAGTAAAGACGATAGAAAGTGCCGTAGATGTCCTTTTTACAATAACATGGAAAAACGTTGAGCGAAATTGACTTTACTTTTCCTTGAGAAAAGTGACTGCAACAGACTGATCGAGCATAGTATTTTAGCGATGAATCAACTCGGGTGATCAACTGCAATTATCTAGTGATGTTGAGAATGGTTTTATTCTTGACTTCGATCAATTACAAATATTGCAAACAACAAACCTTGACTACAAGTCGTGGGTGGTATTATTTTTGGCATCACTGTTAATGTAACATCTGATTCAGGATTTCTGATAAACATTTTTCAGCTGTAAACATTGAACAAAGGACGAAGTTTTTACTGCAATAGCTATGAAAGTCTGCGATTTTTTAACTAACAACGAGAATTTCTGTTGAGGGACAACATATTTCTGGCATTTCCAATGCTGCAGCTGTTAAAAATCGTGTTTACGTTTGGCAATGAGTTGTTGATTATGTCAACAAAGCGAAGCCGAGGATATAAACCGTCCGGACTTCGCTTGGCTTTTCTTCAACCAATTCTTTGCCAAAAAAATGAGCGACAGCAGGGAAAACGAAGAGTTTTAGGATCGAAAATGAAATAGTGGATCAAAAATATGCATTTGGAAAAAAGACGAGCATTTTTTAGTCGAAACAGCATGAAAACAACAAAAGGTAAGAAAACAAAGAACGATGCCGGCGTATGTTTCTTCAGCGTTCCTTGTAGAAATTGGAAAACTAAGACAAGCAACAAACATAACTCGTAGTCACAGAGACAAGTCACCATTTGTCATATAAAAGACACAACAGGAGTACTAACCTGCCAGTCAACAAATTTATCACTCCGAACACAGAGCTAAATCAGAAGCCGTCATCATTTCACATAAAAGTATTCATTTGCTAAGCAGATACAAATCCTTAGCGGGCCTTGAAGTTTTTCACCGTCACTTTGTGTTACTTCCCGTGTCCACCAAGGAAGCTTCTTCAATTAAGGATTTTTAGCGGCAAAACCGTCCAGTTCATTATTACACAGCAAAGTCAGCAATCAAAGACAGCGCCTGCATGATTAAAACCCTGCGAAACCACACGATCTTTTCTCTCGAAGATCCGTAAACTATAAAATAGCAAACCCAGGCAATCCAATTTGTTCCTCTTAACATCCAAAGGCTGATTCTCATCGGTTTAAACAAAAAAAAAGAACTGAGAAGTAGTCAAGGTAGGCGGCGAATATTGCTCACACGGACGCTCACACGACGAAAAGTTAAGCCTCGTTTTGGCCTGGCTTGAGCCTGCGATCAATTAAAAACCAGTACCTGATCAGCGGTCAACTTCAAAAAAACAGCCGACCTCGACAGGTCATAACTTGAGCCCGCAATATCGTCACGTGATACTGGTCAGCGGATACGTTGTTTTGACAGGTGTCAATTGACCATAACATGGATGTCTAATATCAAAGATGTCTGCTGGGTGTCTGCTGTAAACTAGATGGTCAGCTGGAGTATGGCCGTTATGTTGGATTATTATTATTATTATTAGGACATTATTAATTATTGTGCGACGTCGTCGTCGGTCGCGCCCACGAGCAATACCGCTAGCCAAGATTACCATGAAAAAAGCAGTCGACCGGTTTCTATAGGTAATGGGGCTCCGCTTTGCGGCCCTTCGGGCCGCTGGAGCTTCGCTAAAATTAGATCAGGGCTTTCGTCACACTGTAAAGTTTAATTTGTAATGAAAAGTTATAAAATAAAATTATTTCATAACTGTTCTTGAGGTTTTGAGTGGTTCTTTCATTATCCTTGTAGAAATGATGCTGGAGATTATCACATAAGTTCGATTGGTGAAGAAGTATTTTGTCTCTTTCGTGCTCGAGTAACGAAGGCGGATCACGAAAGGTGCATAGACTGTTGCAAAGGTACCTTTATTTAGTCTTTACGGACTTCATAAAGGTCGGCGATATGCTTGATAATGTTTCCAAAGGGATGCTTTCTGTAGTGCTGACGCCACATATAATCCTGTAGGTGGCCATCGAAACGTTCCTTGGATGTTCCTGTTTGGGGTCAACCTCGCTTTATTCCCACCATGTATTTTCAATGCCCTGTGTGTGGGCACCAGTGTCTGGGTCTACGAAGTAAAGGAAAATAGTGGCAAAAAAAGTGCGGGAAAAGAAAAGGATGCTCGACAAAAAAAGAGAAAAGGCCTCGAAGTTGATTCCTCTTTTATTGAAGCAGTAAGTATTGATTAGTAATGTATATCTAAGCTAATTTGCTAAAAGGTGGCCGCTAAAGTTTTTACTTGAACACGGGCGCAAAGCCATTGTGGCTGCTCAAAACTGAGGGAGTTTGCCGTCAAGGCCTGCTTTGCCAAACAGCCCTGGGACAGTTCTAAGAGTGGGTGGGTGACTCTGAGCTTTTTGTCGAAAGCACGGGGCGGGGGGGTTCCTGCTTTAAGACTTTGACTGCAGTTAGAGTTTGTCGCCTCGTTAAGTGAGTCTTTACAGCGTAGGATGCCTTGGCAACTTTTCCTGGTCTAGTATAGGCCTGAATGACAGTTTGCTTTTGCTTACCAATTAGAGTGTGCAGTGGGTG
>OX419342.1:16440509-16460509 GCA_948470475.1 Galaxea fascicularis
AAACAGAACAGCAGCTAAGTCTGCATTTTCCTTTCATTGGAGCACAGTTTTTTAGATCAATTTTCATGTTTTTAGGATAAATGTACTGATTCCCTATTATAATTTTTTATTATGAGGTTTAACGAATTACATTTTTCAACTGACTATACCTGATGATTGTACATCTAAAATTACAAATTATTGTCAATAAAACAATGAAATGCCTAGAAAATCATGCTTCTTGTGGTTTATACATTAGCTCATAAAATTGTTTTTGCTTGTTTTAAACTGTAAAATCCAGTGGATTTCTCTGATTTCCTTTACAGTAATTTACATCCACTCTTGACAATTCCAAGGAATTCCTAGGTTTGTGAGGTATTATGACATTTGTGCTTAAGCTCCTGGGAATTCCCATGAAATTCCCAGTCTTTTTCTGCTTGAAAATGGAATCTCTGGGAATTTTTTGGAATTCAAAGCGAACTGTTAAAACTAGGAATTCCTAATTTGAATTTTATGTCAAAACTCGCATCTCCTGTAAATTCTTAGGAATTTTTAAGATGATCCTAGGAAATCTTATAAGTCATTTCGCAGGGGTTACTTAAATACCATTCCAGAGACAGTGCAGATATCTGCTCTTACTGCGGATGCCCAAGAGGGCCACTCAACAGATGAACAAAGGGAGTAGCTTCTTAGGAAACTGTGGTGCTTCATTGGTGGAGAAGTAGTACAAATAGAGTGTAATGTTCTTCAATGAATTATATAATTTCAGCCCAATAAAGCTTGGCATCTGAATCAATTCAGCCAGGATTAATTAATATGAGTTGGACTAATCATTTAATTCAATTCCATTCATCTCAGCTGAAGTTCAGCATCTGAAGTGTGCCTAGAGGAAGATTAACCTCACAAAGATATAAATTAATAAATTCTAAACAGTAAACTGTTGAGAGTAGTAATGACAATGGATTTTCACCTTACTTATAGCTTTATTTCAATTTTCTTCTTTATTTTGAAGTTAACTAATTTAACATGAAGATTACTTACACTATATTTATTTTCATACCTATTCAATTTGTTTTCAAAACAGAAAATAATATTGACAATTTCACAGGAAGTCTGCATATGCAAATGTAACATTTAATCTTACATTTGTAGACAGCATGACAAACATTTTGGTTACATTGTAACGTATAACATGTACATTATAAACTTTAAAACTTCAAACTGCAACTTTTAACTCAACTACTCAGCTTCTTAAGGCCTGGTTTCAATATGATCTTAACAGTCTCCAATATTAGTCTATGACACCATCAGCACGATCATTGGCAATTGGTTTGCTTCATGTTGCAGACACATGGAAACATTTAATTTTGTCCCCAGTATCTGCAGCATGTACCATAACCCAGCACCACAGATGCAAGGGACAAATGTTTCTATATGTCTGTCAAGTGACACAGACAGATTAGAAGTTATGGCACCAATCATGTCGCAGACTAATCACAGACTATTAAGTTTATATGCAAACTAGGCTTAATAACTACAGCGTACATTAAGGCACTGTTATCTAACGGGATGAACACCTGTGCAACTGCTGAATTGTGCACCATTCTACACAATGGTAACTCATCTGATTACACACTTTACACACAGTCAAAAATTAATCAAACAACTTTTTGAACCTTTGAGACACTTTTCAGGTTCTATTGTTTCCAAAACCAGTTTGTCTCAAACTTTCAAGACGATTTTAATATTTTTGTGGCACCATGTGAGAAGGCATGTTAATAAAATTATAATATTGTTGATACAGTCAACTCTCTTGTAAGCGACCACCCTTGGTGCACGATAGAGTGGTCAATTACGGGAGGTGGTCGTTTACAAGAAAAAAATTAACTGAAAACTGAACTGATCTACTAATTACAAAGATAATACCTTTTTTTAAAGGTAAAATTAGGCTCAGGGAAAAGATTAAAAGCACTGGCATATTTCACATAAAATAATACCTGGAAAATCCTACAAATGTACTACTGTTGAAATTTTGTAACAAATCACTGTACTGGTTCTGTTTATCAACAGATTTTAATCATAGCCATCATTTTTGTATGTTAACTGTTATTATCTGTAGGCAATCTTGGTGACCGCTATTAAAAACTGATTTTTTTTGTGACATTTGAGTAATGATTTCTAATGATCATGTGTGATTAGGTGGTTGCTTACTGGAAACAGAAAACAAAAGCAAATGCCCAATTTTTGGCCTGAAGGGTGGTCGCGGTCGCTTAAGAAATTTGAGTAGTGGACGCTTATGAGAGAGGTTTTGAAACTGTATTTGACTGAGAAACAAAATGGTTATTACAAAGTGGTCGCTTACAAGAGGTGGTCACTGTGAGAGAGTTGACTGTATTAATATCTACAATACAAACATAATGAATTTATTTCAACATACTAATCATTAACCTTTATATAATAAACTTTTAAAATTATTTAAATCATCTTCAACTTGCTCAGTTGATACACAGAACATACTGACAAAATTATCTTCTTGAAATATTACCAAGTAAGAGGCTGCATCTCAAAGTGGGAGGTGGACTCAGGGACGGGCACAGCAATGCGTGTTTGAGGACGTGGAGACACTAGGACACAGGGATGTGCGGACATGGGGACATGATATCAGTGATGCAAAAACACATGCTGATGCAGTTGAAAATAAAATTTAAAAAAATTCAATTTGTGTTCAACTGATATTGCTCACAGCTATCCAGACTACCTTAATAATTTTCAGGGAAATCCATGACTTATTCAATGCAGAAGTCAAACATTTTTTTTGGAGAAATTATAAAATCAAAGAATTCATCCAGTCTCAACTCAGCAGACCTTTATATCTGCAATTTATGCATGGGACATGTCCCCAAACACACGTTCCACTTTTAGACAGTGCAAGTAAGAAGATTTTGATGAAAAACTTACATCAAACTGTGTTACAACCTCATTGGCCTTTAATAAATACTCCAGATTTCAAATGACATTGATAATTAAAATAAGCTAGGTCAAAACACAAAACAAAACAAAAAATCCATAGACCAAAAATTAATTCCTAAAAAATTCTATGCCAAATCTCTTAGCATTGAAAAATCCAGAAAGGATTGCACAGCCTTTTTATTTTGAGAAGTACACAGCTGAGGCTATGTCATTCTACGCTATACCTGATAGCTTATCATGTCAACATGAAAAATACTACAGCCTGGTGTGACCAGAAACAGCCAACAACTGAAACAACTCATGATGATTCCCTTTAAAGTGCTACTATGGCCAAAAAATCATTTTCTTTTTTTCTTTAGATTTTGAAAGTGTTCGCTTAACACCTGACTGGCAAAATTTTGAGCTTCGATTTTTATCCAAAGGCTGTTTATTTCGAGTGTAAGGTTTGGATTTCACGGTCCACTATTACTCACGTTCAAAACTGACCGATTGGACCTCAGGGGCTTGGATCTAGGAAAAAGTGACGTCATTTACTCACTAGCTTAAAAATATCTGAAAGCCTGAAACTCCTGTGCTTCATATTAATTCAGAATCGTACACACGCATTGCATTCTTAAACCAGTGAGTCTTTGACGTCACTTTCTCCTCGACCCAGCTCTCTCAAGATTTTAAAGTTAGCAGTGGTGGACAAGTAAATACAAAATTCCAGTTAAAATAAACAGGTGTCTTCTGGGTCACTTAGTGTTTAGATAACATAGTTGTGAAACCCAAAGAAAAAGAATAATTGATTTTTTGGTCGTAGTAGCACTTTAAAGATCGACTCAGTGCAACTTTGATCCATTAAAGAAATTGTGCCAAAATTGCCCCAGAATCAGCTTGTGAACAAAAGCCCTATCTGACATGCTTTTCATGCCAGTGTAAGAGCTGTCCACTATTGTGCAAAACATAGCCCACACTACCTTACAGACATTATTCTAAATCTTATTGTTTTCAACACCGAAAAAAGTTTCTACTTAACTGAGCAACAGAAAAAAATGGCTGCTAAATTCTGTTACCAAAAAAATGCTACAATGAAATTATCTTAAGCTAGTGCCACAAAAAAAAAAATTATCATCAGATGAAATCCAGAGTACCCCTCCTGGGCTTATTACATTAATTTCAACTACACTATACTCACTGAACTAAAGCAGAAAGAACACAACAGTCGTTTGAATTAAAAACGAGAGTTTTGTCATTGTTCACATTTTCAAGATAAAATTAATTATCTTGAAAATGCAAGCAACGAGAAAACTCTTGTTTTATAGGTAACTGATCATTTAACTAGTGTCAGTTATAGCACACTGTGTCCACAATGTAACTCGAACACACATTCAGTGCAGTTCTCACTTAAAACTTCAACATGGTTTGTAGGTGGCATTTCTTGCTGTCTAAGCCACTTCTGAAAGAATGCAGGCTTGAATTTTAGAAATTGATAAGGTGAAATAGCTTTCAATTCAAAGTTAGAAATAAATGCTTGAGTGAACTTCTGACCACTTAATTGAGAAACTTCATCAGCAACACGCTTTTGTGTTTTACGAAGAATAACTCGTGTGGTATAAATATTATCCATGAATCTTTTCATATCACCAGTCAAATTAGTGCTTGATGTACTCTCACCTCTTGCAATGGTAAAAACATAATCTGTTGCCATGGTAACTTCAGATGGAATATCATCAATATCTTTCATTTCCATTGTGTCACTTCCAGCTTCATGTACCAACTGAAAATTAAAAGGACCATATATGTAATACAGTGACAAAAGTATAATGTAGATGAGTACAATTATTTAGTCAAAAAAATGCTTAAACTCAATTCAACCATTTACTTAAAATTGAAGTGGACATTTATATAGCTGAGTATAACCATTTAAACAAAGTATAACCATTTAACAGACCACTGAATCCCCTTTAGATGCATTATGTACACAAGTCTTTTGCTGTTAATGGTAGTTCTATATCGACTACTGAACATGTGAGTTGCAACTTGTTGTTCGTCCTTTGTAGTCAAAGGTGACCATGACATCAGGAAGCTTGCTTAGACTACTTGTGTGTCTGGAGGTGGCTGATAAGGATGATCCAGACATCCACAGCTGTGGGTAGGTTGATGGATCTGTGTAGAGGCCGCTCTGTCCTTTTGCATCTGTCACTTTTCTTTGGCTGCTCTGATCCTGTTGCTCTCTGCTGATCACACTCAATCGTAGATAAGACCACACCAGATGGAATGGTCGGAGACTAGGGGCTCCCATGCATCAACGTCAATTAAGAAGTTCTCAAAAGAGGTCTTGCGAGTATCCTTAAACCTCTTTCTCTTCCTGCCGACTGTGTTCTTGCCTTGGGAGAGCTCCCCGTGGAACAACTGTTTGGGGATGCAGTTGCCTGCATGCCATGCATGTGACACGCTCTCCTTATATGACTTGAGGCTTGTGCATGATGGTCATGATGCTGGAGATTTCCGCAGGCTGAAAAACTTCAGTGTCAGGGACTTCGTCTTGCTACTGGATGCGGAGAAGGTTTTAAACGCATCAGAGATAAAAACAGTTTATTTGTTATTCACGGTATTGGTAGGCAGTCCATGTTTTGCAGCCGCACAATAGAGTAGTCAGTACAACAGCTCTGTGGACATTGAGTTTGATGTCCAGGCGAATTTCTCTCCTAATTCCCAGACTGTCAGCCAGACTGTCAGACTGTTCCCAGACAGAAACATAGAAGTGTATTACTGTACAATGTAAGTTGCAAACTTCACCTACCTGGGTAGCAGTCTGACATACAGGCAACATTGATGCAGAGATTAACAACAGGATCTCAAAAGCCAGTACATAGTGCTTTTGGGCGACTATGTACTGGCTTTTGAGATCCTGTTGTTAATCTCTGCATCAATGTTGCCTGTATGTCAGACTGCTACCCAGGTAGGTGAAGTTTGCAACTTACATTGTAGAGTAATACACGTACTTCTATGCTTTAACTGCATCAAAGCAACATTTATCAACCCATTGTCTAAAATTTTGACAACATAACCAGAAGTCATCATCATGGTCTAAGTATTCTAGTCATTCATATCATTATCCAATGAAATTCGATAATGTTTGCAAGTGTTACAACTGGCGAGGTATTTTTTAACAGGACTGCATCTGGGATAACCTATGTATATATATGGCAACACAGTGTAACTACTTCCGCAACGATGACATTGTGAAATAACTGGCAGGGAATAAAATTGTTAAGCCTGCACTTGGTTTTCACTAGCCATGCAAGCATAAGCGCAACAACAAGCACAAACATAACACCTCTTATTTCACCGTGAAAACGACCTCGACACAAGCATAAACACAAGCGCAAGCACAAGGATCAAAATTTTTCCTTTTCTTGTGCATGCGCTTGTGCTTACGTCTGTAGTGAAAATCAAACTTGACAAATAAGTGGGTTTGTTCTCTTATGTTTCTGCTTATGCTTATGCTGCTGCTGTTTTCACTTGCGCTTGTGCTTATGTTTGCGCTTATCCTTGCGTCGCTAGTGAAAACCAGGCTTTAGATATTGAGAACACCATAATTTTTGTCATGCATATTTAATTAAGGGGAATGACCTATGAACTCACTCCAATTTGTACTACACAGAAAAGAGTTTTGGAACAAGTACATTCTGAAATTGGTTGAACCTTTGTAAGTCCCACAGCCATGCATACATCTCAAAATACCCAAATTTCTATGTGAAAGTTAATATCCTATCTCAGAGCCACCACTGCAGCACCAGACTGGGAAGAAGAACACCCCATATACTAAGCATACAGAATACACCCCGTGTTTTTCCTGAAACTTACTTAAGTACAACCCATTGATTCAATGGTTTTCCTGGTAAAACATATATCTCTCTCAATAGACCTTTTTAACGATACGGCGGCCATCTTGAATTCCGAGGAAATTATGGGATATCCAGGGGGCAGATGAGAAATAATTATAAAAAATACTGTGGTGTGATAACTTTTAACAATAATTTTTGCTAACCATAGAAACCACTGCCAAATACCGTGACAGAAAGATGTAACGCTTGTAATATTTGTTTTGGAATATGAGAGACAAGCAGTAAAAATTTATCCTGAAAGCCGTGTATACGACACATTTTGCAGCGATTGCCCCCTCGGCAGCCCATAATTTCTCGGTCAAAACAATAGAATTCAAGATGGCCACCATATCAGTAAAAAGGTCTATTCTTATTTTTTCCAGCTTTTGAGCTTTCTGCATTCCAGCATTTCGGATTCTACCTTTTCAGCTTTCCAGATTCCTTATTTTCCATATGCCCCCATCAGGTGACTTGAAAGTTTAATTTCAGTTGACCATGCAAAAACATTACTCATTTCAAGGAAAATTCTTTGGGCATTGATAACAAAACAATCACCTCAGATTGAATTTTCTTAAAGTTGTACAGTATAAAGTGAATTACGTTGCATTACAAAATCTATTTCAAAAACATGATCAAAATCGATCACACACTTCAATATTGCACTGGTTATATCAATTTCATTTTCTCAATGAACTCAGACAAACACATTGTGTTAAACTTCAAAAGCTACACCATCTTAATCAGAATGAATTAAACTGAACTGTTGGCACAAGGCAAGTATCTTTTACAGGTCACATTCCACAGGTCGGAGGTACAGGTCACTGTTTTGTCGATTTGTAACTATAAAGCCAAACAGTTTCATCACAATGTAGACAGAAATTTTGGATATGATTAGGGCTAGCACACATTTTGGGGCTCGTTTATCTATTCGTAAACCTGTGGAATGTGACCTGTAAAAGAGACCTGATACAACACATTCTGCCAATGTTAAAAGAAAACAACCAAAACATAGCTATGAATTTGAACTACAAAGCTTTAAGCTCCTGACAATAATGAATATATAGAGGATATACCACGGTTAATACTCATTAGAGTGTACCGCCAAGAACAAAATAACTGTTTTCAGTACAAATCGTGTAAATAAATGTGGCTATCTTGAATAAACTTATACTTATAGACTCGTCACAATGAATATGCCACGGGCCGATCAGATCGGCCCAAGCGTAAACAATAGCAATATTTTCGATTCAAACTTAATAGTAAACATATTTAAGGTGGCTCAAAACAGTTTCCAGCACTTTCCAAGATGTAGATTTTGATGGGTCATTATTACCACTCTTTATCAGTTGATGCTACAATCATGGTATCAAAAAACTGCCCAATCATTTGTGAATACGTTGGTATTATTTTTGTGACAATAGAGGTTACCATAGCAACACTATGACCTGCTAAAAACACCCTTAATTTCAGCTTTAAGCGCTTATATTTAAAAACGGCACGGTGAAATTTTTTCTTATTATAGAATTTTGATAAGCAGGATGAGATGCAACTTTTCGTAAAGTTTACATAAATTCCGTACATCGAGTTCAGAGCCACCTTAAATTTTCGAAAATTTACGTACTTTTTCGCTACAATGTGCGATGTTACCGACTGATGCTCCGGTCGATCGCAGACGTTTTAAAACGTTTTGGACAGCTTCTCTTGAAACTGGCAGTTTATAACGCTCTCTCAGGATTTTAAGAAGTTTGTGACAACCCATTGGCCTTCCACTTGAAGTTGAAGTACCAGAGCAAGACGTTAATTGCCGCTCCATCTGAATAGCCTGAGCTATTTTCTCCAAAGGAATTTTGTTGTCCACAAAGTGCAAGCCAAATACCTTCATTCGTCGTGATAAGTTACTGCGAGACCACCTATAAAACGGAAACTTTTCTTTAACCAGCTTCAAGACGTCTGTCTTACGGTGTCTCTCGTAAACACAGTTTTGTAGATATTGCCTGAGCTCCATATTCTTTGTCCATTTCACGACAGTTTGTTCGAATCCCACTTGACCAAGTTCGTTATGCACTCGCTCGTCACTACCAGTACAAACAGCGTTTGTCTCCTGAGAACATTCATAAACATCCGCCATGGTAAGTGCAAGAAATAAGCACGGATATGACTCATAAATCGATCGTCAAATTTTAAATGTCATATCAGGGTCAGCAAATTTGGGTCAGCATGATCAGCATTAGATCCTATCGGCCTCAGCCCCTCGACCGAGAGGGGCCTGAAATCAACATTTCTCGTGATCGTGATTGGAAAAAGGCTTTTAACTGAACGCGGCGAAGGAATTTTTCAACATCTTGCTTAATAGAAAATCCATTGGTGCGTTTGGCAATAGCCAAACGCACCAATGCGCACCAATGCGCACCAACGCACCAAGCCTTTTTCCATCACAAAGAGAATGATTCTGACACTTCGGACAAAGATATTTTTGAAACACTTCAAGTTCGCAAATCTAAATGGACTCCCCCAGAGGGACAATTTTCCTCTTTAGATTTTTTCACCAAAAAGTGCCGTCACGACATTCACAAGCTTAAATTCAATCGTAACACTAAATTTTCCAACCTTTCCTCGGAAGAGTGGGCGGCGCTTAAAAATCTTAGTAAACGCAATGACATAGTTGTCAAATCGGCCGACAAAGGCGGCGCGGTAGTTGATTGGCGGTCCGACCTTTACCAAAAAGAAGCTTTGTGGCAACTTTCTGACACCTCGTTTTATGCCAAAATCCAAAAAGATCTCACCTCCACAAATAAAAAACTTGTCAAAGACACGATTCATAATCTTATAGTTAACCATGAATTACCGGACACTGCAACTAATCTCATCATCACAACTCCTAGAACTTCGTGCATTTACTTCTTGCCAAAAATTCACAAACCAAACAACCCAGGTCGCCCTATCGTTTCTGCCTGTAGTTGCCCTACCGAACTTATTTCTAGCTACTTACACAGGATTATGACTCCTATCGTCAAATCTTTACCATAATACATCAAAGACAGTACACACGCACTAGAAATTTTCCGCGATTTCAGTTTCTCCGGCCAAGACAAACTTATTTTCACCATGGACATTACATCTTTGGACGCAGTCATTCCCAATAGCGAAGGTCTTCAAGCACTTAAACACTTTTTCGATCAACGCACTGTCAAAGAACCAAACTCAGAAACACTACTCCGCCTTGCCGAACTAGTTCTTACACTCAATTGTTTTTCATTCGCCGGCAACTATTACAAACAAATTAATTGTGTGGCGATGGGCACTAGAATGGGACCTAGTTATGCCAATCTTTTTGTAGGATATGTTGAACACCAATTTTTTAATCAGTACAACGGCCCCAAACCTGAACTCTACGGCCGCTACATTGACAATTGTATCGGCGCTATTTCATCCAGCACACAAGAACTCGACCTATTTATAACCTCCGTTAATTCCTTTCATCCGGCTCTTAAATATACCTGGGAAATTTCGGAAACTTTATTGGCTTTCCTAGATATCAAAGTTTCTATCAGTGGCAACGGTTTATGTACCAGTGTGCACTACAAACCTACAGATTCTCACAGTTATTTGTTGTATTCATCGTCACATCCATCACATGTCAAGAACTCCATTCCTTATTCTCAATTTCTTAAACTTCGACGTCTATGTAGTGATGACTCTGATTTTTCCAGCAAATCAGAGGAGATGTGCCAGTTCTTCGAAAAACGTGGCTACCCTGCCTCTGTGGTCAAAGCGGGCCATCATCGCGCCCAACAATTTGATCGACAGTCATCACTACAAACGTCACAAAAGGATAAGAACGACAGAATTCCATTCACCCTCACTTTCCATCCTCATAATCATGCAGTCAAAAGTATCATTCTCAATAACTTCAAATTACTCCAAAATGATCCCGAGACTGGTAGAATCTTTTCGCAACCTCCACTAATTTCATTCAAACGCGACAAAAACGTCGGCAACTTTTTAGTTAGAAGCGCATTTAAAACTAACGAGCAACCCGGCACTTTCAAATGCGCGCGCTCACGATGTAAAACTTGTCAATTCATTCTTAACACTAGCAAAATATCGGGACCTAAGCGATCTGTTAAGATCACTGATCGTTTCACATGTACCTCCGCAAATGTCATTTATTGCCTAACCTGCACGTTATGCAATAAATTATACATTGGTGAAACAGGAAGACGACTAGGCGACCGATTCCGCGAACACCTTCGCGATGTTGAGAAGAATGACAAGGATGCATCTAAGCCAGTCGCTCGTCATTTTAATCTCCCTAACCACTCCAAACAACACATGGCTATCTGCGGCCTTTCCCTACATCAAGGTACTACGGAAAGCCGCAAGAATCTGGAACAAAAATTCATCTTCCAAATCGGCACCCTTAATCCCCACGGTATTAACGAACGCTTTTCATTTAACTAATGTATTCCTATTTTTACGTTGCCATGTTACCACCAATAGCGTAGCTCCTACTCCACTATAAAAACTACACACAACCCATAATTCCTCGATTCGCTCTGACAAAGGGCTAGCGCTCGAAACGTCAGCTTTTAGAATCCCTGTACGGTGGTCAATTTACATTTATCAACTCTGTTGATAATACCAAAATATTTGTGTACATATCCAGGTAGTTTGCTAGTGGTGGTCAAGTGATATACACCACAAAAATTAAAAAGAAAAGTGGGAATTAGTACCATAGGGTGACCCAAAACTTATTGTTATCTATTTGTGCAGAATGATTGTAGTGATTTTGTCTTCAAAAAAGATGATTCCATGTTCAGGATCAAGAAAGGTGGGGTGCAGGGCACAGATCAAGTTGAGAGAAATTGTTGCTTTTCCAGGATATAAGGTAAAGAAAACATAAACAACAAGATGAATATACCAGACCCCAGTAAACTTAATGTGCTTGCAGGAGCCATAGTAAAAGAAAGTTTCACTTACACTATAACACAAGAATTGACATTCAACTATAGACTATATTACATCCCAAAAATGACTGCTTATATTAGCAACAAAAAAAATGTACAGTATCTACAAGAAACAAAGTTTAGTTATATTTATAACAACTTTTCTTGCATTAGCTTTTGCCACAAGTCTATTGAACAATGATGATCCAAGCCAAATAGTATATGATGAGGTGAAATTAAGGGAACATCTGATTCAGTGCCACAACAAAGGGAAGTTAACATCTTTCCCCAAGGGTGTACTGCACAACAAACCTATCTGCAGAGCCAACGCAATTTCTATATCTATGAAGTTGCACTGTGCTTGCCGTCTGCCATGGGACAGCAGTGACAAGGCTTACAGTGAATACCACATGGCACAGTGTGACAAATGCTCCAGCTGGTTCCACAGGAAATGTGCCAAAATTCCAAGTGAGGTCTTTGATAAGAAAATCCAATGGCAGTGCTGCTTATGCTCCATCTAAATGATCCATGCATGATATCACTCTCTGTGCTATGACACTATGCACAGCAAGATGGTAAACTGATTGCCCAGCACAGCTGTTTTTTATTGTTTCCGATGAACTTATTGAGGAATTTTTACTTTGTAAATTTTGGAAGTTATATGCAAAAAGTTATATTCTGTAAAGCAGTTTTTGTAGAAGCTACAACGAGTTGCAAAAATACTTGAGACACTGTATGCCATTTGGCCTTGAATGACGTTTCCATGATCTTCCGCTTTCCCTCCCCCTCCCCCTCTTATCATAGTTGTTAACAATGCAACACCATGCTTGAAACTTTGAGGAACAACTTTGAAAGGAGGAGAGGGAGGGGGTGTGTACTGTATCTCACAGGTTTGTTAGCATCAGCATTTTAGAGAAAGAAGAGAGGTTTTTGATTGCGACTGTCTCAACAATTTTGCAACTGGTTGTAGCAGATGTAAATCATGATGCAAATCAGCTGTAAATCATCATCCTACAGTATACATACATATTAAGTACTGTTTTAAGTCTTCTGCTTACTACATGCAATGTTTTTCTGAAGAAATAAAGCATGGATAGTTAACTGCTATTAAAAAGAAAATCTTAAAAGCCTCTTTAAGGCTACTTTATTAAATTAGCAATATTCCCTTTTGTCTGACCCAGCTATAGCCTTTAACAGAAAGGTGTAAATATATTGTAATGTCCTATTTGAAAGGCCCAGGAGTTAATCATCCTGGAGTGTCCATTCAGTTCTCCCACAAATTAAAGGGCTCAAACCGATGTTAACAAACATCGGCCAACGCCACTGAACATATTTCACCTCTAACTTAATTATTAAACAAAACAAAACAAAAAACCGCGATAACGCACATATGGCGTGAGTAGAATGATCTACCACAGAAATATATCAGGTAAGGGAGACTTGAAAACAAACCTTCTGTATTGACTCCCCCTGTATGGTTGTCAGGCCTGGCCCGATGCAAGCGAACATCGACCTAGGCACCAGGTTTGAAGCGGTTTTGCTTGAGGTCACCTTTGCTGAGCTTAGTTTCAGCTGCCGTAAACTGTTTTATATGTGTAGTGGGAATGGCTAACAAAACAAATTTGATGTTTCTTTAAAAATTTTGCTGGGAAATATGCGTGTTCAAGGCTGTGTTTTCATAGCGTACAATTGTGTAATAGGCCATTTCCGAGTTCATGTCTACCTACCTGTTCAACCTAAAAGAGCCAAACGTGGTCAAACGACCAATCTCAATGTTATCTTCCATGTGATGGTGTCAATTTATCGATTACTTCAAAATTTTAACCTCGCCCCAGTTCCCTTTTGAATTTCGGAACGGCCAATAAAGTTCCAAGGAGACATATAGTTTGCCTACATCATTAAATATCCTTCTTTGTAATCTTTCATCGTTTCGCAAACATTACATAAACGAAAAACCCTTTCGAGCCCCTTTAATATGAACCTGAGTAGAATCATCAACCTTTTAGTTCCAGAAAATGAGGTAGATTCTGTTAATAAACGACATGTTTAATCGTAATTGTTTGAAATGGCACAGAACCAAGTTACGTCCAATTTAAATATTGCTTATTAAAGAACGGTTATAATTAGCCATATTTAAGTGTTTCTGAACAAATTGATGATAATGATAGTGCTACTAGATTTTATGGAGTTAACTGAATCAAAAATTGGGTAAAACAGTCAGTGTAGATTTAAATATGAACAACCATAAAATAAAAGAAAACCTTGGAACTCCTCTCTCTCATGAATTCAAAATGATACAGTAGTAAATGCGGGGTTTTCAATACTCAATTGAATGCATTTGAAATGCAAACCTTTTAACTCAATTTACCGCCACCCACAAAAGAAAAATATGTTAATGAATCTGACCTGGCCCCTTCTGGGAAGCAAAGAAACACCTTCGGCTACGTCATGGAAAATGTCGACCAGTCTTCTAACAAATACAATTTATATGTTTCTGGAATTTTCAACTTTGCCGCCTCCCCCACCAAATAAATAAAAAGGCTTATGAGTTCACAATTACAAAAGACGATGCCCTGAATTACCGCACCCGTATCGGGTTTCCCCTTCTGCGGAATAGAGCAGGCAAATGTCAGCGAAACAGCACAAGCAAAAACATTTGCGGGAACAGACACGACCACCAGTGCCACTGCAATACAAGTTACCTTGATTTGCATGGTTCAGCTCCTTACCATGGTGACGTTTTCACATCCATGTGAACAGGTCCTAACAATAGTAGTCCTGGAGAACACGAGAGAAGTACTAAGAGGAACTCGAGTCGTAGGCCCGGAAATTTGCGCAAGGAAACAAACGAACAGGGACTACATCACAAGATCGAGCCATTTATTCCATCTTTGCTCTTTACAAAAAGAAATTTTTTTTTCACATTGTTTAAGAAAAACTACCTTGTTTGCTCCACTTACACTAGTTCCAGTGCATATGGTGACGAAGTCTGCAATTTGGATTGCCTGGAAACAGCCTAGCTGGACAAGGAGCTCCCTCAGCAGATAGCAGATTTTCCAGAATCTCAACTGTAATGGGTAACACCCCTGATCCATTTTCGTCGTTGTTTCCCATCACTGCAATGGACCATGATGCTTGACCGTTTTCCACGCAACAACCCGCTGTCCACAAGGAATTCGGAATCAGGATTCTTTCTTCTGGACGTTCTGGTTTCACAAAAGGAATAGTCTGCAAGGTATCATTGTAAAATCATTAGGAATTCCTCGTGTTTATGAGCAATAAGTTCATAGTATTCAAGTCATGTGTATACCTCTAATTTTTTATAAAGACCACAAGAATTATCAAAGCAGAGAGTTCGTTTAGTGAACGAGAGAACAAAGAATTTAAACTCTTTATAAAGACTGATCACATTGGTCCATACGAAACCTCAGGAAAGAAATACCACTGTTTCAATGAGCTTGTATCCCTCAGCAATTCGTACAGGAGGCCGAAATCTCAAGCTCGGTGGAAGCACTATATTTTCTTTGCACCAATGGTTGGAAAACAAATGATTGCGCTACTTACCAATACGGACTTTAAATCAAATGTAGGCTGATCCTCGCAGTTGTGAACGCAATTACATGCAATTGCGTAAAGAAGCCTGAAAAAAATT
This sequence comes from Galaxea fascicularis, assembly GCA_948470475.1. Lineage (NCBI taxonomy): Eukaryota > Metazoa > Cnidaria > Anthozoa > Scleractinia > Euphylliidae > Galaxea > Galaxea fascicularis. Next base: position 16,455,929 of record OX419342.1, read on the forward strand.
CAGGACTTCAACGGGGTTTGAACCCGTGACCTCACGATACCGGTGAGACGCTCTAACCAACTGAGCTATGAAACCATTGACGTTGGGAGCAGGTCAGTTGTTGGTTTAAATGTTCCCGTGAAAGTGATGAATTGAAGTCCTAAATTTTTTTCAGGCTTCTTCACGCAATTGCATATAATTGCGTTCTCAACTGCAAGGAGCAGCCTTTATTTGATTTCATTTCTGCAGTTCATGTATATGATTCATTTCGTATTCACCACTCACAATACCGACTTTGATATTCTTTTTTGGCGTACCCTTGAACTGAACAGTTTTGACCAGATTTTTCTCGCAAATTAAGTAAGTACAGGTTCACACTACAACCAGGTGGACAATCAGACATAGTTTGATGCTACTCTGGTTTTAAGACTAATAAATTTTACTCAAAAAGTTAGAATTCACAACCCAACGTTTCGACTCTCTTGCCTAGTGTCTTCATGAGGCGTGATTTAAAGCTGCAAACAGGATCCTTTTATACGCTCACTAATTAACGACCTATTCTTTTAAGACTGGTTTCTATATGATCGATACGATCGTTGCGATCGCTGACAAAAAAGTTCAGCGATCGTAGTGATCATATGGAAACCACACACTGGGATCATAGCTATCGCAGCCATCACAGCGACAACGATCGCTGTGATAGCTTCAGTTCTATCTCAGCGATCGTAGCGACAGCACAAATACGAGAATGCACGGTGTTTCCGACAGGAAAATACTTCTGGAAGGTCTCTCGAACCCAAAATCTATGTATGAGGCCTTGTCTTTCATGTCGTCTTTTATGTCTTCTTCACTGATAAGTATGAACAAAGCAGCTTCAAGCAGGAGTCGACGATTCAAAGTGGGCATCTTGATTTTGACGAATGGCGCGATCGTAGCGATCGCAGCGATCATATGGACACCATCAATTGCTACGATCGTTCAACTATTTTTTCAGCGATCAGAGCTATTACAACAATCATAGCGATCGTAGCGATCATATGAAAACCATCCTTTCATAAGGTGTTAATAGGTGTCACTAAAAGGCCGCCATCAACACGGTTCAAAGGAGCATGGGCGGAGTTGATGTGCCAGTCTTCCAAGCAAAGTCGTCGATGGTGCCGCCATGTAGAGGTGATAATTTGTAATTATCCCAAGCAATTGTATGGTTGGTACGGTTTGGCAAGCATGCTCCGGCAAGCATGCTCCGGCAAGCCCCAACAAAGCAGAGTTTTCTTTTCGCAAAGAAAAGCTGCTTTTTGACGTTCTTTTAAACGTGTACGAAACTGACGTTTGGTCTGTCCGATGTACTAATGATCACAGCCATTGCAAGAAATAAAATAAACAGCGTCAGTTCCGGTTGTTCCTTCAGGTGACAGGATCGTTAGGTTTAGAAAAACAAGACGACGTTTGGAAAGCCTTAGAATCACTGGAGGATGACAAACATTCAGCTTGCCTGAGCAAGGGTCTAGCCGAGTTTCTGCTGACACTGAAGACAGTTTAAAAGATAAAAAAGGAGGACGAAGGCCAGTTAAGGTCAATCAACAATCACTCGGAATGTAGAGGTACATAAAACAAAATTGCTTCTTTGCTAGGTAGATACAAATCCTTTGGCGCCTGACGGAGCGCGCGGTATTCGACGCCCATTTGACCACTCATGGCCTCTACCCGAGGCTGCAGTCAGCCTACAGAAGAGGTCACAGCACCGAAACTGCACTTCTAGAAATACATACTGACATTCTTATCCCCATGGATCGCCAGCACGTGGTACTACTAGTGCTATTGGACCTCAGTGCCGCTTTCGAGACGGTAGAGCACTCGGTCCTCTTATCGCGCTTAAGTAACAGTTTTGGGACAAGGGATAACGCGTTGGGCTGGTTAAGGTCATACCTAACTGACCGATTCCAGCGCACCTCTCTAGATGGCAAAGTCTCTAGCTAACAAATTTCAGTTAACACAGGGCGTTACTCAAGGGTCGTGCTTGGGTCCGTTACTTTTGACAATGTATGCAAGTAAAAGAAAGTTGGGGTTAACGATTTTAGCACGTGCCACATGTTCACACGTATGCAGATGCTACGCAGTTATATCTAGCGTTTAAACCAGACTCTGTAGTAAGCGCTCATGATGCTGTTAACGCAATGAAACTTGACTTGAGAACCCAGATGCTCCAAATAAAATGACAATAAATCCGAATTTATATTAATTAAAACAAGAGAACAGCTGTTAAAAGTCTATGTGGACTCTCTTTTTGCAGGTGACCCTAAGGTTCCCCAGTTAAATCAGCAAAGAACCGTGGAATATGGATGGACCATAACCTTAATCAGGCTTAAGATGAATGTTAATAATACGTGCAAAGCTGCCTACTATCATCTGACGAATCTGTGACGTATTAGGAAATACTTAGATGAGAAAACAACACAAGCATTGATACATGCTTTAGTAATAGAGTTCTAAAGTGATGACGTCACAAAAATGAAATGTTTGAAATTATGGAATATGATGCCGTATTCTTATAAAGCATCCTGAAAGACGCCCTCATCCCAAAAATTAGCTCCGAATTGCAATTCTTAGTAGTGATATAAGGGATCAAAGTTTGATGGCATCCCATACAAACCCTTCAAAATTTGTTTCAGTTCCTTCAGTTTAGAACTGACTCAAAATTAGAGAGATTTATATGGGGCAGTATCAAATTTCTATCCTTTATATTTGGGCTGGGAATTACAATTAATAGCTATTTTTTTTAGCAAGGACCCTTTTTTAAGGATACTCCATTCGAAAATGGCGCCCGATCCTATAATTTCACAAATTTAATTTTTTGTAACGTCCCACTCAGAACTCTATTGGACAAATATATTACTGTAATAGTATTTTATATGGTTTACCAGCCAGGGAACTAACAAAGCTCCAACGCCTTCAAAATTGTGCGGCGAGAATTATTTTTAATGTCCCAAAGATGTCATATCATACCAGTTCTGTAAGAACTGCTCTGGTTACCTGTTCAGCTTAGAATACAGTTCAAACTTATCATAATCACTTTTAAAGCAATTAATGGACAGGGCCCTATCTAACTTACGATCTATAGTTATAAGAGTCCCATGCTGCAGACACCAAACGTTATAGCAAAGAAAACATCAGGCAATGCCATACCACATGGACACCCGCCTATCAATGTATGCAGATGATCATCAGATTTTTCATGTCGGTTATGATTCTAGTGAAGTCATTTCCAAGTTGCGGGAGAGCGCAGAAACAGCTACAAAATGGTATGAGTCGAACCTGTTGATGGGAAATTTGGAAAAGTATCAAACGATGAATATTGGAAGGAGTACTGTGGATACGCTTTCCATAAATGGAAAGGAGATCAGAACAGCAGAAGAGCTCCAACTTTTGGGAGTGACGATCGACTCTCAAATGGATTTTAACAATCATATAAGTGCACTGTGTAAGAGGGCTAGTCAGAAGATTGGCGTGTTGATGAGGTTGAGGAACCTCATTCCAACAACAGCAAAGCTCCATCTTTTTAAAGCAGCAATTCTTCCTCACCTCACGTACTGCCACCTGGCATGGCATTTTTGTAAGGCAAGCGACACAAGAAAACTGGAACGACTGCAGGAACGAGGTCTTAGAGCGGTTTTTAAGAATAATAATTTGAGCTATGTGAATCTTCTTAAAAGGGCGAAACTACCAACATTATTAAACAGGCGCTTACAAGATCTATGTATTCTTATGTACAAGGTTAAGCATGAGCTCTGCCCTTCATATATTAGGAACATCTTTAGCCGACAATCGAATACCTATAACTTAAGACAATCTGACTTTACGTTACCTCGTTTCAATACTGTCACGCATGGAAAACATTCTGTTAGATTTTTAGGCCCAAAATTATGGAGTAAACTTCCTAAGAATAATAGGGACGTAGAATCCCTTAATGTTTTTAAAAAACGAATAAGAGATCTTAACTTAAGTGAATTAATTGACGATGGGTGCAGAGGTTGTGGCCTGTGCTCTTCTTTTAAAGAAAAAGAAATTTTATTATTTTATGATTGTAATTTATTGTAAATAGTTTTTATATCTTATCGTACATAGTTTTTTTTTATTACTAGTAACTATTTATTTATTTTAATTTAATTTTAGAATGTCCCCATATTAGTAAGGGAGATTTCTCCCTGGCTAGGCGGTCTTTCGACATTTAAATAAAGTTGATTGATTGATTGCAATCGTCAGTGCTTATATGTGTGCAGTACCAGTCTCCCCTATCACGTGCGAAACGAGACCGATTTTAGCAAATTTAAAATTTTACTGAAAACTCAACTTTTTAGTTTAACTTTTAATTAGGTTTTGATTATATAGAGTTTGTTAATTTATAATTAAACAGGGTTTTAGGAGTTCTTGTATATTTAGTCTTAGTTGTAATTTTTACTTCTTGTCATTGCTATGCGCATTTGATCATATATACATTTAATTTGCGCACTACAAGTATTAAATTATTATTATTGTCATTGTCTTTCCGTTTATTCATATATTACTTACTGTGCTAACGTACTCTTTATAACAAGAAACCGAAAA
>OX419342.1:16463009-16513009 GCA_948470475.1 Galaxea fascicularis
TCTCTCATTTATGAAATATATGTTATCACTGTCGTGTTATTCAGTTAAACACTGGCTTCGAATAAACTACACGTGTTTCCTGATGAACACCATGTTTTATTCACCTCGATACCATGCGGGTATCAATCCCAAGAATACACTTCATGTAAGCTATCACAACAATCACAAGAGCACAAATAAAGATTCTTGTTGTTGTTGTCATATCAGTGTCTAGTTTATTACTAGCATCTTCGCCCGAGAACGCCGGACTTCCCTCAGCGAATCGCTCTCTTAGCCTTTCACTTGCCATTTAATAATAAAGAAGAAAGTATACAAGTTATTGAGTCTGAATTCTACACTTTCTTTTTCTGCGGACTTGATTATTGGTGAATCTAGGACAAGTAGAATGACTTTTAGTCACAAATGTTGATATTCTTGCCTCAGTGAAAACCGATCACTCGCCTATAATACTGGAACTCGATGAACTTAAAGAAAGCTACAAAGGACCAAGATTTGAAACAAAAAAGCTCCGTATAAACCACGAGGAGGAGTTGTCAGTCGCCATTGGAAGCGGGATATCCAAGGACTAAGGATGGGGCGAGAAGAGTTAAGAATGATACAGTATTCTGATAACGTTCTGTTTTTTCGCCTGGTCTTGAGAGTGCGGGGCAAATTTTTCTTTTGCTTAATTAATATAAGCTTGCTATGGGTTAACAGTCAGTTCACGTGGAAATAATAAGCGGTACCCTTAGGATTAACATGGGTCAATAGTGTCAATAGAGAAGCCAACCCCGAAAGTATTCATGATGCATCTGAATACTACCATAACAAAATTATCTATGGAAAAGGCCAGATAAAATCCGCTACAATTAATGGCAGCACTTGGAGGGCTAAACCCTAAAACATTTAGGCTTCAATTCGGTCTCTAAGATTATCGTGGCTTGGAAGTTAAGGCTTTAATCTAATACCCCTTTACCGACTTTATCGGAGATTATTATGTTCAGGTGTAACAGCTTACTACGACATCAAAGAATACAAAAATACATTCCACATTAATTTCATTATGACGAGCGCTAGCTCCTCAGTTGGTGGGCTGATTTTTAGAGATTAGAGAGGTTTTTTTTCCTACGAAGTCTCCTACATTTGCAGCTGGTCATGAAAGTGTAATTTGGAACAATAAGCTTATCAAGATAGATGGTACCGGTATATACTACTACTATTAAGTAAAAGCTTGAATCATCGCTTTTTTGTAAAGTTCAAATCACAAAGTTTTCCTACAGGATGTGTCGCGTACCAGGTGCAGCGGACACGGGGCGTTGTGCACTGGAGATCGGGAAGTGTCAACCACAGTGGAGAATGCAACAGTACAAGTTAACTCAACAGCGTTTAATATGATCGCCAACTCGTCTGAATTATTGTACATATGCGGTGAAAACTATAGGGGAAATTACAATGTACGACATCAAAAAAGGGACTAAGACTAATTACAAAGGAAGCAAAATTAAAGGAAAACGAAAACTGAATACAATGAGCTGAAACTTACGTCTGATCCTGTCTTAACGGCTAGAGAAACTCCAACGTTATGTAACTCCGAAAACGATAAAACTGATATGAAAGCTCTAATGTTGCTCCGTAGATCTCCTAACTCCGACTTCACAAAAGCTTAAAGGGGGTTCTCTGATAAAGGTACAATTCACGTGTACAGTTGTAAAACCGGTTAGAAAACAGGAACGGCAAGCTACGTAATTGATTTAAACTGTGAACAATAGTACATGAAAATAGGGGCGTAGAAACTCGATAAATGAAACAAAACAGAAACGCATCTCATCTAAATTAAAAACAAACTAAGCTTAATTACGTAATCAAGTTCTCTTTGATTGAATGTTCATTGTTCATCACAGGATGTATACAAATCCCCCCCCCTCCTTTCCCCTCAAGAAACACAGATGACAAAGGTGCTAAGACAGGAATTAAGGTAGATGTTATTAATAAATAACTATTAATCATTACACACGTTTCAATCATTTATTCATCTTCTAAGCCACACTTGCTCCATTTCGAAGAGTGAGCTTGCCACTTATTTTCCCATTTAGTAATCTTTCATTCTAATTGGTAGAATATCTTGATTCTTAGTAATAGAGCATTAAAGAGGGATTTCAAATCATTGGTCCTACAATTGCTTTGCGATAAGAATAACATGATTGAACAACAAGAAGCATTTTTTTCTTTGCCAGTCACCAAATACTGAATTGAATCACCTTGATACACACAAACGTTTTAACGTGGTAAGGGATTAGATCGGCGGTTTGAAGCACTATTTCCGCCCACTGAAAACTTTTGGGGAAAATTTTTTTGATCCAGTGAGATCCAAAAGTAAGCATTTCTATGAACTGCTCATTTCGAGAAAGACAACGGTCTCTAGGGTCTATGTTAAACTTAAGGATGATTTCGTCTTAGACGAAAAAAGTGAAACATGCCAATTTCTTGACAGGTTTTGACAACTTTCTCACATTTTGAGACATGTACAAGCACCTAATCGGCTCTTTGTAGCTCCACTTTCAGTTTCTACTTTCAATACACAATTTAAAGGCTTTCATAAAACAAAACTGCTACCGATAAAAGATCACAATTTCTCCTCTTACTAATTTTGTTTCCGCCTTAAAACGAGTGTCACATTTCAATTTGGCTCATATCGAGGGGGTGGACGCACGTACGTTCGTACGGTTAGTAACGTCATAACCAATATTTCTCGCATCGATGAATCAAATTATATTTTTGCCCATGGTATTCCGCGCGCCGCTCAGTGTGAAGGAAAGTGGAGAAAAGACTCCGTCATTAATCGCCAGTTTGTCTTAAAGAAGTCGCACCTGATAATGTCAGCCAAAACGTGTGTAGCTGGTAACCTATTGCTACACCTGCCCATCAATCTTGTCGTAGCAAAAGCCAGCAAATAGAAAATGGCCCTTCGTGGTGGCAAATTCTAATAATTTCTGTAAAGCTTGTCGAGTATACATCTTTACTGTTTCATCAAGTAGTACATTTGTAAATTGAGGACTGACGTCTAAAGAACATTAATCAGCGCAATCTTATGCCTACAAAAACTAATATAGGCCTTAACCGTTCGGTGGTTGGTGGAAATCAGCTGGAGTATGTAATTAAACAAGACTAAGAAGCAAGCTAGTTATTGACAATAGGCTGAAAATGACATCCGACCTTGTGAACGATTGGCAAGGCATAACGACACAAGGAGAAGATCCACGAGGTAAAATCTTGGCTCTTGTCGTAGTTGGCCTGAGTAATTACTTAACAGTGTAGTTTTTACCCTACCTCGCTAAGTTGAAATCCTTTCTAAAGCACATTTAACTCACCTTGAGTGCGTACAAAGTCGTCGGTGCATCTTACTCCAGTACGTTGTCCTGCCATATGCATGGGGGTAATAACATACGCGGAAAATACTGCAATTCCTACGGCCTGATTAAAGAGCGTCGCGTAAAAATATGGAGTATTCTCGTCACCCACCGAACCATCTCTTGTTTGACAAATGTATCGTAAATCTCTATCTTCGAAGTAGTCAACATCCGTTGGAGGACTCCCACCGGCGAAGAACATTGTGTAACAGTGTGGAGCATTTGCCAGTGGTCCTCCTGGTAATGCTGGGTTTGCTGGTCGAACAATTCTCTTCACCGGTTCTATAAATATAAGCAGAAAAGTATCAGCACACAGCAACAGATCTTTTCAACTTTATTTATTATCCAACCTGTTTCATCTGATCAAACAGACTTCATCAAGAATTTAACAAGATTGATAAAATGACTAGTTTTACACTAAATAGTTAGGGTATAATTTAACGTTCGACTGAAGGTGTAAACCGCAAAAAAGGATCTACCAACCAATACGTACAGGATATAACGTAAACCCCGTATTACAAAAATGTACAATGTTTAATTTTGGGGCTCACGATTTAATGTTAAGCCGCAGCCTCTTTCAAAAGTAGAGTAGCCGTCTCTCATTGAATGAATAAACCTTGGAGCTATTCGAACTCCTTAGTACATAAGTTCGCCTTAAATAAAATCTTTCTTTTATTGCTAGTAGGGTGAAAATGAACCGAAAGGTATATACAATTAATTACTTTTTGAACAGTTTCTGAAAATTGTATTTCTTTGAAGACAAGCAAATCTAGAAACAAAATCATTCATTTCATTTATTTCCTACCTTACAATGCATACTAATATTGCAATACACTGACTTGCTTGACTTAAGACATGCAGGCGACATGATAGCTCAACTGGGGGACATATCTCTGTGGCATGAGATTATTTGCGACTTCGAATTGTCCACATAAAACAAAGAGAGCTCCACTTACTTCCCTACTATCGTGGGGAAGATAGGAGTGTTGGCTGTGCATTACTCACAGCATGGGTTGGATCCGACAAGAAAAGAGCACAAGAGGGGTGATCCCAGATTTTATCACATACGTTTCCCAAAATTTTTGCTGCCACATTTGAACATGTTCTGGGTTGATTTTATTGATCAAATTTTGGCTGTGGTATGTATTCCGCACGGAGATTTATAAGATGCTTTAGGATGCTTTCGTCATTCCTTAACCCTTAAAAGCCCAACTACGCATATATGCGTTGTAAATACCATTACTACTTTTGATAATTGTTTCTTGTTGAACTTAAGAGTCAACATTACGAAAGTGTGTTCATTGTACCGACGGGTTGGTGTGACATCCATCGCAGCCTAAAACGTCCACAGTGATTCCCGGTGTCCATGGCAGTGAACCGTTCTTAAGGCAACAAATCCCAAAAATCCAGCATTTTGCTCCAAGAGCAACACCAAAAAAGTGTCAATCCTTTAAGATAAAAACTTGCTCAAAAAATCAAAAGTTTGCGTTAACAACACACCTCAAAGCCAGATCTTGGTATTTAGCTGGAAAATTCCTTCTCACTTTATTTGCCGGCCCTTGTTGCTCCATTTGATGAAAGCCAGTGTCGAGAATACAACCGTTGCCTCGTTCATGCCCGAAAAGAATTCTGGGTAATTCCGCCATAACTCGAAAAGGGAACTCTTACCATTTCCATTTCAAAGAATTATTACAAGTGTCGGGCCACCCAGTCCTACCAGCAAAATATCGCGTCGGTTGAAAATTTTCCTAGTCAAAACTTGGCCAAATAGTCTTGGTAGGTCCTGGAAGCCATCCACAGATGGGCCAGAGAGACAACTTCACTCGTGAACCCGCCAAACTTGATACAAACATCTTTGGCGTCCCAGTCTACATGAAACCACCTCTCACCTCTGTTTTCTTTCAGAGGCTTGCCTCTACCCACATTCCAGCTTAATGATGCCGACTTGTGGGCTTCTGCAGAGGAAAATGGCTCGAAAACACACTCATAAAGCAAGAAACTGAGCCGATTTGAACTCATCAAAACACGAACTGTTGATCTAGGTCACGTGATGCCCAAGTCTGAGCCCAAAGTGTCTCGAAACCGCTAATATTGTAATGGATACTGTATATAAGAACAAACAAAGTGAGGCAAAGTTTGTCTCGCCAAATTACAAGTGAGAAAATAAGCAACACTTGGTCCTTTAAGGGTTAAGTGGTGTTTTTATTTCATTTTGTTTTGAGCACTGTTCCTGTTTTTCCATTGGGAACGTTCTCATCGTGGACAATTGTTCCTGTTTTGAGTGGAACAAACTGTTGTGCTAAATGGGAACAGATTGTTCACTTAGAGCTAAAAAGGACCTTTTTTTCCGAATGTTTTACATTGAAAGGACCGTTTTGTTCCTTAAATGAGTGGCTTAGGAACAAGTGTTCCCAACGGTATTGTTCCCCTTTTCTCCATTTGGTCCTTTTTGTACAGTTGAGGAACAATTGTTCCTACTAATGCGTTCCCATTTTGGAATAGCTGTTCCTTTATGCTGGGGCGAGGAACTTTAGTTCCCAAATACTTGCGTTCTTTTTTCTTGTAAAGGAACGTTTGTTCCTTTCTTTCGCCGTTCCTGCTTTGAAAATTGGTTCCTTTTCATTCATTTGAGGGTGACAATTGTTCCGATTAATGGTTCCGTTTTGAATAAAATGTTCCTTTTTATTGACACGTGGAACAGTTTGTTCCTAAACACAAGTTCCTATTTGTGCAAAATGGTTCCTATTTAGAAAACGGCAGTTCCTTTGTGCAAGTTGTTCAAGAGAACAAGATGTTTCTCGCTTTTAAAATGGAAAAACCTTTGGTGTATGGTTTTAAGCTGGAAAGAACTCGAAACACAGTCAATAACATATTTTAAAAGACATGTCGGAGCGCTTATTGACTTGTTCGGACAAGGTTGAACATAATCGCACGAACGTCATATGTCACCTAAGATTTGCAAGTTTAATTACGAATAGCACACACTGCCATGCCTGAGCAAGCGGGGGCAAGTTGGGACAAGTTGCACAATGCAGCCATTCTTTTTTTTCCGTCGCCTTTGTAGTTTGTTCACTATTTATGTAAGTGGAACAAACTGTGTGAATCACACAGACGTCAGAGATGAACAAGAAAGGCAAGGTTGACTGGTGGAAAATTGATGGCTCATCACCGAAACCCAAACGGCTTCACTTAGAACAGAAAGAAACAGATAGCCTGTATCACTGTCCGATACAGGTCTGTGATCACGATTAATTTAATAGTCAACGCGGTTGCAGGAAACACGTGAACACCAAGCACAGTTGGTTCTTTTTCTTTGACGAAACACCCGATCAGCGAGGGCTTTTTACAAGTACCAAAGAACTTGCCGATGTTGATAAATCGAGTGTAATCGCAAAACCAGTTTGCAGAGTATTGCCTTCATTTTCAGATAGTCAAGAAGTGCTTCAAATTTCTCAAATTTTGCTGCGAAGACGAGGAGAAATTGAGTTTTGAAGTGCTAGACTTTAGCCTGTGTTCTCACAGTCTGTTATTCAAGTCTATCGATCACTTGCAAGACGAATGCAAGCTAGCACACGGTGGACGATTGGGCTACATTGATGCCATCTCTGAAATGATCGACTTCAGAAAAATAAATGGCGCCTCAGACACAGTCCTTCGAAACTTGTCATCGACAGAATTGTGCCTAAAAAGAGCTCGCAAGACAGTGGCAAAGATGATGAGATTGCAATGGACACAATATCTAGACATTGAAACTCTGGATGCTAGGGGACACTGGGCAACCATGGAAGAACTGTTAGAAGTGGTAACGTTTCATTTGCCTCGTTACGAAAACACCGTGAAGACGTGCAAGGCAGGTCAGGGTCAAGTCAACCCCTTGGACCTAACATTCGCCACGAAATTTGTGGCGGTGTATTTGTTCATCAAGGTGAAGGGGTCTCGCCCTATGACGTATCAGTACTTGCCAGTCGACATGGTTAGAACAGCCAAGGAGAACGGGGGATTCATTGACCAGAAAAAGTTCAAGACTGCTGGCAAGTACGGATTCGACTCGTTGATTCTGACCGACGCAAGCATGCAGCTGCTCGATAGCTACATCAATTTCGTAAGGCCATCGCTCAAACCCCAGTGCGAGTTCGTTCTGGTCACGAGAAACGGAGGCCAACACAGCAAATTGGGCGAGTAAATGTCATGAGTAAACTAGTCTTTGACGCAATCGGAAAGTACATTCACCCGACGCGCTATCGCCAAATCGTCGAAACAGAAAGCCTCAATCAGCTCACTAGTAAAGAGGAAAGGATTTTGTCGGAAGATACGAAACACAGCTCGGCCGTCGCCAAAGTTCACTATCAAAAGCAGAGGTCGCGCGAAGTTGCTGCGAAGGCTCACGAGTGTCTGCAAAAGCTACAAAGTACTAAGGGCTCTGAAGTGGATAAGGAGGTGAACACGAGGTTTAGCGATTCAACTTCAAGTTCTGCGACACTGGCTGAAAGCACAAAATCGAAAAGCGTAGTGTGCCCTGAGAGGGATGCCCCACCTTCGAACCAATTGCGAATCCAAAGAGGTCAGCGTAGGGTGTTGAAATTTACAGCATACGAGGACGAGTTTCTTAAGAAAGGAATTGCTAAGCACGGATTTGGACAATGGACAGCGATTTTGAGAGATTCCGAGTACATATTTCAAGACTTCAGAACAGCAGACTCTCTAAAGAAAAGGGCAGGACTCAAATTTTCTTAGCCAAAATCAACTATAACTTTGCCTTAACCTAGATCATTTTTGACTGGTCAGGAGAAATACTTCATTATAGTGTTCTGAGCCTTTCTGTGTCCGGGCTGACTGCTGGCGGGTCTCTTTCGCTTCCTAGTTGAACTCTCTCTGAGCATTGCTTTTTCGTCGAACAGTCTACAATGGCCACTGGTAATCAGCACGGAGGTAATGAACGTTGCTGAAATCTTGCACACAGCTCAACTAAGAATAGAAATAATGTTTTCGGAGTTTTTAGAAGTATTTAAACATAATTTCTAGACTCCTCTTTGACTGAATAGGCAAAGTTTCAGCCAAATTCAAAATTTGGCCCAAAACCACGGGTTAACCCCTTTGGGTTTTGGTCAAAATTTCAACTTTGCTGAAATCTTGCATACTCTCTTAAGAAAAGGGCAGGACTCAAATTTTCATCGGGGCCATGCTCCTGACCTGAACACCTTTTTTTTCTAAACGCCGAGATATGTTTCTTTTTTGGAAGGATATGAACAGCTCTTTCACAGCGAACAATAAAATAGGTAGCGAAGCAACAGTGACATTTTTAATCAAACAATTGTGACACGCAATCAGTTCTCAGACTATTTACAGCTACTTTTGAAGACGAATTTTCTCATCCGTTACTTTCCCGAATTTAATTTTTGCTATTAATATTTGAGCTGGTCAGCAATCAACAGCTATTTTACACCAAATAATAAACTCGATTAACAAGCCACAAAGATGGTAAATTCGTTTGAGAGGAATTTAGGAAATACTGTCTACACATGGTCCCAGTAGGGGCTAACAACAACATAAACCAGAACTAATGGGGCAAGCGAAAAGAGTTGAGAAAATATCATATACAGCGGCGTGTTTTCATCGTGTATTACACAATTATCACGACTCGTGTTAAGAAAAACGAACAAGAATAAATGAACTGAGACAGTCCTCATCTTGATGTTGGGGAAGGTAGAAAAGTGACGTGAAAGTGTCACTGATTTTTGAAGAAAGATGTAACGTCTTCTATGTCACCGCAAATGTAGGATGTGATTCAATAAAAACAGTTGAAACAGAATATAGAAACCAGAGATAAGTAAAATCTTGTATTTCAAAGCCAATCGATGAAAGCGCAAAATGTTATGGTTAAGTTTTACATAGAGATATCAAAATTAATCTGAACGTTTTCACGTTTTTTCCGCTCTTTCCGCCGTGATTAGAAGAAAGTTTCATCCAACCGCCTCCCAGTACTGGAAGTTTCGATTGAAGGTTTACGGAATTTGCGGATTTTTAAGTTTGATTTAAAACCTCTCTTTAAAACTGTAAGTATAACATATATAATACATTATAATATATTAATGATAATATTTTACTTACAGTTTTAAAGAGAAGTATTAATTAAAACAAATTATAAACAAATCCGCAAAATCCGCGAAATCCGTCCTTTCCGCCATTATTAGGAGAAAACTTTCCGTGGAAACTTCCAGTGCTGATGAGCAGTTAAGTTAACCTTTTTACGAAACACGGCGGAAAAGACGGATTTCACGGATTTTGAAACATTGATAGATTTAACTTAGTCATTTCCTTCTATATCTCAGTCAAGTGCCTGCTTCTGAGAGAACAGTTTGGACTGTTTACCTTTAATTTTTCAACTTTGTTTCAAAATCCAACAACGTTGACGTCGTTTTCCATTTTGTATTGATTGGAAAATTGCAGTTCATCTTCTAAATCCTTTTACGCAATGAATCAACAATGGCGCGATATCATAGTTAAGACTTAAATAGATTTATAACGCAATATAGGAAAAGGAACGGGGACATTTGGGAAACGATCGATGCCCTGATACAATACGAGAAGTCGGAGTTTCAAAAAAATCCTGCGCGCGTCGGGATAAAAAGAAGCATATAATTTTCTTCTTTTGTCATGCAAAATACTTTCACAAATTTGCATTCAAAAACCTTTGTATTTTAAATATATTCTTGATTTTATCCCGACGCACGCAAGTGTCTTTTGAAACTCCGACTTCTCGTATACACGGCCTCTAAAGGGAGGGAGGGAGGGTGGGAAACAATGTTGTCTTTCGCGCAATACTGCTACAAACGAGACCCAAGTTCGTTATACAGTAGCTTCTACATCAAGACAGAATTTGAAATTATAACCAGTAGGTGAAAGTTGTACTATAAATCACGTAGACACATCGTAGCGTATCACTCCCTAGGAATAGGGCGGGCGGTGTTGGACACGACTCGCAAAGCATGCTGGGAGAAATTCTCGATTGCTTTCATTTTGATGTGATCGCAGGACAGTGAAATAAATAGGGCGTACAAAAACAAGATTGGTACAATTTCTAAACGTGAAATGCTCTTATACGGAACAATAAATGGCTGTAGATGAAATAGGACTGAATATTTTAGTGTCATCCGCAGAAAGAGCAGATTGTGTATCCTCTGATTGGACACCTGGTAAGTCATTTATATTGCCCCGATATAACTAGAGCCCACTGCACGATTCTCTAGCTTTTTTCTCTGAGGTAATCATCAAACCAGGCCTTGGTTGTTTAAAAGGTGGATAGTGCTGGATAAATCACTTTCCAGCAGATAAGCACTATCAAAAGCAATTGAGTTATCCTTTGGATAGTGCTTTATCCAGTGGATAGCACTATCCATTCTTACACGTCTACACGCCTGGTTTTCCGGTTACCTCAAAGATGAAAAAATGGGAAGTAAGGAGAACGATAACGACAATGATTTTGTTTCCACCGCCTTTGTCTTTTGCATTGTACGAACAGCGCAGCCTTCGGCGAAAATTCAGTTTATATTAGATGAGCAATTTCTGTCCATGGGACATAAGCACTATTACAGATACTACCACCTGTGGTCCGCTTAAAAGACAGGCATTGCAATGGCATGTGATATTATCCAAAAGATGTGAATTTCTTTTTGTTTCGTTGTGATTTATTGGCTGGCTATCTTTAAAAAGACCAGTCAAGAACTTCCTTTAAAGTGTATATGACAGATTTTTTTTATTTGCTCGATTAAATCTCCCCAATGTACTGATAAGTATAGCAAAAAACAATTTTCGATAGCGATTTTCCTTCCCCGTATTTTGATGTACGAAAAGCATCGAATTTCACTTCCGGTGGGGTACAAAGCCGCGAGACCGAAAACAGGAGACTGGGAACAAGTGTGACGTCATTTTAGGACTTCAAGCTTCGCGAAAAACAGATTTCTCCGACATTTTCTTATTTTCTTATAAACAACGCACTATTGTACCATTTCTTAGCAAATTGATTAGCTCACAATAAGAAAATGACTGAGAAATCTATTTTTCGCGAAGCTTGAAGTCCTGAAATGACGTCACAATCGTTCCCAGTCTCCTGTTTTTGGTCTCGCGGTTTTGTACCCCACCGGAAGTGAAATTCGACGCTTATCGCTATAGAAAATTGTTTTTTGCTATACTTGTCAGTACATTGGGGAGATTTAATCGAGCAAATAAATTAAAGTCTGTCATATACACTTTAAGGTGTATTACTGATGAACTTCGAAGTCTGTTTTGTTACAATACACTGCCATTTGTGGCTGCTTCTACCATCATGAGGAGGGGAACCTCAGAACTCCATGGAGTGGGCATGAAAACTTGTACCATCCATGAGGGAGGGGGGAGGGGGTTGGCTTTTTCTGTTCAAGTTTTTCCTTTAGTCAGTATTTTGGGTAAAATTATGGCCGATTAAAAAAAAAACCGCTTTGTTTATTTTTTACAATATTTCAGATGCATGCACGTTCTTTTGGACTGTTCTAATATTATGAGTTTCGTCAAGTGAAAAAGAAAACAAAACGCAAAATAGTATTTTTCAGAAAAGCACCGAACTAAAACAATAACAAGAAAAACAACAATGAAAAAATATTGAGATGGGGGAGCGGGTTTGATCCCCCGTCGCTCCTCCCCTTGCTACGGGTCTGAAGAGTAAGACAGGAAGAGTGGTAGCATATGGTTAACTTTTTCGGTGATGTTACAAATGCGATCATGCCAGGTCATACTTTTGGTAAATGAAACTTCGAAATCTTGAAGGAGTCAGTTTGCTCTAAGGAAGAATCATTAACAAGGAATTGATAAAGACACGCCAGCGAACTATTCGCGGGATTAAGATTGCGCAATGCCAAGAGAGTGTATAGGCCAAAAAATGATAATATATTTATTCTGACCTCTTTCTCCACTAAAAGTTGCATATCCCCGGGTTCAGATGCCTTAGCGACGCTGTAAAAATTCATTACGGTTTTATGCATAATACAAAGAAGTGTTGGGATACAGGAATGCCCGAAATGCTAATTGTCTTTAACTTCACATTACTGAGGTCATTTCTCTGCCGATTTCCTGGAGCAGGTGCTGACAAATTACAAAAGTTGCTTCTGTTTCCCCTCTCCGAGCGATGGTTTTTCAGCCACAACTGACCGCAAGCTTTTGAAAGAAATATCTGCCTCTGTTTTTTGACACATTTTCGCTTGAATTTCTGTATTTACAACGAGTAAGGGCCTGTTTACATGGAGGGAGGGTGGCCTGGCTAATTAACCAGGATACCCGGCTGGGGGGTTAAACCATAGCCCGCCTTTACATGCAACTCACCTAAGCGGGACGGGATAGTCAGTGGGCTATCGTCTAAGCTACCGCTAAGTATGACAAACATGATGGTGGACAAAAGAAACAGTTTTGGCGGCAAGTTTTAATTTTTCCATCACTCGTTCCACTAACGGCCGCTTTTCAGTGTCTAAGTGTAACTACACGCGATCAAGCAAACCAGTGGTAGTTATAGGTGGGAGTATTTACTGACGACAAACAGAGGCCGTAAAACTAAAGACAAAACAATGCAAAAGGAAAACGCTAATTAAGTCATATACGGCCGAACCACGATCGTACAAACAAACTCGAATATAAACAAATACAGAACTAAAGAAAAGCAAAAACTGAAATGTACGGAATTCTAACCTTGTCCAGCCCTTTGGACCACAGAATAGGCAGAAGAAGCGCCAAACAAGCGACAAAAAATCCATGAAAACCTTATCGAAAGGCTAAGTCTTGCCACCGACCACGCTAACCAAAAACACTAAGGTCGTGTGACCTAAAATGGCGCCAAAACCGGGGGTCTGGGCAAAGTACAAACTGGTTACAGTTACACTAAGGCTATTATTTTGCACTCTATTAATTGAGCGTAGCCACTAGAGACAGTTAACATTAAAATTTGCCTTGGAATATAACGTTGAATATAACGGTCTTCTCATCTTAGCTAGCCGAGTGCCCCGGCACGAACCGTTACATGGCAAAAAGCTCTCCCGCTTAGAAGAGTGCCCCGAGCAAGCAAACAGGGCGCCCCGGGAAGGCGGGTTACCCTGTCTAGCATGTAAACGCTTCAATGCATTTTCTAAAGAAACACAGGAGAAGTTGGCTCTTCCAGGGCAGCTCGGTTAGCCGCGGCTCCCTCCCTCCATGTTAACAGGCCCTAAACATGACAGAAGACTCGAAAACTTGTAATCGCACGAGCAGCCATGAGGGCTTAGTAAACTCTCCTTTTGTTCCCCAAACTTGAACAGACCTCTCATTTGTTCTGAAAACTAAACTTTAGAGCAAAATAGGCAAAATAGAAGGGAAATTGTAAGGGTAAAGGGTACTTCTGACTAACAAAACAGCCTTCCCGACTCGTACTTATCGTCTCAATCTTAAACATCGGCATCCTTTAATGTTTCTTTGCCTTTGCATTCTATCTTGGGTATAATCGTCTGAAGAAAGGCTGCCCAGTTCGATGTACGAACGTCCCTCGGAATGCTTTCCTCGCGTACTTTTGGCCGTCACATTGAATCTAATTTTGCGGTGACGTCATAAGGCCTAGCCAATGACGAGGAAGACTTCGACTTCTACTATTTCTCTGACGTTCTACCAAACAGGAAAAATTTGCACTTGCCTTTGTTTAGATCGATATATAATTGAGTTTCCAAGGTAGCGGCATCCTCTGCTGAGGTATAAATGACTTGGCGTCAGCTTACAGCGTTTGGTCGCACTGTTGTAAGCATTGTGGTAAATCATCAACGTGAATAGGAAACAACAAAGGGCCCAGGATATTCCTCTGTGGAACGCCAACAGGTACATGTTTCACAGGAGAAAGGGCATATCAAACAGCAGTAACTTGCCAACGCGACGGTTTTCTGGATGCGTAGCTGATGATAAACAGTGTCCAACAACCAGCGGCGCCAGTGACAGATCCCTTGTCCATGTTATTCAATAAAGTGTCGAAAAAATGAGCAAATACGATACCAGCTGACATCTTCGGATGGGGATGTCATGTTGGTTTAGATATTTATAGAACTGGATATGAACACCTCACTTAACGATTTTGCTGATTAGAATTACATCAACAAAATATATCTCTGCACCTGTTCGAAACACATTGAGCTTGTTTTCGCCTTTTTAAACAAAATCTTGACTATTTATAGGCTATAAAAGTTGCGAGTCATCTGTCCCACGACCGAGCTTGAAAGGGGCATGGGTCTAATTCCTTACATGATGTCACAGACTGCTTTGTAAGACTCGATGCAATGCAAATCAGTTTGTGATGTCAAGTAAGAGTAGTATAAGTGGCTTATATGGTCCCCAAACCAATCAGCATCGAGTATTGTATACCACGTGATACGATTCGACCAATCAGGTTGCAAGTTGCTAATATATTCAAGATGGCTGACTCGGCCCTGATAACCGCGCCTGCAACCTGATACCGTGGCTGAGAAACCGCGCCTGGTGTATGGCAAAGATGGCGCCCACCCCCAAATAAGGAGAAAACCCCCCAGGAAAATAAATGAAAAAAACAGAAAAGTGGAAAAATGACAAAGTTTTAATATGTACAAATAAAAAAATTTACAAATGACAGCAGCTCCTTGATTGTTTTTTGGAAAAAAGTGGTCAACAACAAGGCAAACAGGAAAAACAAAACAACAGTTCAATGTTCACAGTTCCTCGTCCGAATGGTCCGACAACAGCGATGTCAGCACGGCCGCATCACGTGCGATTTCGTCGTCGTCGTCGGTGGATCCGTAACCGTAGGGGTACGACTTGAAACTGACAGGATCCACCACGCGCTTGTCGAAGACGAGACCGTACTGTTTGGTGCGCGGTGCTACGGTGATGGTCTTGGTGGCTGGGTCCCGGGTGAAGAAGTGAGGATTCACCACGGGCACGTTACGCCTTTGGTCCCAAGGATCTCGCAATTCGTCCATCAGGTTGGCGCGCATCACGTCGTAGTTCAGCTGGGAGGAACCACGTACGGAACCGAGTGAAAAACCTCGCACCTTGCAACAGACTTTGCCTTGTTGGGTCTTGTACCCGTAATTTTTGGGACCGGCCGAGGTGAAATCGATGATGTAGTCGCCCCCTTCCAATTCGTTGGTCATCTCGCTGAGGTAGTCTCCGAGAGGAATCTCCGACTGTCCGGGCTGACAACGGTAAATGACCGAGTCCGTGTCGAAGTAGAGGGCCCGTTCGCCCAAGGTCTGGAGATGAGCGTACAGACGAAGACGGGCATGGCAAGTGGTGAAGGCCGCCACGAAGATGTTGATTTTTCCGTTGTCGAGAAGATCGTCCTTCAGGGGGGTCGTCACGACCTCCAACTTGTCCTCGGTGCAGATCCGGACGGCGTTGACGTGGACCAGCGGGTCAGAGACGATGTCGAAGAGTTGGGCGGGGGTGGAGACGGCACGGGTGGAAGACTTGAGGAGATTTTCACCGAACTTGCCCCAAAAGGAATTGAGACCCAGTTTGGCGGTCTGCTTGCGACCGGGATTCTTGCGGATGAGGTCTGGTTGGAGAGCCACACCTTCCCGCTCACGGTAAGCGACGACGTATTGTAGTTTTTGCTCGGGCGTCTGGGCCCAGGCAGGGTAGCCGGAGGATTCCTGTTTGAGCCTCAGCCAGGTGTTGACGTACTCGGCGAAGAGACTGCGGCGTCGCTGAGGGAAATGCCACACCTCGTGGATCCTCACGATACGGTACCCTTGCTCCACGGCCTCCACCAGTTCGGGCGTGCACCACGTACCGGTGAATTGACGGTCGTCGTCGTTGTGGGAGCATTGATGGGAACGGTCGTGCAAGGGTTTGGGCATTTCTTCCGCCAGACAGGTACGACAGAGTGGGAAGGTCAGTTTACCGCCACTGCGATGAGGCAGGACGGGATGGTAGAGACCGCGGGGCGCCACCACATCCACCTTGGCCAGTCCAAAGTAATGACCAATGTCCTGGTCCTCGGGTCGTGTGAGGACGGTGGGATGACCGACGGGGTACTCGTCGTACTTGTTGACGGTGGGGTACAGGGAGGTGACGTCCACGTAACGGATCTGTTCTCCCACCGTGGGATCGACCTGGTAGTGGAGCGTGGCCGCATTGGTCCTCCCACCGAAGAAGGCCTCTCGGGGTGCCAGAGGCGACACGAGATGCAGGTCGGTCAGAAAGGTCTGGAGGTCTGCGTTCGTCTTGACGCGACGGTCCCACTCGCACTCCCACTCCACGACCAGGGTGTGACCGGCAGAATGCAAAGCCTCCTCCTTGGCGCGGGTGACCTCCCTCATCTCGTGGAAAGTGCGGTCGGGGTGGAGTTTGGATTTGGAGGTACGGTCGGGAAAGCAGGACGTACAACCGTGCCACAGACAACCGTGGAACTCGTACACGGTGTTTTTGGAATCGTCGTAACCGTCCACTAGATAACGTCCGATTAATCGCACTTCACCACCGTTGTTGGCGTGACGAATGAAATCGCAAGTCACTCCAGCTACGGGCGTGTCGGGGTAGGCCGCTGCCATCATCTCTTCCTCTGCCAGAACCTCCGGCGCGTTCTCCTCTCGGTGCAGGGCCCGACGCTGGGATTCCTGCCATGCTAACCACTGCAAGGCCTTGAAGGACTGGTTGGAGCGTGCCCCGTGCCAACCGCGAGGGGGTTCGACAGCCACGGTGTCGGGTTTCAGGAGTTTCTTGCGCCAGAAACGATGACAGGCCGAGGCGATGGTGATGCATTTCTCCATGGGACGAAACTCGGCTTCGGCGTGGAATTCCTCCTGGAACTTTTGACACCCGCCCTTGAGAAGTTTGACGTCCGAGACACAGTACGCTTCCATCTCCCTACGAAGGTTGAAGACGTGCCCGCGACGGACTTGGTCGTCGTACCAGGTCTGGAAGGCAGCCTTGGCCTTGGAGGACATCCCGTCCGGATCGTAGTATTCGGCGGCTGGCATGGGTCCCTCGTAGTCCTGGTTGGGCAAGGTGTTGAAGAGATGGGGGAAGTGCCCTTTTTGCAGCTCCGTCAATCCGAAGGTGGCAGGAAAGTTCTTGAGGGGCATGGGTAGGAAACACAAGGAGTCCTTGAACGTCAGCAGGTCGGAGCGGAGAGAGAAGATCTTGACCCCCACGGTGACTTGATCGGTGACTTCGCGGTGAGTCCGGTACAGATGTTTGAGAACGAACATCCCGTCGTACCCCTTGAAGTTGTGAAAGAGGATGATGACGGAACGGTCGTCCCCGTCTTCGTCCACGCACAGTTCGTCGAGGTAGTCGAAGAACTCCGAGGTACAGTCCACTCCGTAGAAGGTGTGTGTCTGGTCCTCCTCCTCGGACTCGGCGCAAATCAGGATGGGGATCTGCTCTCCGTCGGCGGTGGTGTAGGCCTCGTAGTCCGCGTAGACCAGGAGAGGCGGCTGACGTTCCACACGAGCCGTGCCTTCTTCGACGTTCATGGAGACGACGGCCCGAGTGCCCACGCTGTTGAGGGGGACGGTCTTGAGACGCGGAGCATCGCAATCCTCACCCTCGGGTTGAATGTAACATCGGTGGTCGGACACCTTCACGCGTTTGGTGCAGTAAGGGCATTCGGACCACCCGCACTTGTGCTTCGGATGTTTGCCTCCCACATTGTACTCCTTCTGACACTCGGTACATTTTTTCAAGGTATGGCAGAGGGTCGAGGCGCGTCGGTTGGAGGTACCCCGGTAGTGTTGGGCCAGACACGCATCCCCGAAGAACGAACGATGGCAGAGATGACAAGGGACGGTAGGACGAGGATGTCTCGTCGTCCGTTTGGCGGTCACGTGATCGGAACAGTTCTTGGTGCGGCATGCACCACACCACTTGCCCTCGCACGGATGATGGGCGTAATCGTCTTTGTTGTAGCCACGGTCGCACTCGTGGCAATAGTAGGAGCGAGACAGGAAGGCGGAGAACGAGTTGCACCCGTCGTAATGGCGGTCCGACTTGACGAGTAAGATGAGCTTGTCGGACTCAGTGGGACCCTTGTAAATGATACTGTAGGGAGGGTCGACGGTCATCACTTTGATCTGGTAGCCGGGCAGGGCAGCTTGGAACTTGGCCAACTCTTCCAAACCGCAGGGACCTTCGGGGACACCCGCCAAACGATGGAGTTCACGAGCCAATCGAGTTTGGACGGGACGACCTTTTCGGAGATTGCAGTAGTTGGGACCGCGTGCACCTTCGTCGGCCAGGGCTTGCATGGTGACGATGGCCCTCGCGCAACACAGATCATCGTCATTTTTGATGGTGACGATACACCGTTTGTCTATTTTCTTGACGGCAGCGGTAGCGGCACGATAACGTTTGCCGTTTCCTCGACCGGGAGCCGGTGTACGGATGAAAGTCAGTTCAGTATGCAGGGGCGTGTCTGCATCAAAAGACTCGTTGGAATTGAGTTTGCCCGCCAACGTGTGCAAGTAAGTGTTCAATCGATCGCTGCCGTCTCGGAACTCTTGGACGGTGAAGGTGGCCGACTGAAAAGGGTGGCGAAAGGTATCCGTGGTGGTCTGCAACACAAAGTGCAGACGATGGTGAGGCTCGATGGTAGGGTCCGCTCGGATTTGATCCATCACGGCACGGTGGAGGGCACTCGTTAATTCCTCCCCCAAATTATCGTCCCGCGTCGGGTCTCGACGGTGCGTCAAGGTGGCATCGAACACGCGTCTGTCCGCCACGTTTCTCCAGCGTTGGCGCGGAGCGGTGGGCACGAGATGAAAATCGAACAAATTCCCACCTGTTTGATTGCTGGCCTCGACCATGTCCATCATTTCATTTAATTCCTCGTCTGTCACGTGGTCGGTCCAATCCATGATGATGGTCAACTACTACTACTGCTTGCAAGAGCGCACACAGGAAAAAATGAGTGTCCTCTCGTACGCGCCGGGTCTTATATACGCTGAACATTTTGTGACGTCACGTCACCATGTCGATCATTGGACGTCAGAGTCTGAATGGGGGTATCCCTCCAATAGCGTGAAAGCAGAGGGTTGGCATGGCAATGTGACGTCACGTCACCATGGCGATGCATTGGACGTCAGAGTCAGAATGGGGGGATGGGGGGGTATCCCCCCAATAGCACGTGAACGAGGGTTGGCATGGCAATGTGACGTCAGAACCCAGAGTGTATAAGAAGGGACGAGTGCGAGGACCGCCATTTTCACTTCTTCTCGAGTCTTTGAAGATGTCAAAAGAAAGAGGACGCGTTATGATCGACGGTGAAATGTGGGAGTTGGCTCCCACGCCTTTAAGCAATGACCGTTGTGTCATTTGCCTAGAAAAGTATAAGGGACCCATGTACCGAGGAGGACCCATTCGCCCCCGGAAGATGGCCTGCTGTGGTGTGCCCATCCACGAGCCGTGCGCGAGGCAGATCCTGGATCACACGCCGGACGGAGTGATACCCCGCTGCCCGCATTGCCGACAACAGAGAGTCATACCGCACTCGCCGTGCCAGTGCCCTTTCTGCCGAGGAACTTCACCCTGACGACCCGGACCGCCCCACGGACAAGACTCAAGGGGGTTTTTCAACCCCCGCCTTAAATGTCAAGAAAGTCAATGACCACACATATGCACGTCGTGTGTGTTTTTTATTGAACTCATAAACCTAGTTTTACTTTAGCGTGCATGATGTTTTTGACGATGGCTTCCGTCCACGTCTTCTTGCCTGGTAAATTCTTGATCTTTTCGATCATTTTCTTGTCGGCTGCATGCTTGTCTTTCAACGACTTGGCCTTGTCGTAATCGATGTCGTGTTGCTTGGCAATGCGATCCAATCGGTTGATCCCAGGATCCCCTCGGGCTAGACGTTTCTTGAGATGCGTACCCGGTCCCATGTACTGATACCCGGGCCAATGAAATTCGAGGCCGGTCTTTCCCAACCATTTCTGCACGTCCAGACCGCGTCCTCTCTGCCCCCGCTTACGTTTGGAACGTCTCACCACCCGTCGCCGTCCGACCACTCTTCCCATTGTTTCGTGCGGTGAGGTAACGGTCGTAAGTTCCGTAACGGTCGTCTGTCGTCCCAATCTGAGTCGTCCTCGTCCGTGTCACTGCCTTTTGTCCCCTTGAACTTCTCCCGGAGGGCACGTTCCATGATCGACTCCATGGGGGCTTTGCCTTTGCCTTTGGGTTTGGGAGTCGGTTTCAATTTCTTGATGGCATCGGCGAAATCCTCATCGTGGAAGGGAAAGGGACTGGGATCGCGTCCACTCGGACCCGGCTGAGGGGAAAGGGGTGGTGGTGGTGGTGGAAACGGTTCGTAGTCTTCGCCAAAGGTCAGCGGTCTGGGTTTGCGTTTTGGTTTGGGTGGAAGTGACGGTCTGCGTTTGGGTGTGACGTCGGTCTGACCGGGCGCAGGTGTCGCACTCGACTTGGACGGACCCATAGCGCGGACCATTCGTTTCATCCACTTGTGAAGGGAAGGGGTCACTAGTTCGTCCCCCTCGAAGGGGTCCTCTTCCTCTTGCGCACCGGCGGAGCTGGGTAGATTGACTTGTCTTATCTTGTTGGACGCTCGAGCGAAAGCGCGCGATACGGGTAACAGTTTGGCCATCTTCTCGTCCGGCGTCAAGGTGGGATCGCGCAAGAGACGTCGTTTCTTGGCTCCTAATCGAGCAGCGTTGGTGAGAGCGGCATTTTCCGTCAAATCCGCTTTCACTTGAGCTACGGTCTGAGGGTCTTCACTGGCAGGCACCAGAATGAACTCTTCCATCGCGCGCGTAGGTCTCCAGAATGAGCCGACAGGCGTCGCACACTCCCTTTTCTTCTATTCGGGGATCGTTCCACACCAAACGACACCTCGGACACAACAAAACTCCTTTCAAACGATGAACGAGAATGGTCAGCTTCAGGTTCTCGTCGGTTCTCTTCTCCAACTGGGCTTGCAAGTGACTGATTTTCAGATTACTCTCCTTCAGGAGATCGATCAAGTGAGGTAATGACATGTCTGCTTCAACGCTTGCCAAAATCCACTTCCCTTTTGCGCTTGGAGAACCTTGCGTCTCTTCAACACGCTGTCTTTGCGCCGGACCAACTGTCGCAAGGGTGTTTTGTACCTGCGGAGACGAGCCACGACCGACGGAGGTACCGCGTGATTACCGCGCAACGTGTTCATCACGATCTCGCTCACGGCGTTGATCTGATCTTTGTTGGCATGTTGCAAAATGTCTTTGCGGGTCTGATGTTTGGCCTCGTCCAAGAGAGACCTCAGGAATCCCCACTGTCGTCGAATGCGTTTCATACCGTCTGATGGGTGGGAGGGTGGTGTGGACCGTTTTTATTGCCATTTTATCCCTTGGTCCTTGAAGAGTTGCATGATGTCGTGAAGATGCCTGACTTGACGATCCGCGTCCTCTTCCATACTACGCAGCAAGTGCGGGAACTCCGATTCTCGACCGCGGGCGTACTTGTCGTACGATATCCCTTTGTCGAGTAGATACAAGAGATCATCTAAAAAATCATGTCGGGCGGTATATCGAGGCGTGTGCTCCAATTTGTCCTCGATGACCTTGTATAATGCACGTTGGAACTGAGATCTTGTCACCACCATGGTGTCCGCACGAATGTGGTTGCGAGGACAGCGTCTCTTCCCTTTTTATCGCCTCCACGCAAAGGTGGAACCATCAGGATGACGCACCAACCCAGACCTCCGTTTTTTGAAGGCAGCGCGTTCTACACTCCACGCATTGTACCGCTTTTTGGTGGCTGCATCGAGGCCTTTTTTGATGCCGTACCCCGCGGCACCACTGACGGCGCCTAGTGCAGCGGCTTGAGCGGCAGCCACCAAGGCAGGAACGATCAGCGGTAAAAAACCTCCGCGTTGTTGGCGACGGGTCTTTCGTCGACGAGTCGTCCGTCGTCGCGACACTCTTTGCTTGGGCATGTTCGCTTGTTGAGTGACCCCTCGTAGACAGTGCGTTCCCTTTTATCGTCTGGAGATCCAACCGTCCAAGGCTTGCGTCGTTTTCTTCAATCCCGATCGCGCTGTGCCCTTGGCTTTGCGTTTGAGGGCGCTCATGGCTTTGCGCTTCAGAGCGGTCAGGGCTTTCTTACCCCCCGCTTTGACCAACGACCCTACCGCGCTCGCGGCCGCTGCTTTCCCCAAGGCTTTCAAAACCGGAATGACCACTGCGGTCGCTGGGATCGCACCACCTCTTTGACCTCGTCTTCTTCTTCTTCGTTTGCGTCTACCGGTCTTGGGCATGTCTCTCTATCCGACGAACCACTCCAAAGGTAACAATTTTCCACTGCCGGATTGATTCGATGTGTTCGGTGTCGTGTGTCTCGACGAATTGCGATGCACTTCGGGTGGTCGTCCGTCCTTATACACGATGGTCGTGGTATGCGTCTCGGTCACCGAATGAGCCCCGCGACGTCCGATCCTACGACGTTGTCCTTCCACGACTCTGTCGTAATTTCTTCTCAGACTGCGTGTCGGAACTCTAGCGGCCGACCCAGGTGTTGGAGGAGTACGACGACTGGCAGCGACGGATCCCGGTGCACTGGTCGTCGGGCTAGGTGCACTCCAACTGGGAGGAGAGCGTCGTGGCGTTCCCAACGAATCGTCCGAATCTCTGGGACGTCCTCGCCGGCTCGTGGTGGTGGTGGTCGTCCTGGTCATGGCCCCCGTTCGACGACGTCTATTCTGTCGTTCGACCAAGGCTCTCAAACGAGCCGGTGGGTCCCCAAATCGACGAGCGTTGCTGGCCGCTCTGGCTCGTGCCACTCCATCGGACGGTAACGAGGACGCGGCTCCCACGGCACCGGACGGTGGTGCCGACGCACTGGACCGAGGTGCCGACGCACTGGTGACGGTGGTCGATCCCGCGGCTCCGACCGGTATGCCGACGTTCACTCCCCTCGGAGAGATGCCGATGGGGGGTGCAGGACCCGCGCGGATAGGCACGGGAGAAAGAGACGTGGTCTGTAAGGCGGAGGTCACCCCGATGTTGTCCGTCGAGTCTCGTGTCAGGGGCGACGACGACGAAATGACGGCATGGGGAAAGAGGTCCGAAAGCACATCGTCCGGATCGAACGTGAGATCCTCTGCGCCGTGGGTTATTCCCAATTGCGAGTGGAAAGGCGTCACGCGCGGAGTCGACAGACGTCGTTGTCTTTCTGTCTCGCGTGCGGCGTCGAACGAACTCATGCTTCTACGACGACGTCTTCTTGGGTTTGTAAAGTCTAGGGTAGGTGCCTTTCTCTTTTAAGATGTGCGTCCACAGGCGATGATCGTCGGGCGTTTGCGCGTGAAAATCCATCACCAAATAACCGTAGGGTCGACTCGTGGCTTTTTGAAAGACCGTCATGACATCCTTCCAGTTCTTAGGAAACGCTTGTAATACCACCGTGCGTACGCCCACCGTATCGCGCGGGTTCTTGAAGGCCACGATGTAATGCACGTTCCTCGAGATGGTCTTGGCGAATTCACCGGCGGGAAAAAGATCTTGGGTGATGTAGATCACCGAGACGTTGCGGTGATGAGAATGTTTGGTGAAAATGTCCATGACCGTCTTGTCGTTCCCGCACTCGTCCATCAAATCGTCCATCACCAACAATCCACCTCCCGTCGGACGGAACCACTCGTCCAAATCCTCTACCGTCGGCACACCTTCGTGAAAATGGATCTTGGGTTTGCACGTCTTGGCCATCTCCTGGAATTTGTCTTGCATGGCCCCGTAACAATAATGCACGTTGGGTTTCAATCCTTGAAAATAATGCGTGGCATCGTGGAGGAGTTTGGAAACGAACACCGTTTTGCCGCAATTGGACGGTCCGGCAATCAACACGCTGCACGGTGTCTTGAAGAACTTCATGCCTTCAACTCCAAAGCAAATGATCCAATTTCACGCGGGTCCACCCTAATTTCTGCCCTAATCGACGCAAGTAAGACGTCATGGTCATGCCGCGGGTGATGGGTAATCGATACCGACGATGTTCCACGGGTACTTTGCGCAGGAAACTATTCAACGTCAGATAATCCTTCACGCCGAGGGCTCGACGTTTTTTCGTCTTGCGTGATCTCTTTCGGGAATACCTTTGCTCAAGGTCATGAATCTTTTCGGCGAAGCGTGATTGTCCAGCTGTTAGTCCACCCTGCTCAAATGCTTCTCCCATCGCTTGTCCCAACAACGTTGCCTTCTCATTCAAAGTCGTCAAAGGTACGCGCCTGGCCATTTGGGTTGTGTTCGCGGCAAGTGCAAAGTCAAAATGAATGAGGCAGAGACGAGTGGCGTGAACTTAACAAGACTTTTTTAATGACAGAACTCCATATTCTCTACGGGTGGACTGCCAACCCGTCTACAAAGAACACCACCTCCCGAGTGTCTCCACCCCTTGCACCTGACAGGAGGGAAGACGTGCCTTATATGTTCCTTCTTGCTAACGAGCTTATCCTTGTGGGAAAAATCTCTCAAAAGACCGTATCGCCGCACTCGTCCTCGTCCAACGAACGCCACATGGCGCGCATGTCCAATAACCGTACCGGAACGGTATTGCCTTGGAAAAGAGCGGGTTGTTCGCGTTTCATCCTTTCCCACACCAACGTGTCTTTCACCGTCTTCTTGAACCATTGAGCAATCCTGTGATCGTTCTTCACGTAATCGTGAGTGGTGAACATGGACAAGAACCCGTCCATGGAGATGCCCGTGGCACGAACGATGAGAAAAGCCAATGCGTACATGCCGCAGCTCTGACTGTCGATGGCCTGCAAGGTCTTGCGACTTTCTCGCACCGCCCAGAAATGGTCTCGCGTCCACTTTTCGAACCAGGGTATGTCGTACCGAGTCACGTTCATCCCAAAACTATCCATGATTTCGCAGGTCTCGTCTTCCGTCCACACCCCCAACCAATGCGAACCCTGTTCCACCCGACGATCCACATTGACGATGTACCCTTGAGGATGCGCTTTCGATGGCGACGAGGGTAAGGCATCGCTGGCAAAGACCCCCGCAAAGTAGGGTCGCAACCGAGCGTCGTGTTGCGCCAACGTCTCCAATTGCTGCGTCGTGGTCGCCACGAACTCCATGTTTCTTCTGTCGTCGGAACGGATGTTCACATGCCATTATAGGTTTCGTAAAGGACACCCCCTTCCCGCGTGATCTTCATGACGTTTTCGAATTCACCCGTCACGCAGATGGTGATGGCGTGGCCTATGGCCACATTGAACCTGGCTTGGATGCGATGATTGCCCTGGTTCTGCGGATTCATGAAGCGACTGTCGGCATCTCCGCTCTCCACGTTGTTGAAGCAAAAGATGGTGCAGTTCTTGTGATACCCCCAATCCTCGGGTCTCACCAACGGTTTTCTGCCTTTCTTCAAAGCCCCCGTGTCGTACAAGAAGCGATGATACCCATCGTAGTCTTCGCTGGTATTGTTGTGTTGCAGTTCCAAAGTCCTGGTATGCGGGTACTCTTCCCCGTTGATCAACTGCTTGATCCATTCCACGCCAAACGTCCGGAAAGCGAACGGTGAGTAACCGATCGTGCCGTTGAAGGCTCGACTGTCCAGAAAATACACGAACACGCGGTTGGGAATCCGTTGTTCGAAGATGTCGGCTTTGTCGAAGTTGGTCTCGCCGTCGGGCAGCGTGAAGGTGCGGGTCTCGTACCGCACCACCGGGTACTGCATGTAGTGGTTGGTATCCCTCAGATAGGTCAGGGTGTTGTACAACGGCGCTTTCAGACGTAACGACGACACGTACAACTTCAGGTCCACATCGTCGGCCACCAATCGTGGTGCCGTGCCACCGTACGTGAAATACGCGGGTTCATTGAAGTGCATACGAATCAGCACGCGAGTGTTGGGTGCCAAGGGTTTGTTCAGATGAAAGACTTCCACCAACGGTTTGAAGACCAACGTGCGACGCACACCACCCGTGTACAAACTTCTTTCCTTTATCACACCATCCACGGACGTTTTCGCTGTGCCAGTCAGAGCCGTGTAATCGGCATGCGGTGTGGCGCTGTCCCATGTGTTGGCGGCGTAGACATTGGGCACGTTCAAGGCGCCAGGTATGAAGCCTTGCGGTCGAAGGACGGATACGGCATCGTCCTCGTCGTGGTTCAATATGGTCTGGAGCATGGCGTTCAGGGCGTACGTGTCCGATTGCACCGTGGTCAACACCCCATTGACGTAGACCGACACTTGCTTGAGCATGGTGTGACACAGATTCTGACAGGGATAGGTGTCAGCAGCAATGTTGCCACCACCCGCCGCTTGCAACCGCAACTTTAGCATGAAGAAACTCGAACTCAGATCCACGTACTCCGTGCTGGGTTTGATCTCGAATTCGATGGGGTTGATCTGTCCGCTGACCGAGGGTGGTATCTCCACCACACGTCGCGAGGCCACACTCTCGTCCACCGGAGGGACGGTGAAGAGTGCAAACTTGGGATCGACGTTCGGACCCAATCCGATGCGTTTGACGGGTTTTTCCCATCTCGGATCGGCCAGATTCAGACCTTCGGCCAACCGACCTACGTTTCTTGGGCGTTTTTGTCCCTTGGGCATGGTGGTCGCTGTGTACGTTCCAAAGAGTAGGAGCAACTGATTGAACGTCGGCTCGATGCTCCCTCCTTTATGTCATGAGACTGTGCGTGTAGACCCGTCGTCGGTGATGATAGGGTCGCACCGGTCGCATGGGAGGTTCCATGAACCCACCACCGCGTTGCGACCGTTTCGCGTAGTAGGGGACCATCCGTCGAGCCCACTCGATCTCTGGCGGCAGAGGTCCCCACACCGTCCCACCGCGTTGCGAGCGTTTTCTACGCTGCCGTTTCTTCGTTTTTCGTCGTCTACCGGGCATGCTCTCCACCATCGAATCGGGCATACGGTTTGGCGCGTTTCTTCTTCCTTTTTGTCTTTTTTCTTCCTCTCCTCGATCCGCTTCCACTTTGACCTTCTTTGGGTGAATGCGGTACGAAGATACGCAACCTCCCTCCACTCATGGTCTCCGGAAAAAAGACCGGTTCGTATCGCACGGTACTACCGTGTCCGCTCATCACTCCGCGACGAATGACGATCGCGCTCAAGGGACGCGTCTAAAATGCAAGGTGACGGTGGTGATCCCTTCGCCCAATTCGGCCAGTCCCCCTTCGGGGTTACCGATGGCGATTTCCACCACGTCCAATTCCGTGTTACGGACATCGATGTGTTGCATGTTCTTGGGTTCGTAATAGACGAATCCCTCCTTGTCCTCATGCGTCACGGGTACTTGACGCAACAGGTCGGTGATCTGTCCCCCCAGGATGGTTCCGCGTCCCACGTTGCTGTAGACGTAGATCATGGAGTCTTTGGACACGCCGTCCTCCCGGACACGTTTTTTCGCGACAAACCAATCCCGGTTCAAGATGAAACGGTACCTGGCATGACTGCGAAAACCAAAGAAAGGACCCGCATTGGAGGTGTAATAGATGGGCCCCCTCAAATCGGCGGTCCTTTCCGACGAGATGTACGGTGCCGTGCCTACGGCATTATTGTATTTGGGGTAGAGGATCACATGAGGTCCGTAATGCCATTCGTTGACCGGATCCCCGTCAAACCACGACACGCAGCCGATGAGTTCCCCAAACTTCTTGTCCACACTCAATTCTTGTCAGTTTGTGACATCAAATCAAATTAACTTCTCAGAGTTAAAAGGTTAATAGTGATAATTGAAAAAATAGAACAACATTTGATTGAGTTTACAAGACATGTTTGAAATACTTATGTCATCTTCAGTTGCAAGTGTTCAGCCGTCATTACAATTTCAAGTTTCAAATATATACTTAAAAAAAGACAAAAAAGGTTAATTTCTGTAAAATGAATATGACATAGGAACAGATGTCTTGTAAACTTAAGAATATTGTTTGATTTTTTCAAATTATTGTACGATTTTTTTCAAATAGTTATTTGTTATTGTCCATCGGGAGAAACACATTACAGCAACTAAAGAGCTATTAGAGATTCTTATTGTCTAATACAATCTAAACTCCTCTGCTCCCTGTGAATACGAGTATTGCTTGCTTGCATTGTCGAAGGCAGAAAGGGTATGC
The DNA here is from genome assembly GCA_948470475.1 of Galaxea fascicularis. Classification (NCBI taxonomy): domain Eukaryota; kingdom Metazoa; phylum Cnidaria; class Anthozoa; order Scleractinia; family Euphylliidae; genus Galaxea; species Galaxea fascicularis. The sequence continues at coordinate 16,491,487 of OX419342.1, forward strand.
ATATTGGTATCATTTATAATTATTGGAATTTTTACACCGCAAATAATCTTCAAGGCTAAGAAAAAAAACATGTATCAATTTTGCGCAATTTTTTTACGATACGATGTCTTTGTTGTAAAGAGAGTATAGACATGTTTACCCAATGAGAGTTTTCTAACACGTGGCCCCGGGAGGTCAGCACTAGGGGTGGTCACAGCCAGGGTTCATTACGTCCCTAATGGTTCTTTTACGTACCACAGAGTCAATTTGTGAAGAGTTGTTAGACGGGACGTCCGGTTTTATCGTGCTTATCCGAGAAGACTAGAAAGTCTAACATTTGCAGATGTCTTTACAAAGGTAGCACTTTCTCCTATTTAAAGATCCTCAGTGTAGGTCCGGCCAGGGCTGAACCCCCGACCTTCCGCACAGCAGTCCGGTGCTCTGCCACTGAGCCATTTCTAAGAAGAGCACTTCATAAGTTAGTTTGAGAATTTCAACAAAATCCTGAACGTACATCATAAAGCATCTTAATTAAACAGGAGTTAACATTATGTAACAAAATTAAGAATTCCCTGTGAGTGCGCATACCCAGGACCAACTAAGTCCAACTTCCAACATTTGTCAATAAACATTGAATTAAAGACGAAGTTTTTACTGCAATTGGCCTTTTAAGTCTGCGATTTTTTAACTAACAACGAGAATTGCTGTGAGGGACAACATATTGCTGCCATTTCAAATGCTGGAGCTGTTAAAAATCGTGTTTACGTTTGTTGCTCTTAGCGAGAGTTTTCCAAATGTCAATCCGGCTCATGTTCCTAACAATGCGGAGCCGAGAATTTCAGTAAACCGTCCGAACTTCGCTTGGCTTTTCTTCAACCAATTTTGTACCCTAAAATGAGCAACAGCAGGGAAAACGAAGATTTTTAGGATCCAAAATGAAATATTGGATAGAAAACATTTGGAAAAAACACGAGCATTTTTTAGTCCAAACCAATTTGAGGTAAAAGCGTGAAAACAACAAAACGTAAGAAAACAAAAAAACGATACGAATGTCTCTTCGACGTTTCTCGTAGAAATCGGAAAAAATAAGACAAGTAACAAACTGAGACAAATCACTATTCAATTTTCTTGGCATAAATGTCCATACAAAAGAGAAAACAGGAGTACTAACCTGCGCACAGTTTAAGTCAGTCAACAATCACTCCGAACGCAGAGCTTAAGCAGAAGCGGTCATTTCACACAAAATAAGTCTTATTACGTCTCATGCCTATCAAGGAAGCTTGTTCAATTAAGGATTTTAGCGGCAAAACCGTCCAGTTTAATAAACAGCAAGGTCCGAAGACAGCGTATAATTACTGAAACCTTGCCAGACCACACGATCTTTTCTCTTCATGCAAGCTTCTGCAGGCAAACACGAGGAAAAGCTGAAACTTCCTGACACTTGGTAATGTTTTTACAGCTTGACAAGAGACTCTCTCTTTTTCGCTGTTCCTCACTATAATTTCGTCTCTTTTCTCGAGCTTTTTGTTGTTTTTTCTCCCGTTGCTTGTCAGTACGATTCAGCCTGTTTACTCGAGCCCTTTCTTGTTCTCGCTCTCCTTGCTCGACATCACAATTCAGCCGGTTTGCTCGTGCTTTTTCTCCCGCTGTTTGTCACTGATACTCTGCCTGTTTACTCGTGCCCTTTCTTGTTCTTTCTCCCGCTGTTTGTCACTGATATTCCGCCAACGAATAGACTGGGTCTTTTGGTTTGTGGAGGTGTTGGCAGGGAGGGTTCCATTCGCCTCCGTTTCTCGCCTCGGGCTTTCACTTTCTGCCACATGGTGAGAGCGCTGTCCCTCGATCTACTTTCCGGTACGTACCGAGGACGTACGGGACGGGCATATTGACGGGCTAGGATCTGTCGTCTCCGCGTTTGACCCGGGAAACTGGTACTGGCTCGATATTCGCCCGGAGGGGTGTCGGCCCACTGGAAAAAGTCGCAGGTATTGTCGCGACAGGTCAGGAATAGACGTCCTTCATTCCCTCGTTGGGAAGAGCGACAGAGTACCCACTTGTAGGGGCGTCGGCAATAACAGGTGAAGGGACCCCTCTTGATCTCCGGACAGACTTGTGCCTCCCAAGCCTCACACAACTCCTGACATTGACGAGCGTCTAACCAGACTGGACAACCGCGTTCTCCACACACGTAGTATTCCCAACCTTTGGCTTCCGAGATGCGGAACTCCAAAGGGAAAGCGTGAATGGGACACGTGTACTGCACCGGTCGGGACGGAGAGGGAGGAATGCCACCGGGATATTCGCCAGGTCCTAAGGGCGCGTCTCCTTCCTCGAGCACCTCGGTCTGGTAGTCCGGTAGCGGTTCCAACAATTCCTTCATGGTAGCATCGTCGATGGCTTCCAACTGAGCTTGTCCTTCCAACTCCAACGCACACTCCTCGGCCGCTTGTCTGACAATGTCCACACCTTCCATCTTTCGTCTTCTTCTTCTTCTTCTTCTTCTTCTTCGTGCCATGCGAGTGTGATCTAGGTGTCTCTGGTGCAGCGCATTTTATACCCACCCAACGGATCGAAACCCACCAATCACGACGCTCTACGTCGTCGGACCAACTTTGAAGTGGCAAACGAAGTAGATGTCGAGGCAGCCGCAGCCTGTCGCGAGTTGAATGCCAATTTCGACCAATACTACATCTCTTCTCGCAGGTACCTACAGAGAGACCATACCATCGCCGCTGCCTGCGACCGCGTGTTGGCTTTTGGCTATTTGACACCGGACGACGATGGGGAGACGTCCTTCGTGCGCGGTGGAACGGGATGGACGGTACGATTGGCGCAAAGGTTGTACAAACCCGTCCACCTGTACGACTTGACGAATGAACGGTGGTTGTGGTACGATTACGATCAAGGACGTTTCGTACCCGCTCCTGCCACACCTAAATTGGAGGGTAAATGCGCCATCGTGGGTGATCGACACGTCGACCCCTCCCACAACGCCTACGATGCGATCCACGATCTCTTTTACCTGCATCAACACAGACAGCAACTGCAAGCTTCCTAAAAACACCGGATCGAAACCCACCAATCATGACGCTCCACGTCGGACCAATCACGACGCTCCACGTCGGACCAATCAAACGACTTTCCCTCTGTATATAAAGAACTCCTCTTCTCGAACATTTTTCATTTCTCAAGATGACAACGTGCGTGGTAACTGGAGGTGATATGGGTGTGTGTGCCGGAGTGCTTTTCCTGTGCAAGCAATTGGGGGTTCCTTGCGCTTTCTTCTTACCTCACGATGACGAAAGAGGTGATGAAACCAAGTTACAAGTAGGGTTTCCACCCATCCTAGGACATCCTCATTTAGTCATACCAGGCAAGTATCCCGTGACGGACGGAGTGATGTTGGAAGGGGATAAACTCGAGCATAGCCGTGTGGTGTGCATGAATGAGCATCACGACGAAACCATCACCACGACCTGTCGAGCCTTGTGTCCCGATTACGATCAACTCAGACCCTCTCTACGTTACCTGTTGAGACGTGACGTGGACATGGTGGTCCAATCCGATGCTGTGTACCTCATTGGCGATTTGATTCGCCCCTCACACTCCAGCAATGAACCAATGGGAGGCCCCGGTTGGATCCAGCACGTGACCATTCTCGAGCACAAACCTCTCTATTTCTTTGACTTGTCCACAAACACTTGGCTCACTTTTGATTACACCGGGCTACAGTTCAGACCTCATTTCGGAGCTCTGCCTTCTCTGCGAAATCACCATTGTTTGATAGCTGGGACCAGACGTTTGACGAGAAACGAGCCTGTCTTTTTTGACATTTTACCTGACTTATTACTCACGGCCAGAGCATGATCGGAGCCTCTGATTTGGAACGCGTGTGTCTGGTGATCGACTTGGAGGGATTTCACGTCAGCGCTTCGCGCGGAAACCCTAAACAGTTTCTGGTGCGAGAAATGGGATGGTGCGCCTGGCCCGGTCATGCCCACGATGTGGGGTCGTACCGATATTTCAACCTCAGAGAGTTTCGTACCTTACTTCTCAAGGATCAAAAGACGTGTCGCTATGTCAGCCAACACATTCACGGTCTACCCTATCGTCCCACCCCCGAGGAACAAGCCCGACCTCCTTGGCAACTCCACGAAGACCTTCGTAACCTTTACAACCTTCACAGAACCCCCGAGAGACCGTTGGTGGCTTACAAGGGTGGACACGTAGAAAAAAACCTGTTGGACAAGATGGGGATACCCTGCGTCGACTTGGAAGTCTGGGGGTGTCCCAAATTCGAAAGCCTGAACCGATTGACCACCGTGGGAGGTTGCGGACATCATGCCGACCCTCTACACCATCACTGCCCACAAGTGGAGACTTATCATTTCGTGCAATGGATACGGCGAACATTGCATTTGCCCAGAGACATTAATTTTGTCAATCTAGAACGCGCTTTACGTATGGCAATTTAATCAGCTGTACATTCGGTTTTTTCACAGATTTTTTGTAAAATAAAAGCTGCATGCAACAAGTCATGCATTGACAACAATGTTTGTGCAGCGTCTTTCTTGGCTCGACTGCGTCGCAAAGCCGTACGTTCACGTTCGAGTTTCTCCTCGTACTTCGCGGGATCCTTTTCTTTCAACTCTTCCCTTTTCTGTCTCGCCCGTACGTTACGGTTAGTTTTGAACTGTTCCGATCGAACGGGGTCCGATCTCAATTTACTCCGATAATTCGCTTCGTAACTTTTTCTCTTCTGTCGCGCCTTCTCGTTCTGTCTGTACTTCACTTGCCCCGCACGCTTCCTTTCTCTCCAGGTCTGGTATCGACCTTCTCTCTTCAATTTTTCCACGTACGTGATTTGGTATCCCCTTTGTCGAGTCTGCAGAATCGCTCTCTCTTCGTCCGTCATGGCCGCTATTTTCAGTTTCTTACGAGCATAGTCCTTCTGGTAATGTTTTCTCTTACATGCTCTCCTTCTCTCCATTTCCTGGTCGTACTTTTCCGGTTCCTCTTCCTTCATCTTCTCCATGCGTTTTTTGGTCGAGGCATATCGTCTTCGTCCCTCTTGTTTCTTTCGATCGTCCATAATTGCCAATTTTCCACCGATCCTGCGGCTTTCCTTATATAAGGCTTCTCATTTTGACGTCACATTGCCATGCCAACCCTCGTTTCGCATGTTAGGGGGATACCCCCCCATCCCCCATTCTCAGTCTCCATAGCAACGTGACTTCCATATAAAACCCACACGCGTTGTGTCGGTTCATTTTCATGTGAGTGCACGTCTCAACCTAACGTGAAACAATCATGCTCTCTCTGGTGATTTTGTTCTTGGCCTGTGTAGGAGACGGTTTCCATCTACCGCCCGCAGAATGCACGCGCTCCAAACGTCCTGCCCTCTGCTGTTCCCTGGAAAAGCCGACCCGTTCCAAAAAATTCAAACGGCGACGCCGACGTTTCATCACACCACGTCGCCTCGCCCTGCTGTACGGTAGTGACTTCTGGTGTGGCTTGCCCGACTTGGTGAGAGAAAAGATCGTTTACTGGACCGCCGTGGCCGAACATCGCGACAAGATGCAAGCCGTCTGCCAAGAAATCTACAGTCTGCCCATCTGTCCGCGGTACGGTTTCGCCATTCTCACGGAACGGCAGCTAGGACGACGGTGAGTGTCCCTTCGTTTTTTTTCAATTTTCTTCTCATGCCATTTTTTCACATCATCCTTCTCCATTAGTTTTCCCGATCGGGTTTGGTTCCTTCCGCGGGATCCGGACTGGATACGATGCGATCGATGCATCCATTTCCAGTATCCTCATCTTCCTGGGGTCACTCACTTCCACTTGCTTCCATGGATCAGTGTCATCTCCCACTATCGCAGGGATTAGAGGTCAGTCACTTCGTTTCATTTTTTTCACAACACCCTTCTCCACAGTTTTCCCCATCGGGATTGGTCCATTCCATGGAATCCAGACTCGATACGATGCGGTCGATGCACCCAATACGAGTATCCTGATCTTCCCGGGGCCATTTACTTCCACCTGGGTCGATGGATCACTCTCACCCCCTTTCACAGGGATTAGAGGTCAGTCATGACAACTTCCGAACATTTTTCTTCTTTTCAGACCCCCTCGCTCAGTGAATTCCATCCCGTGCGCCTACTGCAGTTTCCACTCGATGTTCTGTATGGGAGTCATTTACCATTCTTTTCATCGAGTGTATCTCCGTCGATTCCCGGGTGGACTGAGGGTCTGAGGGTGAGCCGTTTTTCTTTCTTTCAGAGAGTGGCAGGGGATCCTTCATTGGTGGTGCTCGTACTGCTCCACCAGACGACTCAACCCCGCCCACGCCTATCATCCCATCGACTGACATACACTTCCTTCTCTGCCTTTTTTCTCCCAGATTCATTTGGTGCCCGTATTGTCGCCGTCATACCTACTGCCCCTGATGTCGTGTCTCTCTCTCTTTTCACCCCACAGCTCACGCGTCTGTCCCCTGAAACACTCCACTCCCGACTGGCACGACGACAAACACTTTTTCTGTCCTCGTTGTTCGGGAGCCATTTACTGCGTCCAGCATCACATAGACCCCACCGGTTATTTTCAATGCTCCTTCTCTCGCTGATTCAGTGTCACCTTTGCAGTGCCGTCTGTCCTGTCTACAATCTGGACGATTACATTGATCCAGAGGAATTCGGCGGATTCGTTTGGTGTCAACGATGCACTGAGCCTTCCTTCTTTTGGTTTCATCCCGTCCTCAGACGCTGCTATTGTCCATCTTGCCGGCAGAACCCCCCACCAGCAGTCATGTGTGACTACCCCTGGTGAAATAATTCCACATCTCCTTACCTTCACAGTGCCATCTGCAGTCACTGTCACGATGACGATTCCTTTGCGGGAGAGGAGTTCCAGGACTATGCTTGGTGTCGACGATGCACGGGCTCTCACCACTGCATACATCACTCCCTCTCCGACATACGCTGCCATTGTCCATCTTGCAGTCTAAACCCATTCCTCAGAAGGTGATGACCATCTTCTTTTTTCAACAGATGGTGGATACGTCCTCTACCCAACAGTGTCCACTGTCTGTATTGCAGCCGACGGAGAACCTTCCCGGGATTTCACTGGCACAGCCTACGTTGGGTGATGTCGCGGGAATGAACTCTCCAAGTGACATGGAACATTGAACTGTGGTTTTGTTTTTCCTGTTTGCCTTGTTGTTGACCACTTTTTTCCAAAAAACAATCAAGGAGCTGCTGTCATTTGTAAATTTTTTTATTTGTACATATTAAAACTTTGTCATTTTTCCACTTTTCTGTTTTTTTCATTTATTTTCCTGGGGGGTTTTCTCCTTATTTGGGGGTGGGCGCCATCTTTGCCATACACCAGGCGCGGTTTCTCAGCCACGGTATCAGGTTGCAGGCGCGGTTATCAGGGCCGAGTCAGCCATCTTGAATATATTAGCAACTCGCAACCTGATTGGTCGAATCGTATCACGTGGTATACAATACTCGATGCTGATTGGTTTGGGGACCATATAAGCCACTTATACTACTAGTAAGGAATAGACCCATGCCTCTTTCAAGCTCGGTCGTGGGACAGATAATAGCTAGATTTCGTAACTTTTACAGCCTCTAAAAAGTCAATGTTTGGTTGAAATAGGCTTAAAACGGGGCAATATGTTTCGGACAGGTGCAAAGATTTATTTAAGTGAAAAAAAATATTTTGGGGTTAGGTGCACTTTAAGCAGTTCAGTTGGTAATGTAACAACCATTCACTGTCCATTTGTTGAGACACTCCCACTAAAAAAACAGCTTTTATTTTTTAAAATCAGTGCTGCTGAGCAGTCTTTTGAGGTGTAACATACATCTCCTCCCTCTCCCGCTGAATACAATTACTTATGGGTGCGACTAAAAGATGATAGAATCTACTCTCGTGAAAGTGTACACTCTATGATTTTGTGTATGTGCCGAACAAACAAAAAATGGAAACTAAAAAATTCTTCAATAAAATTCTTTTAAGTTAAATGTTAGAAATCATAGAGTGTAAATTAATTAATTTAGTTTTACCGGTTCTACTTGGTGTAACGAAACAATGGCGTTATTAAAACCATGATTAATTAATATCATAAAAAATGTGACCATTAGTTCGAAAATGTTAAGAAACTAGCTATGTAGTTAAACGTGTGCCACTTAGCTATAAGTCGGTCTAACTCATTTGCTATTTGACGTTTTTCCATTGCGACCATCACATTTTACTACAAGTTGAAGCTTCATCATCAAGGTTAACAGCTTTATAAAATGGTGAGTTGGTACTTAAAAGTTTAAGAGCAAACATGTAAGTTGTTCATAAGTAATTCAGTTTTGCAAGTCTGGTGGAAACACTGGCGTTTTAAACGATAGCATTTGTCCAATTTTGTCTGAAAGAAATGGTCAACTGCATCAGTAGGCTTCAATAGTTGGTTAAAAGCTCGTTACTAGGGGAACTATAGTGGGCAGCTGCTATATGTAGAATCTCATCAGCATGTTGCAACAAAGAAAATCATGGTCCTCACAAAAATTAATGTGCTTTTCAAAACTTTTTTCCTCGTGAAAAGCAAATTGGTGGAAGGTTTTATGCGATATGCTAATTCACAAAAAAAATAGCTAATTAGGTCTTCGATCGCGTAAGTAACGAAATCGCTGGAATGCTTTTCCACCTGGCCCCGGTTGTTCAAAGGCTGGATAGCGCTATCCACCGAATAAATATCTATCCAGTGGATAGTGCAATTAGTTTTCCCAATAGTTATCCGCTGGATAGTGATTTATCCGGTGAATAGCGCTATCCAACGTTTAAACAACCGGGGCCTGCTCTTTAACATGGGCTTTGTTAGGAGACCTACCGTACTTGACAACAAGGGATAACACTGAGTTGGAAGTTAGTTGCTAGTTAGAATACACAGCTACTTTATAAAGGTCAATATCAGGTTGAATGGGTATCACAACCGGTTCTTTCCAATTCTCAAGGAGAAAGAAAAAAACCCTAAACCTAATTTATCATTATTTATTTCTTTCCATTTTTCACTCTGTTTTATGCAATTGTCTTGTAGGGCAACTTGTTAGCCAGCAAAGTACGAGAGCAATAATGACGTTCACAAAGCGCGGTTGGTAAAGATTGGGATCTGATTTTTTAAAAATAAATATTACCTTCAGAAATTTTGTCAGGTGTTTCAAGAATGAGAGTGTTTTTACAACCCGAAGTGTTGTTTTGTCTTGTGAAACTGTTCTTCTTTGTTCACCAGTTGGAAGTTACGTTCTAAAACAAATCTTTTTACCGAGCAATGGTTGCGGTTTTTAGATTCTGGTATCAAACAATATCTATTTAGTATAACGAATTTTGGTTTCCCGATTACACGCTCATGCAATAGCAGAATCTTTATAATCCTGAACGCCTCAAAATTGAAACTGAATTTCAAAATCGAATTAAGCTCTTTGCGCCATGCAAAATTATCCTGCTATTAGTGTACTATGGTAACTTCACTTTTTACTAACTCCGACAAATGAGTATCTTGAAACACATAACTAAAAATTAATACACAACGAAAACTGAAGAAAAGACTTTCTTTGTCAGCTTAAAATTATTATTGAAAAATACTTTTTGTCTAGCACTCACCAGAATCTTTTCTTGCACAGAATGAAGTCGAAAGGTTTATGATAATCAAGAAACTCCGAATGCGTACCACTGACATTGTCAGCTGTGAAAGCTAATTCACTAACTGTATCTCTTTCACCAGGACCCTTGAACGACGTGCCTACCTATAATACTAGTGGTTTGGAATTTTCTTTAATCGATTTTGTTTTAACCTTGGAGAGTTTTAATGGATGCTCATCCAAGCGAACAAGGTAGAAGAACAAAGGTCGCGGTTTAATGGACATATGCCATAAAACAAATTAACTGTATCAGAGTGCTCCATCCTTCACAGAGTGTTAAAGAAGATAAGGATATCTCACAAATTAAGAGCAGCTTTCCACAAAAATCGACCAAAATCGACTATTAGTGGCACAAGTCTGAAGAATCGTTTTCGCTCGAATTGGCTATAGATTGGCTACAGTAAGAAACTCAACGCACTGTAGTTAATGTATCCAAATACGACTCTCTTTCATGGGAATCTGCAGAAACTATTCTCATTTATGATTATGCCACGAAATTCTGGAGTGCGTACGTTACATAACCCTGTTTTGTAAATATGGCTGTTATATACAGCTAGGAATTGTCGCGTGCAGTGCCTCTCCATTTAAGCTATCCGTTTGCTTTGATTCGGGGCATTTCAAAACACATACGCAAGACGGTAAGTTTGGGAGAACTTTCTACCTTCCCTCCTCTCCTTCGGCGACGTGACACACCTATAAATGCTTTCGCAACCTGTCGCTATTTGCCTCGCCCACAATCTTTTCCCGTTACTAAAGCACTCGAGACAATTAGCGGCATAGTTAATGAATGAGAATGTTGTACGATTATCACTTATTTGGGTCGAAAAATTACTTCCGCTGATAAGAAATTTTCGAAAGATTTGACTAAGTTGTGTGCCCAGCCAGAGGGAGTTACAAATATTTGACTAATAGTTATCTCTTTTTGAAGCCTTTTTCTTTTGTGCGATGGTAAAAAGTATAGAATCCAGGTTTATTTTATGCCCCAAACTTGATTAAAATCTTAAGTTGTAATTGAGATTTTTCAGTATTTAAATTATAAAAAAACATTGAGAAATTTTTCTATAAGCGATTAAATTTTCAGGAAATAACTTTCTATGGCGTAATTATGGCTTAATTAATTCAAACACCAATGCAAAACTTTGGGTAAATGGTTTTAACAGGCCCACTAGCGTTCGAACTTGTCGCCTTCTTTTCACCCTTGGCAAAAAAAGTTTGGTGGCGTGACGTGGCTGTCACGCGCGCGAGCAAAGAGCATTGGGACAAAACATTGGCCGTATTTATACTATTATAGCGATGTTTCTTGTTTACAAACATTGACGTCAAATTTCTTTTGATATTCAAATTTGCCAGCCACCGAACAATAGCATGTATTGTTTCAACAGCCAATAAACCTCTGGTTGGCACATTAATAACAATAGGTGACGTAACGAGAAACATTGCTATACTAGAGACGGATCATCCGTCTGGGACGACCTTGGGCAAAGAACGGTAGCTCGTCTGAAAATCCGTCTGTGTATAAATACGGGCAAGCAGACGGATCATCCGTCTTGACGAGTTATCGCGATAGTCCGTCTTGTGAGACGAACCATAGTGGATAGCTCGTCAAGACGGATGATCTGTCTGCTTGCCCGTATTTATACACAGACGGATTATAAGACGAGCTACAGTTCTTTGCCCAAGCTCGTCCCAGACGGACGATCCGTCTCTGGTATAAATCGGGCCATTTGCTACTATATTTAAATGAAAAGCTCAAGGGGTTATTAGGCTCCATGAGGAGTCCAATATCGTTTAAATCTACTATCCGGGCATAAAATTTTGTTCTTGTGATACGCAAATCGCTGAGCGTTAAAAAAAATCGCTGAGAAAACGTGTACACTTTTTGAGACCAGTTTAAAGAGGATTCTCACTTTATATTATTAAAAACTTGTCTCAAACTGCAAGAGTATCTGAGGTTGATGCAAATGTCTGCTCTTTTCACGGGTTCTGAACTAGTCCACTGAAATAAATTTGCATTCAAAAATAACAACAAAGCAGGTCAACTTTGGGTTCATATGATCCCGTGAAAGATACGTAAGTAAATGATGCGTATGAAATAAATCATATGTGAACTTACCTGCTCCCAACGTCAGTGGCTTCAGAGCTCAGTTGGTCGAGCATCGCACCGGAATCGCGAGGTCACGGGTTCAAGCCCCGTTGAAGTCCTGAATTTTTTTCAGGCTTCTTTACGCAATTGTAAAAATTGCAATCACAACTGCGACGATCATCCTTGATTTGATTTCATATCCCCAGTTCACATATGACTTCTTTCATAGGCATCATTCAACGATATTAATGATATCTCGCTTTTGTTACAGGCGTTTGCTGATCGTGTAGGGGAATTTTACAGTTTTTTCGTGAAGAAGAAATCTTTCCAAAGTTGTCAAAACAATGCCGAGTTTTAAGGTTAGTTCCGAGGGCTTAGTAAACATTTTCACTTTAGTCAAAGAAATGCATAACCAGAAATCCTAGACAGTAAGCGGCTTGCCTCGCGGGCGCGGATTCAAAATGGCGGCCAGATCGAGTAAAAGAGTAAATAAGGGATTTTACAAGGCTTTAAACGATGTCAGCACTGAAGAGTTTTTTAAAGACTCGACCAGCGACAAAGACAGGCCCTTTTTATCAGGTAGAAAGGGTTCTCAGCGCAAGTTAAAGGGAAAGGTAAATACTTTCTTTATGGTTCTCTTGATGCACTCGAGGGGTCCTCGAGGGCGATTCGAAGGCTTCTTCCCGCTTTTTTTTCGAAATTTGGTCAGTTCTTATGTTCAGCGGCGTCCCTATTGTAACAGGGAATACAACTGACCAAAAACACGAGCTAAAAACAAAATGGCTTCCAAAGTGGAGCGAAAACAAACCGGTTTTCGGAGCATTTTTGCTTCACTAATGGCTCCAACCTGGCGTATGGCTCATTCAAAAAATCCTACTTTTCGGTCAAAAAAGGCACTGCCTTAGTGGACGTTTTTTGGGGAGAAAAATATTCCTTTTGGTAGCTTAACATCACATCTTTTGAATGGGATGTTGGGGAAACGTATCGGAGAAACTATTTTCTCTCTGCAGACGAAGGGAGGCATGAAGGTCAACACTACTTTAAGAGGTTAGTAAGAGGATATTGTGTTCATTTATGACTCTACTTCGATCAAAAAAGGCACTGCCTAGAATAATTTTATCCTAACGTTTCCTTCGGTTGAAGTGCTGTTCGGTCGTTGCTTTATCGATTTTGAAGTTGGGGAAAGTTGCATTTTCGGCGACAAGGACATAATATGCGATAGTTTATAATTTCCCCCCCATTCTCTTTACGATCTGCCGCCATATTTAATCCGTATATGTGTCCTTTGCGCATGCTTGCAGCTTAGGAGGCAGCCATGTTGTATAGAATTTCTGGCTATGGACAGCGGTGGGAACAAAACTTGAGGGTACAAATAATTTGTAGCCCAAATCCCCGCACAACCACAACAAGTGTGTGTAGCCTGCGCATATGGCATGGTTATTACGGAGGTTAATGATACGCCATCCACTTCTAAAACTGTTAGTATACAGTCTCACCCGTCTTTGTACGATTAAAAGGAAAAGTAATTTGTAAATGCTACCTAGACGCTCCACTCATATGCCTAACCAAATTGAATAAGGTTCGACTTTGAAGGGACATTGGCGCGACAGCTGATTGACACGGCGTACCGTGTGTCGAACCTAACATCTATTTTATATAAGGAGAAGACATTATACATTTATACAATTGCATTAGTAATGCATTTGGTTCGGCACATGAGAAGAGCGCCGTTCAGTTCAGTTGCCGCTCCAGTGTCGAATAATGCAGCAGACCTTGTCGAACTTACCAACGTTGCCGCACCGAATTAAAACTGCCCAGACTTGAGTCATCAGTTAGGTTCGGCACATGAGTGGAGCGGCGTCTGAACCGGGCCTTACTTTCCTTTTTTTTCTGTTTAATCTGGCTAGGCAACCGATGAAACTTCACCTTACAATCTGTTAACAAGCACACCGCTTACAAAGGCAGCATTGAGCAAGTCTCAGCTTGAAATAACGACCAAAGCAGCACTTTTACCATATGACCCGGAAACACCTGAACAGTCCATTGAACAGAGCAATGCGGTCGAAACGTCAAGATCCCGTCCTAATAATTGTCTTGTTCCGAGGGACATAAGTCCTCGTCGATCTTTGTTACAAACACCATGGAACGAAGCTAGTGCGAAACAACGACGCTACTACGTTAAGAAGGCCGCTGATACTGCTGTTGCATCATTGAACGTGATAGCTGGTGAAGATTCGGAGAAGTTATGGAACACTGTGGTCTCCTCAAGAGCGATAAGGATCAGAATCAAATAAGGGGAAAGGTGTCGACAGCGCTCTATTGGAATCGCTAGCAGAATGCTGCAGCAATGCTACTCAGTGGGACACTCGTCGTCGTCGTCAGATACTATCCATTATGGTAGACAAGGTTAGTTTTTATTCTCCCCAACGATTTATTCCAAATCTTACCCCTCCACTCTTTAAAATTGCCAAACAGCACTTGCTGATGCACGGTAGAGGCTCTCATTTACTTAAACCAGTACAGAAGAGAATGTGTAGTCCCCTTGAGATAGTTGACCATTTAGTTGCCTTCATAACGAAACAGCATGTAGTTCGGGATTTGCCATCTGAGGACAAAAAGTTAGGAATGTCCTCTGGTGAAGTACTTATGGTGCCAAATGCTATTCGTAACCTATTCCCAGAGCGAATCGTTTAGCAATACCAGGAATCTTGTTAAGAGTCAAACATCAGCTGTTTAAGTCGAGGCTCTTTGCTGCGAATTCTTGAAGTATGTTCTGCATCTGTCAGGAAATCCCTGCAAGGCCTCAATTAAATAACTACCACTGGTTCCAAAGCCTTTGAAGAGATAGAAAATGTTGTCGGAATGGAGCGTGCGATAGAAAGGCTCAAGCCATCAAGTCTCACCAGAAGCATATAACCTCGAAGCGTCTAAGTTGCCCTATAATGTTTTGAAACAAGCTGGGGTTTATTAGCCGACCAATCAGAAGCACGGATGCATTTTTGACCAAATTTGGAATAAAGAAAATGGCGGCCGCTCGCAAAGAGCACGTCAAAAAGCTCGCCAGAGTAAAAATAAACTCTATTAGTCAAGCAGGGAAAGAGCTCTCGGAAGAGATTGTGGTTGAAAAGGTATTCAGAGAGGCTAGAGCAAACTTCAATTTTTTCTTTAATTCGAGCACGGCAGCCGATGTGGATGTGCTGGAGGCGAGTGGACCGTTTCGTGCTTTGGTGAAGCATTGTTATGATCATTTCTTTGATTTATTTTCCGAAAGGGTTAAGGGTTCGTTTGACAGGCATGCTTTGATACAGGTGAGATGGTACGAGTTTGTTAGGCAGGTGCTAGCTGGCGGAGATGTGGAGGAAATAGTGAGAACGGTTCCATTGCGGGGCAAGGAGATAGTGACGTGTATTTTGGAGTGTGTTTTGATCGCTGGTTTTAAGTTTGTTAGGGAGAGTCAGGAAGCTAGTTCACGCACAGTTATGGTCGCTAGAGAGAGTATTGACATTTCCGAGGACGATGTTTCGCTTTTAAAGCTAGGTTCTGCGGCGGCGCTGAAACTGAAAAAGCGTTTGCGACAAATTGTCCTACCACTTTCGAGGTCTAAACAGAGTCTGAAGAATATGATATTAAAGGAAATAGACGCTCTTGAGAAAATGGAGGATCACGAGAAGACAAACATCCCCAATTTTCTGTACAATCTAGACGAAGGAAACTTGCTTGTTTTAAAAATGGAACTTATATCTTTCCTGCGGAAGTTTACGCAAGTGTTTGGAAGAGTCGTAAATCAAAATGGGTATCACTCGTTTGGTAGAAGACTCTTCAAGGTTAGTTTAGAACCAAGCAAGATATCACCTCTAGGCGTTTGAGATATCAATAGCATTATTTTCGTTTTTTGCATCATTTGACCGTTCTCTCTTCTACATTATTGCCCTGTGAGATATGAACTCCTTTGCGTATTCACGAATTGGAAATCATTTGGCACCTGAATGACTATGGCTTAGCACAGCATATGCTTCTCAGTGCCATCAAACATGGTTTCTCACACTTACCTTTTTATAGCTGTAGTAAATGTAACTCTCTTCTGAGACGCATTGATACATTGACACATTTGCAGGTACATGACATTTGTGTGATCTTGGTTCTTTCAACGTGCCTTGCTTGTAAAGGTGTTACCACTGCTTCCTGATTTTTTTTTTAACTTATAATATTGTTAAATTGGCTGATACAGGTTGCCGAACAACAGGTGATGAGAGACAGTGGCATAAAGCGGAAATTTTATGAAGCAATGATATGCCTTGGTATTACAATTTCCCCAAGCATCAAATCAGATCTTTATAATAGACTATTGCGCAAAATATTCAACATCAGATGCAATGAATTTGTCAGAGCGCAGAAATGTCTGGAGGAGCATCACGAGAGACAAACACAGGACAGACAAGTTATGCTGAGGAATAAGCTGAAGGTTGCCAACTAATCACCAGTTGCCCAAAAACACGCCATATAATCTTTTTTTTTCCTTGAAAATATTTTCTGTTGTGAGACAAGAGAAGAAGTGTTTGGGGTTACATTTTGTGTAATTTGAACAGCCAAGCTATTCTCATCGTGTCTCTCATCCATAACAACAGCTCACTTCTGCCAAGAATGTGTGTCAGTGTACAAGTATGAAATGCAGCTGTAATTATTTTGTGAAAGGGAGTGTTCCAAACCTCTAGACAATTGTAGGTGTGGTCAAACAGCTTACAAATAACCCCCAAGAAATAACACCTAGACATAAAGTTAGTGCAGTTACAGGTGTATGAGTGGAGTGGTAGACAGACTGTGATAGACAGAGTACTTTATTAGACTATGTAATGATGTTGAGATGTTGAGACCATTGTGATTGTGTATTCATGAATTACAACATGCCCTTGGGGAAAATAACTCTATTGATCTTAATATCTTCAATAATAAATTCTTGCTTTTTTATATTGTAGCAAGAAGCATGTCAGATATTAGAATACTTGTGACTGGTTTATTCAAAATTTTTCTTACTCGAGTTCTTGTAACTGCATGTTTGTACCTCATACCTCGGTTATACAGAACATTTAAATTACAAATGATTTGCTTAGATTTACATCACTTCGTGCATGTGGCCTAAAAATAATATGAATTGCACAACATTGCTGGCTGTGGTGCTTTCTTTACATACAAAAGATGCATGTAGCATGTGTTTTTCTGGATGAAAATAATAAGAAACCACAGGGGCACCTCTTGCAGACAACTTTTGTTATCACCCAGTGTTCATAACAGTGATTATGTACATGTATCAAAGATATCTTTTGCTAAACTTATTTTCTTTTGAGAGAAATTTCTCTTACATATAATGGCGTCTTTCTGTAGACAAACTTTCCCCTCCACCAATGAATCCGACGTTTTAACTTTAGTGTTGTAAGGGCTGCTGAGTAGTTGACACTGGACAACTGGCCATTCATGTTGAATTTCAGCTGACTGAATATTGTTTCAAGTGCGCTTCCATTTAAGCGGAGAGGCCATATGTAGTAGCCTGGGAAGATACTGGTGAAGTGCTTGCAGAACTCAGTGAAGCCATAGTACATCAGTCTTGTTAAATCCCATGTCTATAGGGAACAAAGGAAAGGGTTTGTTTGATAGCTTCTAATTTTGGGACAAAATAAAGCCATGACATGAAAATTATATTCATTGTACTTTCTAATTCTTCATGTAACTTGGATTATAACCTAGAAAGTGTGTGTTAATAGCAGTGAAGCAACTTCACTGCTACAATGAAATATCAATTTCTTTGACATTCATTTAGTCAGCATACACAATATTATTAATATTGAGTAATTTGATTGAAGAAATGTTACACTTACTTGCCATGCAAGAAACCCTTTTTGGTTGGAAGCAGTCAAGTTTGGTTCTGTAAATTGTCAAAGTGATTTGAATTAAAACAAGTCTGAAGTACACTGTACATACATTGCACACATCACTTTTCTTTCCTTTTTCTCTGATTTGTGCAATAGAATTTAGCTGGGAATGCAAATAAGTACTTGTTGTTGTTGTTGGATTAAATGTTTGTCTTGTACAGTATAGCAATCATGTATATCATGTGTACTATACTGCCAATTTTTATGGTATTCCATATGGAGCAGAAAGAGCAAACAGAAGCTGTAAATATTACTATACAGGATTACAGAATAGATTCAAAATGCAAACCATACCTTGTTCCCAAGCATAGTCAGCCCAGCCAACAAAGAAGTTATAACCATCCGACATGTTTTGCAAAACATTGGAATGCTCATCTGTGATCTTTTCATGACTCAATATACCCTTCTCAAATAACTGACGGCAAGCATCTAGGTATTCAATGGTCTTTCCAACATTTTCAGCATCTGGTGGATTATTTTCCTTGTATTCAGAGAGTTCAGCAATAACTTCATTTTGCTGCAATTAAAAGAAATACTAAATTTTTCAAATAGTAGTAATTATATCTACATGGTAATTGTTACTTTTTTTTTATTATGAGCTACATTACCATGTCGAATTTGTTTAAATGATAAAATTTGGCTGAGTTCTTCAAAACAAAATTAGCACAGGCCAAGGTGTTATGTTTAAGCTACATGTAAGTTTTATATGACTTGATCTGTTGATATTCAGTTACGTGAATGAAGTGCATGACATTGCTTAACATACATGTACAGTATAATTCTTGCACCAATACATAATTAAATTATTTGCATGGTTTCTGCAAGTCATGTTCATCAACAAATATTATCAATCACTTTTTCATTTGCATAATTTTCAAATTCAGATATGAACCTGCACGATTTTTGCTGGTTTGACATTAAGCCTTGTCTAGCAGTCTCTGTAGATATGTCTGTAACACAGCTGTGGGACACGTCGCATTCTACCATTTGTTGCTCTAGTCATTTCTCTCTTCCACAGATCTTTAATGACTTGCCATCCAAACTTTACTCCATATAGATCAAAATCCTTCCTTTGGCTACCATTTGCTTGACGAGAGGAGTGAAGTGCTGCAATCAGGCTTTTCAACTACATGTAAACAGGAAATTATTTGAAACAAAGAGATAAATTAGTGAAATAAAACAAAATCAGATGATACCAAAGCAAGAAATAATTTGTCTACTGTTTAGCTTATCATGTAAGAGGCCTGGGTGCTGGTTGGGTTGTCAAGTGGAAGGATGTGATAATCCTGTCCCCGCTCTTAGCAATCTGTAACGCCTTAGTTATACTCAGGCCAAGAGTTATATAACACCCTCCGAGACTTCCAACACTCCATGTAAATACCTGGAGAACATGATGTCCAGAGCAGTGAAACTTCAAATCACAAGCATATATATGGTAATTGGTGAAGATTAGTATGACAGAATTGACAATAATATTAGAAATAACCTGATGTGATGGACAAGGAATGAAAAACAGTTTCTGATTGGTCCAAGGATTTAGCATCCATGCCTTCACATGATGAGGATCGTCCACTTGGGCATTCCTATGATTCCATATGCCCCACTTCCTTCTGTGGTTAGGTATTTGATGGCCTTTAGATTTGCACTGGCACCATCACAAACCACAGTAATGGTTTTAAAACCATAAATGTGGAATGAATGCATTGTAGTCATCATGCAGGAGATGATATATTTGCATTCCATTCCTCTGCCACTACTGAAATATGGCCCGATTACATCAAAATCACTTGTCAGGTCGCGCCATAAGAATTGCATGATAAACGATGCTTTGACTGATTTGGGTGAACTGAGCTCCTCGTAAACATCTTGAAGTGATGACATGTCATCAGCTGTCATAGCATGTCCCACAAACCTTGTTCATTAAAAATTTTGAAAAGAACAGTGAGAAATACATGTACATGTATTTTCAATTAAGAACCAATAAGAGGCCCAGGGCCACTAGTAATTGTTGTTAGATGGCAATGGATTCTCTTGAAAGTTCATTTCTGTCCATTAATAATCAAAATGCTTTGTATAACCTGGCATGACACAGGACAAGCTAATATATATATATGTTATTAAGAGCCAGTAGGAGATATACAGTACCCTGAACACCTTTATGGACCTTCAGAATTATTTTGTCGTCACAAACTAATAAACAGGTCAGATATTACAGTGCAGTTAGCTTACCCATTGTTTGCACTATTCCAGTGGACTTTCGTTACCACCTTCACTTCATCAAAGATGAGTACACCTGTGTCCTTTGGCTCAGGTAAACCCTGGTCTTTCCTCTCCACTTTGTATGCAGCATATGTTAGTTTAGCATCATGCAGATGTGGGAGGTTTAAACCAGCAGCTTGGTTGTTTGCAGAAGTAAACTGCTTTAATGAGGACACTGATGGCAGGTTCAAAATTTGATAGCTTTTTAGTGCTTCATATGCTGCTGGGTTGCGAGTGAACACTGCAAGTGCAATCCTGTATGTTTAGCAGACCATCTGTTCCCAGTTCTTCCCTTTGCTTAATTGCAATGAGGAAAAAATAGAACCGCTTAGAGTGAGAAAAAGCTTAAAAAGTGATTCACGGGATGCTACATATAAAAGCTTTTTTTCGTGTACAACAATTTAAATTTTTATTTCGTAAAACGACTCGTGTTTTAATTTTTGTTTACTTGCGTGACCGAAACATTCAAGCATTAGTTCAAGCGGTCAGAAATAGAACAACAATAACTTATCTTAAACTCTGAGCAGAGCAAGATTGACTTAGAAATTCAGGAAAGCATTAAATGTTTTATACATTTAAATGCGTTATAAATTTTATAACACTTGTCACGCAAAAGGAAGTAACCATTTCTGATTTTAAAGTAAATATGTAAATATAGATTAAGAAAAGAACAAGATAAAACCTTTCCAAAAGCAAAATACCATAATTTTGATAGAGGTTCATTTTAAAAATCTTTATCTTAAAGGAAACAATCTACCTTAGTTTTAAAACCTACCGTTTCGACATTGATCTTTCCAAAAGGCTTTTCTTTCGTCCACATCCTGCTGCCACATTTCTTTCATGAGTTTTCCCTTTCCCTTCGTTTGCTTGTCCGCTTCCTCGAAAATATCCTCCAAAAATTCGTTATACTGGGAATTTATTGTTGATGTTATATGCCTCAACTCATCAGACAACTGCGGAGAGAGAGAAACGTCGAGTTTTTTCCTCAATCTTTCCACCTCCTTCGTAAGTCGTCGAGAATCCGCGGTCAAGTTACGCAATCTCTTCTTCGCACTTTTCGGGCTTAAAAACTTCCAATTACACGTCGAAGACTTCAGCACACGATTTCTTCCGTTACTTCGACGTTTCTTCCCGATATCACTCAGTTTCCTGGAAAGCTTTTTGCAATTTGTGCATACATCAAAGAGAGCAGATCCAGGTACTTGCTTTTTGTTGCCAGGTGGGTGTAACAGTAAACATTTATGGCTGTCGACTCTTTGGAAGGGAAAACCCCATGTCCTTTTCAAAGCCGAGTCGACCTCTGGTGGCGATTTCAGGCCAGGACAAATTTTGTAGCTGTTCATAACATCAAGGAGAGAAGTAACATCATCTTCATCCTTAAGTGTGCCTTTAAATGCATCACACAAGAGTACTTTCAAGGCGTAGTTCCCATCCGAGGAAACATGTAAACACAATGGAGCACAACCATTCGCTAACATGAAGTCAGAATCGTACCCGGACAAGTCAGTTTTTGACACCATACACACTTCACCGTGGCTAGCCTTCCACAATGTGAACTGAAATCCTGGAACTTTGGGAAGGATAACCTTTAT
>OX419342.1:16518009-16528009 GCA_948470475.1 Galaxea fascicularis
CTTTCACATGTTGCTGTAAATCAAATGTGTCAAGCAAACGACCAAATCGGATCGCATTGACATCAATCAGATCGTCCATGTGAAAATTAAAATCGCCTACAAGTAATAGAATGAACTCTGTGCCACCTGTGATTGAACTTATGCTACGGATGCTATACCGAGAGAATCTTAGGAAGCTATTGAGGACAAGAGGATCGATAGGAGATTTCTTTGGAGACATCGACATCTATTGTGGGTTTGTGTCAGTGGTGACTAAAGTTGTAGCAGTAGGCTTAAGTTAGTTTGACCCGTCAGGCTGTATTGCTTAAAAGTTGCTCCTATGTAACTAGGATTTTGTTACGTATCGTTGAAAAAATAGGTTGGTTTTATAGAAGAGTTTCACTATATCTTTCTGTCGCTTGAGTGATACCGTAACACCTGGCACAAGATCATCAGTCCTTCTCGGCGTCACTGAGGGGCGTATAAGGCCTCTTAAGATGTTTCCATGATCTGAACTGAGGCTCTTGAGAAAAATGTTCAGCCTTTCGCCCAGCTTCCAACCAACATGATGTGTGTTCCAAAAGACCGCCGCCCTTCGCCGTCCTTCGTTTCGATGAAACGTCGCTTCAATACAACAGTATTACCTAGCAATCAAGAATGAATTCTTGATGCAGAAGTACGAAGCTAACGAAGATTCCATCGTTCGGACGAATGACTTCCAGTAATGCTTCTAGCGGACAGCGCGTTATAGGACAAATCATGCAGCGCAGTCAGTAGTTCAGCAGCTGCCGCAACCTACTTTTCTTTTTGTATTGAAGATGTTGTTATTCGTCAGAAACAATGACCTAGACTACCGCTATAGTCCGTCTTGTGAGACGAACCATCGTGGATAGCTCGTCAAGACGGATGATCCGTCTGCTTGCCCGTATTTATACACAGACGGATTTATCAGACGAGCTACCGTTCCATGCCCAAGCTTTTCTCAGACGGATGATCCGTCTCTAGTATAAACCGGGACATTGCTTGATTTCATTCACGTGACAAGGCGGCCATGTTGGGGGTCAAAACAATACAATTTTGTTTTGCATAATTTGCAGAAAAATAAAGTTGAGTTCCCAGTGGAAAGACAGACTATTGTTCATGACCACCAACATGGCTGCCATGATGTCACGCGCAATCCAGCAATTGCCCATTATTCTACTACGAAAATCACCGAACTGTGAAATAGGCCCGAATTTTTGTATCACTGCCCCGCCCACTTTTATCGATGAAGTCCAAGAATTCTCGGCCCCCGCGTGAACAGCTGTTTGTGCTGGACGAAACTGTACTTGCGTCGATCACGGCCGGTAAAATTTAGCTCCACTTTTAGTTTGAAAAGGATGAATAGATATGAATTTAGAAGGTAAGAGGTCCAAACGTAAAATGCGTACATTTTTTGTAATTATTCGAAAAACATTCCCGCCACAGCATAGGCGGCATAAAGCGTTGAAGATTTACTGAAAGGGCTACGATTAACAACTTACGATACATTTTTAAAGTCTTTCTGTATTACATGACTAACACGATCGTTGGTCAAAGTGTTATTCGGACATATCATTTGTCGTTACTTCTTTCAGAGTTTCATGAACTGCTACATGCAAATTTTCTTCGCAAAAGTTCCCGGAATTCAAATCGCTTCATTATAGTCTTAAGTTAATTGAAAACATGTTCGGCTGGATTCATTTCTGGGGAATACGTTGGTAAATACAAAAATGAACTGCCGATATCATCCAACCATTCCCCCAGCGCATCTCCTGGTCAATTGTGATGAATTGCTGCATTGTCCATTGTAATATGATCGCCGTCAATGTACGGTGGTCTGCCATTTGGAAGAAAAACATGACTAACTTCCTCAAAAAGTTAAGAAAGGTCATGCCATTGACGGTGTTGGCATAGATGATCCCATCCAGTCCACACATCAAGTTCAGTGTAATATTTGGGAAGTTCATGTTCCTTGAAATTTCTACGGCTGGTGTTTCTTTTAATAAGTGGCCATAGTTTTGTTTCCCAACATCATGCAGCTTTATGCCACTTTTTCGAAAAATTAGGTTTGTACGGATCAACTGTATAAATGTAAATGACAAATTGTTGACAGTTATGCACATTTTCGGGGCTAAATTTCTCCGCGACAGGCGGTGTGAGTCTCTTCCAAGTCCATCTTCCATCCGTCAAGTGATTTCGCAGCGCCCGCTGTATAGCTGCATTTGACGTTCCACCAGCAACATTACAAAATAACATTTTTGCGACTCTTCGGTTTGCAAAAGATTTGGAAATAAAATTTAATGCAAGGGAATTTGATGTAAGCAGTCAGTGTGGCATCACGTGATCAGTATTTTGAAAATCGAAGAGCAGTGAAAAATGTTATCACGTGACCAGAATTTTTAAACCTCAGAATGGACCGTGAAGCGGGCTGAAAAAAAGTCGGAGTCCAAAAGAGAACAACGCAGCACTAATTGTCCAATACAGGTCATACAGTAACAAAATTATGTCATTTAACTGATTATATTTCAATCATGGCTTAATTTCCCAAAGGAGACCATCTACAGCTCATAAAAGTCATAAAATCATATAATCTCCTTTGTTGCTGTTTTCTAACAGTTTACTGACCAAACGGCGTTTATTTTAGCTGTTTACTGACTAGAGCCATACCCCATTGACACCCTCACACAAGGATTGGTTAAGGATTGGTTTAACTTCCTTCTAACATCCGTGCCAATGGCCCACAACCGCCTTATAAGCTTTCGTAAAACCTTTCTAAACACCCTATGGCCTTCTTACCTTGGGCAACGAGCGGGTCGTCTTGTAAGAGAGAGAGAGAGAGAGAAAGAGTCTCCACCAAACAGATTGCTATTGTCTCAACACGAAAAGTTTGCGGCCGTCCTTGGTTGGTCCTTGGTACACTGCCACAACCCCGCAAAAAGGAAGGGTTCACCGACAGCTCATGTACCATCTTTATTTGTCTCGAACGGTCATGTCTTTGGCTCCCAAAGTGGACGAACTGCGCCATGTTGTCAAATATGCTAATGTAGGTCTTGTTTGTATTATGGAATCGTGGCTTAAAAGCCACATTCATGACAATGTGGTTGCGCTGGAGAACTACAATATCATCCGCAGGGACAGAACAGAGACAGAATTGGCGGCGTGTACGTGTATATCAAGAATACGACAAATTTTACAGTTGTAGACGATTTAGAAGACTCTTCTTTCGAGGCTTTATGGATTCAAATTAGTCCTACCCGTCTCCCAAGGGGCTACAGCTCTTTTCTTCTTGGAGCGTTCTATCACCCGCCAACCGCTAATGACTCTGCTTTTTTAGAGTATTTAGAGAGGTGTTTGTCACTTATCGAAACACGGTATTCCAATTGTGGCCTATGTCTAGTGGGAGATTTTAACAGGCTACAAACCACACGGCTTAGAAACAACTACAATTTAAAGCAAATAGTGAATTTCCCGACGCGAGGAGAAAGAACGCTTGACTTAGTCCTCACCAACCTTCAAGACTAATACGAAACTCCAACCCAACGCCCTCCACTTGGCCTTTCGGACCACATGTCTATAGAAGTTCAACCGAAGGTGAGGATAAAGTCCAATAGCTCTACAACCACTATTAAGTCGAGGGATATGCGTCCTAGCAAGCGCCTAGCAATGCGCACTTATCTAGAATCAGTGGATTTGGATGCTATACTCAACTCCGCAGACTGTTGTGAAGGCAAAACCTCGCTTTTGGAACAAATCTTTAAGACTGGCCTTGACCACGTTATGCCTGTGCGCACGAGCAAAGTACGTTGAACCGAACCACCTTGGATAACATTAACTTTGAAGAACTTGATACAAAGGCGGCAGAGTGCCTCAGCGCGTGGTGACGACCAAATGTTTCCTGACCTGAGAAATCGTGTTAACCGCGAGCGAAAGACGTGCCGCGCAAACTATTACCAAGCCAAGGTGGAACATCTGAAGAAATGTAAACCATCGGAGTGGTGGAAAGAAGTGAAATAGGTTAGTGGCAGCTCCCTTGCCTCCACAGCGCAAAGTGAAATTTTGAAATCGCAACAATATCTGCATGAGGGTATTGACCAAATCGGTCTAGCTAACATCATCAATGAGGCTTTCTTATCGTCAATGCACTGCTTCACACCGCTCCCTGCTGCTTTTCCGTGCACTACTTCTAATAAATACCCTGAGAACCCCCTTGTGTGTCGGTTGAGTCAGTTCGCACGAAACTATCAAAGTTGAACCCGTACAAAGCCAACGGTCCAGGCAACATCCCAGGATGATTGTTAAAGGAACATGCAGACATTCTAGCCGGTCCGGTATCAGACATCCTGAACCACTCGTACCGTGAAGGATACCTTCCATCATCATGGAAGCACGCAGATGTGGTCCCCGTGCCAAAGGAAAAGCTCGTCCGTGAAGTAAATAATCACCTACGCCCCATCTCACTAACCCCCCATCTTGTCGAAGATGTCTGAAGACTACTTGGTTGACACTTACTTCAAACCTGCTGTGCTGGAGAGGATTTGGGGCCGTACCTAAATCTTCCATAACGAGCCAGAGGTTCTTAGCAACCGCAAAAAGACCTCAGGATCCCGTTGAGATAGGGGCAATTTGCCACGAATCTCAGCATGAAACCAGCGACTCTAGACATTCCAATGAAATTGAATCGCTTCTGGTACTTGTTTCTGATTGACATGGGACGTCAAGTTTTACGCGAAGGTGTTATTGACAATCCTAAAGCGTGAACGTTTGTTTATTGCGAGATTTTAATTACATTCTAGCTTTAGACGTGCTGCACATCCATGAAAAGACGCTGACTGCGGGAACCGGAAATTGTGATAAGCTCTACCCAAGGACACCCAATATTTTTGTTTTGGTAAAATATCTTTCGGGAAAGATTTTTAACGACGCTTTCAACAATTTTTTTTTTTTGGTTTAGTTTTCGCAACATGAGAAAAACAGTCGGTTTTCTTTTGAGAGAGAGAGAGAGAGAGAGCTTCTTTTAGCTGATTGGAGTCACCAATTTAGGTCTGCTCGCATTTTCTGAAATCAAACATAAACTTGGAAATACGGCGGAAACGGGAAAATATCCGGAAGCTTTCAATGATTTCATCATTCTGCTATAGCAATCCATACAAATTAGTCTGTGTAAGCTTATACACAAGCTTATATTCAAAAGCCTCTTTAACACTGAACAAAAAATTTCTTTGACCATGTCTGCAGCAGGAACAAAGCGTACATATGCATGGACATTACATGAATTGAACCAAATCGAACGTTAGATTAATTGAACTCAGTGGAACTTAAATGAATCCCCGATCACCTAGTTCCTCACTAGTGTATTAGTTTATTTTATTATGTTTGTACGGCCCTTTTGAGAACGCATGTTGAATATCCGCCATATACGGGCTTTTCTTTGTATAAGAACCAATTTAATAGGAACCCTCAGGCTGAGAGTTGCCTAAAAATTAGGACTGAAAAAACTAAGAACTCGCCCAGGCCGAAGTTTTGATCAGACAAATTGCAGTAATCAATATACACCGATGAAGTTGTAAAATTCCTGGTCACGCTCTAACCAAAATCAAAAAAGAAAAAAAAAGGAGGAAAAATAGTAATTCAACTGGAGTGTTCCGAACGTTACGTTCAGTTAACTCTTGGAGTGCATGTAATACAATGTGCCACTTTTCCTTCACAAACGGCTCAATTTGTATAGGTAATCACATGATTCCGAGTGCAATTTGGAATAAATAAGCACGAGTAAATTTTTTCAAAGACCAACAATTTGTGGTCTTTGAAAAAATTTACAAGTGCTTATTTATTCCAAATTGCACGAGAAAAATCATGTGATTACTTATTAATAATACACTTGAAAAATAGACCACTTATAAAGCTTCAGCCCATACATTGACTACTAAGGTACGCAGAAGGCATTGCCCTTGATCTTCCGAAACTTGGAGAAGCTTCGAAAATATCCAGAGATCACCGGAAGTGTTCGAGTAATCTTCGGAAATATTCGGAAGTGTTCGGGTGATCTTCGGAGATCTTCGGAAGTGTTCGGTTTATCTTCGGAAATATTCGGTTCATCCTCGGGAATCTTCGGAACTACTCGGGAAATCATCGGAAGTAATCGGTCGATCTTCGGAAGGTATCGCACAATCTTCGGAGGGTGTCCCACAATCTTCACGGGTCTTCGTAATGCGTTGGATGGCCTCCGGCAGTCTCTTCGTTTTAACTTCGGAAATCTTCGTTGTAAATTTGCACTGTGTTATGTGTTAAACGTTTCTGCACTGTGTTAACGAAAAATGCACTCCGTTTTGCCAATCAGAACTGAGAAATTTTTTCAAGTGTATTATTAGGCAACAAAATAACTACTGTTGCGCAATGGAGTACAGCTAAAAATGCACTGACAATTCTGACATACACCTGAGTTGGAGCGTGTCCTACACGGCTGTGTATAAACGGTAAGAAAAATTTGAGTTTGAAGTCAGCAAAAAAAATAAGAACAACTGAGCCTCACCCAAAATTTACTGGCTGTTATAAAAAAATGTGTACGGGAATGTTTAAAAAAAAAGGTTTACGTGCGAGGCACACACGAAAGTGGTTGTACACTGAACTTTGGAACATTACTTTACATGTTATTAAGTACACTGACCAGCCAAAAGAGCCGAAAATGTACAACGTTCAGCACTCGTCAAGCACCTTAATAATTTCAAACACATATTAATCGAAAAAGCGTGTAATACTTGCCTATATCCTTTCAGAAAACATGAGACAACGTATTAGAAGCTTGCCTACAGGTAACGTTCTAAAACAAACCCACCAATTACGTACATCGCGCAAAACAAAAAACTGTTTCTGTTGTATATCCCAGAAGCATTCTGTCAGCGGCAAAAGCTGACAGGACTTCAACCTGGATGAACCAGAAAGGATATACAACATTAGCCTAGATTTCCATGTGTATTATAAAAAAACTGTCCATGTTGTATATCCCAGAAGCACTCAGTCACCGACAAGTGATGGCAGGACTTCAACCTGGATGAACCAGAAAGGATATACAACACTTGCCTAGATTTCCAATGGTATTATAAAAAAACTGTTTATGTTGCATATCCCAGAAGCACTCAGTCACCGACAAGAGATGGCAGGACTTCAACCTGGATGAGTCAGAGAGGATATACAACATTTGTCTAGCTTTTTATGTGCAATACAAAAACCTATTGATTAAGTGGTATATCCTAGAAGCACTGAGGCGTACGGAGATGGCAGGACGTAAATCTGGGCTGGATGAATCAGAAACGATATACAACATTTGCACAAATTTTCTTGTGCATGTTATATATTTCAAACCACTTGAATATTTTATTATTGCCTTTCTTCCTTTGCATAACCAAAGGGAAAGAACTAAATTGGTAAGTTATTTTAAAGATATAGATAGATAGATAGATAGATAGATAGATAGATAGATAGATAGATAGATAGATAGATAGATAGATACTTTATTAAAAATACATTGCAGCTCGGAGAGCTTTCTACTCATGGCCAGTTACAAAGACAACACCCTAACCCGTACCCCCTCTCCTGTCGGCCCCATTTCATTTTATCGTAGATTGATGGCGAGTTCGCCCAGATTTCGCAGCTTCATATTTCCCGCCAGAACATACGCTACATTTGCCACGTGGCTATGGTGTGAAAGAGAATGAAATTGCAACTAATTCAAAAAACAATTTACAACCAGAATTAAATCACAGGGAGAATTTCATTGGTAAGTCTTTCCATTCCAATTAAAATCTAAACAAACACAAAAAGTCGATCCTGGGATATAGGATATCCTGCCATTTCATTTACATACCTTTTCTGTGCGTTCCTCTACATTTAGAAATTGTCCAAAGGCGATTTTCTTCGGCTTACGTTAGTTAGTTACGTTAGTTGATTGCGCGTCTATGAATCATTCGAATAAAATGGAACTTAGTTCAGCAAAAGAAGTCCTCAATCCCTGTACTCCGTGTATTACCGGACTACCGGCCATCACCCGACAAAAAGGCCGGTTGTCTCTTCTAAAATCTTAGTAAATCGTGACCAGTACTAAACTATACCATTTCACGAAACGTAAAATCATAAAATGCCATGAGCGTGAACGCACGCGGTAAATGAAATTCTACTTCTGAAGCTTTGACAATACAGAAGTTGTGCGAACACACTCCTGCAGTGGAAACCGCAAATTGACTACGTTGACAGCTCCAATGCCGACCTTTGGCATAAACCCTTTGAACCAGACTTGAAAGATTTTTTAACTTCCGGTTATCTCTGGCTCGTTATGACTACGCATGTGCTTATTAGTATGTTGCACTCCTGGTTGGAATCGATTGACGGAAACGGGGCTACTACGAGAGTCATGCTGTTTGACTTTCGCAAAGCCTTTGACTTAATTGATTACCATGTCCTAGGCCAAAAGCTCTCCTCGTATGACTTTCCGGAATCGATCATGTGCTGGATCTTGGATTTCCTAACGAATAGAAGACAAAGGGTGAAATTGAGTCGTGATTGTGTATCTGGATGGCGTGCTGTTCCAGCAGGAGTTCCTCAAGGGACTAAACTCAGCCCCCGGTTATTTTTAGTAATGATTAATGACCTGAGTGTGACAAACACGAACATCTGGAAGTATGTAGATGATACTACCCTTGCTGAGTATGTGGAAAAGAACGGAACCAGCTTCATGCAGTGACGCGTTGATGAATTTGTTACAAAGTCTCGAGCTGATGGTTTCCAGTTGAATGAACCGAAGTGCAAGGAACTTAGAATATCATTCAAATAGCGAGGCTGTTACTACCAACAATATACGAACATTGAGGTCGCTTCATCCGCTAAATTACTAGGCGTTATGATATCGAATGATTTGAAGTGGAATGTGCGCGTAGAAATGATATGTAAGAAAGTCGCAGCGCGTCTTTACTTTCTTAGACAATTAAAGCGCGCGAAAGTGCCAACTAACGACCTTCTAAGTTTCTACACAACTTGCATACGCCCAGTTGCTGAGTATGCATGTCCAGTCTTTCATACCGCTCTACCACAATATCTCTCCGTTCAGTTAGAACGCCTGCAGAAACGAGCACTACGCATAATAAGCACTAATGATTTATCTTATAGACAGGCTTTAGAAGTTTTTGACATACCTATCTTGTATGATAGGAGAGAGGCGATTGGTAACCTAATGTTTCAAGAGATAAGTAATAACAATAATCACAGGCTTCATCCTAGTCTCCTTCGCAGCCGTTTTTAGGCTCGTCACGCAACCTGACGAGCCTAAAAACGGCTGCGAAGGAGACTAGCTTCATCCACTACTTCCGCCACCTAACCCTGGCACTGTGCAGACACGGAAAAATCGCAAGTTCGTACGTGTGGTACGTGGGTAAAGTAAAGTAAGTAAAGTAAAACCTTTATTTAAGTGTCGATTTGTTTAGCCTCATAAGACTAATTGGGGACACTATTTAAGATGCACCTATTGAGAATTAAATATTCACAGGGAAATGATTAAAATTACGGGAAAACTTATATACAAGATATAATTTAAAATTTAAAAATTAGGGTACTCAGAATGATGTCTGAACTCTCGCGGTTTGTTTACATCAAATGACACGTGGCACCACACGTGAACTTGGCGGGGGGGGGGAATTTGATTATGAATTAATTACGTAACTGAACTCTGCACACCTTCATTGCACATGTGAACATTACAGACGTTAGGCTTCAGAAATTCTTACTGTTTTTTGAGGAGTTGAGTGCAGTGTGCAGTCGGTCAGAAAAGACGAAACAGACCATTAATTTGTTTACCGAGCGAGGTTTCATCATTCAGGTACCATTTTGTGTCATAAGTTTCCTGTACAGCTATCTCGAATTTTTCTATAGACATTCTTACTGTGATGTTTTAGAATAACTAAGAAATTGGTTTCAAATACGCCCCAAATATGATTGGAATGTAGCGTGAAATAAT
>OX419342.1:16533009-16538009 GCA_948470475.1 Galaxea fascicularis
CACTGTTTTATGTTTATCTTAGTTCCTGACAAAATTTTAGAGATACCTACATGTCATTATTACTTACCTATATATTTATTCTCAGTTATAATTGTGATTGCTTTCTGCTTATGTTTGTACACCGGCAAAATTTTACAGATGTTAATACATATTATTGTTACATGGCACCCTGCTGTGAAGACACACCCAAACATGTTTTGAATTTTTTTGTTTGGTTTTGGTACCTCAAGGTACCTGTTGCTTAGAGCAGCCATGAACTCTGACAGTTGGGTCTGGTAGGGGTAGTGAGGTTTTGTTTTCATCATTTTGCAATATTTTCATGCATAACCATCCTTTATATGTTGACACGCCCAAACATTTTTTGAATTCTTTGGGTGTTTCTATATGCTGAGGTACTTGTGGCTACCAATATCCAAGAAACTTGTCAATGTGGGTTGTCAGGGGTTCAGGAGAGGTGTTTTCATCATTTTATAGCATTTTCATGCAAATCTCCCAATTTAGACACACCCAAAATATTTGTGGAGAAAAGAAAATATTTTGGATTTTTGCCAATATCAGTAGGTGCAACCAAAAAAAAATTGACATACATTTGATTTCTGTTCATTTTCAGGCAGATTTGGTGGCAGTTTTGCCAATACAATGAGGAAAAATGTGGTTTTAAACTTTTTCCTGGAATCACACCTCATGTTGGCAACAGTGAATTTTTCCAGGAAGTTTGTGCATAAATTATGCAAATTAGCTTCCTTCTGAGTTATATTTTATAAACTGAAATGGATTTCTGCAGGAGACAATGAGTTTTTTTTATCGCTTTTTCATTCCTCTTTCAAATGAGGTATAGCTTTGCACTCTGCTGTAAATACCTGTGGAGATATTAAATAAAATTTAAAAGTCGCCAATTCGGCATTATTTCATCTGAAATCTGGACGGGGGGGTTTGAGTACGTCCAGTGGTAAGGGAGGTGATGTAAGTCCGCTGATAATACACATAGTTGCCATAGTTGCAGACCAATAACCTCATTTTTTAGTGCACAAATTATAGGATTAAATCCAGTATTCAAATATGAGAAAAACATATCGTTTTATTAAAACTTACAGTCAAATTTGTGCTTTAAATTCGTGTGATAAACGTTATTCCAAAAAATTAACCGTCAACCGTCAAATGCCCTAAAATTTAACCGTCAATCGTCAAAACGACTTATTTTTTACCGTCAACCGTCAAATGGACCCCCCCATTGAGACCCTCATATAAGGCAAATTGTATCACTCAAGATTACAGAGAAGAGTATGGAGACGTCATGTTGGTGTCCATCCGGATGGGCACCAACATGGCGGCCGGATCAGTACCATTGAAAACATTTGTAGTTTACTTTGGCTATGTTAAAACCTTTAATCTCTCTTTTGAACTTGCGAACATTCGCATGGACACTTCTCTCAACACACTGGTTGTTCAGACCTAAAAAACACAAGGTGAATCGACGTTTTTATGTACGTGGTGTGTTTCTCGGGAGGCATCTTTATGTCACGCTAGCTCCCTGAAAAATCTGAAATTCAAACTGCTCTATTTTCAAAACAAAGAGCTCTACAGGGCTGAAAACATACAAACTGGTATATTTTTTAGAATTTCTTTTCCTGATGAAGATAAAAACTGAAAATTCTGTTTACTTTTTAATTTTAGTTTTATGACGTCAGGTGAAACCAAGAATAAGAGAGAAGAAGAAATACTGGACTGTGTACAATGAAAATAGACCTGAAAAACAGTTTGAGCATTGTCAGAGGGTCTGAATGGGGGAGTCCACATGTCGGCTGTTGGTTAAAAGTTTCGACGTTTTGTCGGTTGTCGGTAAATCTTAGTAAATATTAAAAATGCAAGTTAAATATTCACATTTGTTATGTAATTTACGCAGTTTTAAGCCTTTTTCAAAACTCTAGACGAAGTGTAAAACTTGTAATAATTCATTATTTGATTGCACTTAAACCTCGTGACGTGAAACGTGATCGTCTGTGCCACTTTTGTTTGCAAATGTAGTATGCCGATAAAATCACCAAAGCTTTTATTCTAGATATGAATTTGATGTGAATTTATTTTCCTGTCGATTAATGGGCATTGAAGTAAATCAAGAGAGGTAAATTCGACAAAGAGTGAAACGCCCACTCTAGCGCTTGGGATACGTAGTTTTGTTAGCTACGGAAGCATTTTTTCCCCAAGACGTCCACAAATACTTAATACGCTTTTTGTTCAACGGCTCTCGTGGCTTTACTGTGGAACCCGGCTTCGATGGCGTTCGATGGCAACCTCTTCACCTTTTCGAAAAAAAACTCTCAATTACTTTAACAATCCCACTAATGGTCCGACCGCATGAACAAACAACACGCAGTGAAAATATAACAGCAGGTCGTCTCGTCGGCTCGATTACGAGCCGCTGTTCTAGAAATGAGCCCCTCCCCCCTGCTCCCCCCCCAAAAAAGGATCCCGGGGCTTTAAAGTAATTTGAACACAGGAAATTCTGTAACTGACTAAATTTGGAATTAATGTAGTTACGTCTGATGAAATAGAGCCCACCAAACGATCTGGACATTTCCTGAGCTGGAAGTAAATTCAAAATACTATTCTTTCTGAATACAAACATCCTTACAACGACGGACCATGTCTGTTGTCGGTGAGAGTTTATTTGTCGCTAGTCGGTAATTTTTTCCTCATTTTGTCGGTAGTCAGTTATTTTTTTCGCCCTTTGTCGCTAACCGGTTAACTCCATTCAGATCCTCTTGTCACTCTGTCAATTAACTTCATTTTGCAAACCTAACGAACTAATACAGTACTAAATCATGTTACACATCTAATGCTAAGACCTGTCTGTTTGTCACATTATCTCTTTCGCTAGCAAATGATGAAGAATGCGATGCCGATGCAAGAAAGGCCGGAAGTCGATGCCAATGGCCCGGATGCCACAGACAAAACCAAGCAAGAAGAGACAAAGGTTCATAGTTTATTGTACACGTATGTTCTGTTGAACGGTTACTTTTGAACCTTTCTATGTTTGTTTGTCCTTGTTGTTGTTTGGGTGCTTTTTATCTCCTCGATACATAGTTTATGTTGTGGGTTCTGTAAAAGTAGATAGTGGGTTCTCAAGATTTGTATTTCATAGTACAAGACAGAGGCAACACAACAACACAATCAAACATGTGCTTCGGACTAATCGACTGCGCATGCTCAACACTATTGCGTAAGCTTAGATTATGTGACATCTCCACCCTGAAATGGGCTTAACGAAAACTAAACTGACCAACGGGAACAAACAGTAAAATGAAAATAAAAGGAAATAAAAAGTTAAATGATAATAAAGAAATCCAAGATTGTCTATGTGTCCATTGTTCTTTCTAACATGCTAGAACACCCCTCTACAAAAGGGAAAGTTTATAAGTCTAGTCTGGGTGGCATCTTGATAATGCGGCCGCTCCTGGTAGTCACTGGCAGGTTTGCACCACTTTGGTAGGAGGGTACAGGTGACTGGAGGGGCACTTTCGGTAACTCTGGTGGTGAAAACTGTGGGGCTGAAGGCTTAGGCATATCTCCGTCTGCCGGAAGACTGTCGTGGTTATTAGCTTCACAAGGTGGTGGTGTTTTGTCTACAGGTTTCAGCTGTGCTCTGTTGCGCCTCAACTCAGAGCCATCAGGTGTCTTGATTATGTAGGACCTTGGCTCGCCTGTCTCTTCTTTTACCTCTACTGGGGTCCAAGTCTTTGTTCGAGGCTGGAACATGGTTACTTGCTCGCCTTGGTTTAAATTTCTAAGTCTGTGTGTTGATTTGCTATCATACTGTTTTCTTTGCATGTCCTGCCGATTCTGTAGCTGCTCTCTGTGGCTATCAAAGGCTTGTGCACGTTGCAGCCGTCCACTGCATGGCAATTGTGTGCAGTAATCTCTGTGGTTTAGCAGCTGGGCAGGTGACGGTAAGTTGCTGTCTACAGGTGTGGTGCGGTATGTCAGCAGTGCCAGATATGGATCCTGCCCTGAGGCTTCCGCTTTTCGTAGCAGGTTCTTGACTGTCTGAACTGACCGTTCTATGAACCCATTGCTTTGTGGATACAATGGTGAGCTTGTCACGTGGTCAATGCCCCACTGCTTGCAAAAGGCTGCAAATTCTTGACTACTGTATTGGGGGCCGTTGTCCGACACTAAGGTTTCTGGTATTCCGTGCTCTGCAAATACCGACTTGAGGTGGTTTATCACTGCGGCAGACGTGGTTGAGTTTAGCTTTCTTACGATGGGGTACTTGCTGTAGTAGTCTGTTACCAACAGGTACTGGGCTCCTTGGTAATCGAACAGATCGGTGCCAAGTTTTTGCCAAGGAAAGCTTGGCACATCGTGAGGGTGCAGTGGTTCCTTTGGCTGGCGTTTGGAGAACTGCATACAGGTGGGACAGTTGGCGGTCATTTCGTTAATGTCTTTTGTGATACCCGGCCAAAAGACACAGTCTCTAGCTTTCAGGTTACACTTCTCAGCACCCAAGTGGCCTTGGTGGATAATTTGTAGAATCTGAGGACGCAGGTTGCTCGGAACCAGAAGACGATGCCCCTTTAGGATAAGGCCATTTTCAACACTCAAGTCCTCTCTGAAATTCCAGAATTCTTTAAGGTCTGGTGGACACTCGTTCGGATACTCAGGCCACCCTTGATGAATGACATCCTTCAAGTGGTTAAGTACAATATCCTGGCTTGTGTGCTCTCGTATTTCATCTAGTTTGGCGGGGCTAGCAGGCAAGGTGCTGGTAATTGCATCAACTTCGACTAGTGGTACACCTTGGTATTTGTCAGAGGTTTCCATCCAGCAGACTCTGGAAAGGGCATCAGCAATAACATTTGTCTTGCCTTGGATGTATTTCATTTCCACGTTGTATTTGGCCATTTTCAGGAGGAGCCGTTGTAGACGTGGCGATGCACTAGGGATGTTTTTCTTCCATATGCTTTCCAGTGGTTTGTGGTCCGTTTCAATGAGTACTTGTT
>OX419342.1:16540509-16543009 GCA_948470475.1 Galaxea fascicularis
ATTGTTTGTGACACTCGATCGCTAAGGCTTTGTAGACTTACACCAGTCTTCTCGGTTAAATTGCTGTCTCCTTGAACGGTAAGTGTTTTTTGTTTTTTCAATCGCACTCCTGGCACCATGTAAAAGTAGATAGTGGGTTCTCAAGATTTGTATTTCATAGTACAAGACAGAGGCAACACAACAACACAATCAAACATGTGCTTCGGACTAATCGACTGCGCATGCTCAACACTATTGCGTAAGCTTAGATTATGTGACAGGTTCCTTAGTAAAATCGTAAATGGTTTGAACCCAGGAGTCATGTCATAAGACGGTCATGTCATGTCATAAGACTCGACGAGTTTCACGAACACCTCAACAGACAGAACGACCACATCCAGTTCACCAAGGAGATCGAGGAGAATGGTAAGATACCTTTTCTTGACTGCTTGGTTACCCTTGACAACAAACAACTACGAACTACAGTTTACAGGAAACCTACACATACTGACCGACTACTTGACGAATGCTCTTACAACCCTACTTCACACAAAGCAACGACAATACGTACCCTAACGAGACGAGCGCAACTAGTTTGCGACTCACACGACAGTTTAACAGACGAACGTGAGTACTTAGACAACGTTTTCAGTAAAAACAACTACAACCGCGACTTCGTTAGACGCAACACCTACCGTGCAGAACCTAACGTTACGAACACGAACGCGACACCTGTAACCACAGCTACGATACCTTACATCAAAGGCACATCTGAAACCATTGCACGCATCCTACAGCCCTACAACATCCGTGTTGCTCACAAACCCATCACCACTTTACGGCAACTACTGACGAACGTTAAGGACAAAGACGAACCAAAGAACAGACAAGGAGCAGTTTTACAAGATCAAATGCTGCGACTGCCAGGCCACCTATATCGGTGAGACCGGCAGAAACTTGAACGTAAGACTGACTGAACACAAACGAGCGACGAGAAATGGTGACCTCAACAATAACATTGCTGAACACCATTTACAGACAAACCACAGAATCGACTGGGACTCTGCCGAATGCGTTACATACAGTACTAATTACTACCAACGGATCGTACTGGAAAGCTGGTTTACTAACTTAGAACAGACACCACTAAACCGTTGCTTACAACTTCCCGCACCTTACAAACGACTTGTCGACGACATAAACAACGGACAAACAGACTGACCGACAACGACACGCGTACAGACATTAGTGACTCTAACAAAAGACGGATCGAAACGCACCAATCACTGTTTACAACAGACAAACAACAGACCGACTAATTTTACTAACAATACACGTCCACACATTAGACTAACAAAAGACGGATCGAAACGCACCAATCACTGTGTACAGTCTTCACAGCCAATGACAACTAGGCTCAACTGACAGTCGACCAATAACATCACGACTTCGTTGACCAATCACATCAACGACCAGAGTACTTATACCATCTACTGACGTTACACAAATCACTTGACTCTGATGATGACTTCCGCTCAGGTTGTCGAAACGTCAGTCAATGTCATCACAAACAGTCCTTCTCAGGACTACACTCACCCGGACGATCGTACTTCACTTAATTATGAGGTTCCTTAGTGTTCCTTATTTTACTTTAGCCTTTCGGATAATCTTAATGTTGGGTTTCAAGAGCAGTTGTGTTTTGAGACGACTTTACTCTAATAGCAGTTAATTGGTTTACTACCTACTGTGTTTTTATGGATAATCACATGATCATCTGAAGTAAACACAAGAGCGCCCAAAGGGCGAGTGCAATTTGTGGTATTTGAAGACATGTTTGCATTGTATTGCCAGTGTTAAATACTAAATGGCGGAAACGAACAATTGCGTTCTGTTTAACCATTCCCGTTTAACCATATGCATACCTCGTATTATGTGGATAACTATCCCTATAACAATTGTTTTAACTCAAAGCATTTACAATCACGGTGACATTGCACAACCAAAAGTGGAAAACTGCACTGCCATTTACATGTTGTTTTGTGTTTGTCCGACTTTAGACGATAGGCAAAAGCCACGGTAGAATATTGATCTACCCAGCTGAGGTTGACGCAGAAAACGAACTGGAGTATAGAAACTTTCAGCGTTGGTGTCAAGAGGATGGCAGGGACGTGCCATCATGGCCACCCGAGGAAAAAACGCAAAACAAAGGTGAAAAACACAACAGAAGAGACGACGAAAACGACAAAGACAGCGACGAAGACAGCGACGAAGACAGCGACGAAGATAGCGACGACGATGATGATTGGTTTCCAGAACAGTATCAAGTTGAGATCGATCCCATGCCGACAGAAGCAACTATGAGTCGTCCGATCGCGTACCTTCTATTTAGGAACCAAACCGAGCGTCTGATGGAGGGCTTAGTGAAAAGTTTGTCACTTTTCAAAAAAACAGTTGAAATGAGCCCCTTGCAGGCAGCAGTTATGAAGATAATTCAGGAAAACAGAGAAACACCTCGCATTGC
>OX419342.1:16550509-16555509 GCA_948470475.1 Galaxea fascicularis
TTCCCAGTGCAGCCCTCGCTCTCAGTTGGTACGTCATAGCCAGAAATTCTATACAACATGGCTGCCTCCTAAGCTGCAAGCATGCGCAAAGGACACATTTCCGGATTAAATATGGCGGCAGATCATAAAGAGAATGTGGGGGAAATTATAAACTATTGCATAAAATGTCCTTGTCGCCGAAAATGCAACTTTCCCCAACTTCAAAATCGATAAAGCAACGATCGAACAGCACTTCAATCGATCGAAGGAAACGTCAGGATAAAATTATTCTAGGCAGTGCCTTTTTTGATCGAAGTAGGGTCATAAATGAACACAATATCCTCTTACTAACCCCTTAAAGTAGTGTTGACCTTCATGCCTCCCTTCGTCTGCAGAGAGAAAATAGTTTCTCCGATACGTTTCCCCAACATCCCATTCAAAAGATGTGATGTTAAGCTACCAAAAGGAATATTTTTCTCCCCAAAAAACGTCCACTAAGGCAGTGCCTTTTTTGACCGAAAAGTAGGATTTTTTGAATGAGCCATACGCCAGGTTGGAGCCATTAGTGAAGCAAAAATGCTCCGAAAACCGGTTTGTTTTCGTTCCACTTTGGAAGCCATTTTGTTTTTAGCTCGTGTTTTTGGTCAGTTGTATTTCCTGTTACAATAGGGACGCCGCTGAACATAAGAACTGACCAAATTTCGAAAAAAAGCGGGAAGAAGCCTTCGAATCGCCCTCGAGGACCCCTCGAGTGCATCAAGAGAACGATAAAGAAAGTATTTACCTTTCCCTTTAACTTGCGCTGACTCAGAACCCTTTCCACTTGATAAAAAGGGCCTGTCTTTGTCGCTGGTCGAGTCTTTAAAAAAATCTGCAGTGCTGACATCGTTTAAAGCCTTGTAAAATCCCTTATTTACTCTTTTACTCGATCTGGCCGCCATTTTGAATCCGCGCCCGCGAGGCAAGCCGCTTACTGTCTAGGATTTCTGGTTATGTTTACTGATTAAAATTTGCCCTGACGAACGCATCGCCCGCCATAGAGTTACTGCCTTACATATTCGAAAAGAATAATATATTTGTTAGTATACTTTCGGATGAAGTGATCTGTATTTCTTTAGTGGCAAAGTTACTTCTTTTCAACTGCTCCTATTCACTTGTTATCAATGTTTTAGTTGATTTCATTGCGAGAGGGGCGGGGGTACACTTTTATTTACAACACCTGTCGACAATTGTGAGCACGTTGCAACCAAAGGGAAAGTCTTAACTTATATAACGCTGCTATATCCACATACATCCGCACCCAAGTGAGGGAAAAGCGCTGCTTTTTCAAAGCAATCACTGATTAGGAGCCAAAATCGTAAATTTTGTCGTTATTGTGAATGCCATCATTTTCTGAAAAGTATCAAGGGTACGGAAGCGTTTCTGTCACGAGATTTTTTTTGACAAGAAATTTTCTGTTCTCCAACGGCGTACGTACATCCTTCAATGCATAAAATGGATCTGTTTTGATTACACCACCGACATTTAGCTTTCGTATATGTTTTTTTAACTTATTTCACTTTTCCAAATTAGGAAATGTTGGGTACCTTTCTCGCCAGCTTATCACAAAACGTGTTTTCGTAACATTTGTTTCCCTCGAAAGAAAATGCAGCTAAAAAGGGAAAGAGTCGGTTCCTGTCGCGCGCTGTTGATAAACTTTAATATTCAGTCCTTTCTGAGCTATCAGCTCAGTAATCGATGCAAATGCGCATGCTTCAGCAACTATCCAGCTGTTTTCCGCCCTCTTGAGTTATATAAATACGAAAAAAACGCATGCGGATTTGCATCGATTACTGAGCTGATAGCTCAGAAAGCGCGCACACTCTGAGGAAATGTTCACTCGTGCACAAAATTATTCAACATGTTGAATATCCGACGCTGATGGCACGAGTGACGAAAATCGCAGAAATCAACACGACACTGCACACTTGAGGAAACAGCTTACGCCAACAGTCACGAGTGACGCTCAGCTCAGGTGTAGCTCAAGTGTGCGCCGGGCTTTAATTTCCCTTTCCTCGCTTTTTGAGTCAGTCAAACAATGTATTTGGCAGTTCCATTCTCCTTGGATGAAGCTTTGCAAATCTGCGAATTATTTCGAGATTCAACTTGTAGTTTCTTACTAAAATATTTGGTTACAAAAACGAGCGATAAAAAATGACAACGACGTTTCGACCGCTCCACGATCATTTTCAAGTTAAAGTTCACGAGTAAAAGTCCGCATATATACAATTTCTGAAACAATGGGATAAAAGGTAAAAAGCTAAGTATTTACATACGAACAATAAAAATAACAGAATGCGAAAATGAAGTGTAAATGAGAGGTGAAGAGAATGAAAACTATTGGAAGTGTTAAGCAAACAGCTTTGCGCGGATAGAATCACTCTGTTTGTTTTAGTTTTGGTATTTATGCGGAATTTTAACTAGTGCACTTCAACTTGAA
The DNA here is from genome assembly GCA_948470475.1 of Galaxea fascicularis. Lineage (NCBI taxonomy): Eukaryota > Metazoa > Cnidaria > Anthozoa > Scleractinia > Euphylliidae > Galaxea > Galaxea fascicularis. Next base: position 16,552,968 of record OX419342.1, read on the forward strand.
AATGATCGTGGAGCGGTCGAAACGTCGTTGTCTTTTTTTATCGCTCGTTTTTATAACCAAATATACATATTTATTTCTTTTTATGAAAATTCTGACCGATTTCGAAACGGTGGAAACTGGTATGGATCCGCGCCTGGTTGTTCTATTGATTTTGGCGGCAATCGGATTCCACAGTACGAGCAAAATGGCTGCAGAGTCTTAAACTGACGAAACTGCTTGTTAGATGTTTGAATGCTCCTTGAAAGTCAATTTACGTTAACTTAGCGTTCGAACGACTTGCGTTTTCTGAAAGCACATCCGCAGTCACGCTGTTACTCCACGCTGATTGGATGATGGTAAAGAATGCATCCAATCAGCGTGGAGCAAACAGCGTGACTGTTGCTGTTGGCACACGAAATCCCGGCCGCGGATGCTGGTCGCTTTGAAGCTGTATTTCTGGAAAATTATTTGGCGGTTAGCACTTGTATTTTAAATGGATCTTCGATTGAATGCCACGACAAGAAGCATCAACCTTTCAGTTTATCTGGTGTTCGATTTGGAAGCCGGGCTATTCAAATTTCTGGGGTCATCCTCGGTGTACAAACCTGACGAGGTTTTCTTTGTTGTATAAGTTATTGTTTTACTGTGCGCTATTGTTATTATTTTTTTTTGTTGTCTTTGTTTTATGTCACTTGCGAGCTTCACAGGTTTTTACACCGAGGATGAGCCAATTTCTGGGTGAAAATCTGCTTGGCGCTGGGCGGTCGAAAATTTTCCACCCTTGACTCCTTCTTATACCGTGCAGTAAGAGTCAACGCAAAACCCACCAAATCGCCGTCAAATTCACCATTTTGTAACGGGCAAACAGTTTAAGTGGAAAACATAATTTAAAATACTTGGGACAGCTTGAGAATTAGTTTAGACAAAACATACGCAGAATTACTCAGCATGCAAATGACGAGTGTCGTGAATCTCGCATGTACACAAATAATCTATTAACATTTACATTCGCAAATGTCCGAAATTTTCGCCACTAAACTCGGGGGAAGTTTCACATGCGTTATATCTTTTGATCTTTCCACAACTAGAAATAAATCATTACCGAACCATGCGGTAAAATAACATTTCTGAAAAAAAAGAGAGAGTTAAGTGTTATTTATGGGAGATGACATTGTAAGGTTATTGCGTGACAATAGGTAACTTATGAAATAGAATGTTATCTCGTTTCTGACGCAAAAAAGCAGTTTTTCTGGTCAGTCTGCATTTTGTACCCGGTCTGCGGTCTGCAGTCTGCATTTTGTACCTAGTCTGCATTTTGTACTGACTAGTGTTGCTTGGCTGCCATTGAGTCAACTGACCCATTGTGGTCTCAAAACAAACAAACCAATTCACATGTGTTATTACATTTTCCCTTGCAACTATTCAAGTTTCTATCATTCATGTTACTGTTACAAAAGTTAGTCTCGCACAATCAGTATCTGAACTACATTGTAACTAAGTAGATAGACATGTTTTGTTACATTTTTGGGTTTCACTATTAAAGTTACTATTGTTCATGTTGCTGTTTAAATACTTCGTCTTTCTCATTTAATGTCTCAACTAATTTCCTCCTATGTTTTTTGTATGACTTTAGCTAAACTTCGAACGCACTTATTAATCTTTGATTACTTCTAGTATAAACACTGTACTTAAAACATAAACCTAATTAAAGCTGCTTTCCACGAATGCCGTGCCTCAACGTACTTCTTTAATTAAACGCTTAAGGGCCCATTAAAGTATCTTTTGATGCCGTTGCTAGGGAAAAATCAGTTGGCTATAACTCTGCACATGTATGCTTCAGTTGGACCAAATTTGAACAATGCTCATTGGGGGCAAATATAGTCCAGTTCATGACGTCACCGGACCACGCCCAATGTCACGTGACCAGAAACAGAAGAATGCATTTTAACTTAATGGCTTAAACCTTTTTTCCGTATTTTCTGTACAATAACATTTCAAAAGCCGTTTTGAAGGAATTTAAGCATGCGTTTTGGCTTATGATGAAAAATAAAAAAATGAGAAAGGAAAATGTACTTATTAGACCACTCTTTTGCGCATAATTTTTTTGTTTTTCATTTTGTCGCAAAACCCATGCTTGAATTCCGAGAAAATATGATGGTCTTTCGAATTGTTTTAAAATGCAGCAATTAAAATTATCTCTCGAGGAGAAAAGTTCTTTTTTCGCGGCACCGGAAGTGGAGATCGAATTTTCAGCGGCCCGGTGCCTTAGCACCTTGGCCGCGCTTTGTTCGGTGTGAGAACGCAATAATTTTGCCAGTCTTCGCATCGTGGACAGTAGCGGAGCTGTTTTTCGAATAGTGACCGCGAGTCAGATAAAAGCCATCGAACTGGATATGCAGTGATGACTTATTTCCACGTCGAAGTGCTTCAGTTCTTGCTTCTTGTACGCTCCAGTCGGCGATCCTTTTTACGAGCGGTGCAATCTATTCAACAATATGGATCCACTGAGGGGAACTGACGTGATCCAGACCGAGAGTCCCGAAAGTTTTGTGGTAATCTTTGA
>OX419342.1:16560509-16583009 GCA_948470475.1 Galaxea fascicularis
TAAAGCAAGAAAAAGAGAGACAAGGTGAAGGGCCTGTGGCCAGAAAGAGAAAAGTTTTATTCACTATCAAGAGCCATTGGTAGGCGCCAGCCAAGAAATAACTTGCAATTGACGAAACACATTTGTCAGTGGTGGCGTAAGGATTGAGAAGAATAACGTGCTGTGTGGCAATTGGGATCGTTCAAAGACCTTGTGCTAAGAAGAAAACGTCAGCTGTAAAGAAAAAGAAAAGGAAGTAAAGACGCGGGACAAGGTTGGAATCAAAGAGGAAGAAGAGGTTTGTGGTATTGGTTGGTGTGGTGTGGTGTGGTGTTGGTTAGGAGGAGACGCGGATAGTGAAACTGAACTGTGAACTGTTGTAGATAATTTGTTATTATTGTATAGGTTTAAAATTACTTAAAGTTTAGGTTAGGAATCGCAATAGTTTAGCAATTAATTGTATTAATTGTTATAGAATATTTAGAATTAGTTTACTTAAGTGTTAATGCTGTTAATATCGAGTGTTTTTTTTTTTATATATACTTTAATAAACATTAGCTATTGTAATTTATGGTGGTGTGTTGCGGGATTGTGGGAAGGGGTGCGTGTATTCAGTCATTGTTAGTTTCGGTGTTATTAGTCTTTGTTTTGCCATTTCTATCGTCAAGGGAATTTTCGGGGCTTACGCCACATTTTTGGTGTCAGGAGTGGGATACTATTCCCTTGGTATTTGTTGTACACACACTTCAGACACAATCGTGCAACACACAAGTGTTAATTATGGCTGCAAAAGACTCGGGTTATGATTCTTGGTCTCTGGAAGATTTAAGAACTGAAGCTAATAGTAGATCGATTTGTTTCACTAGCAAAGATGGGATTAAGACGCTGGCGAGCAAGCTTAGGGTGCATGATAAGTTAATGGCTAATCCGGGTGATGTGTTCACGGGAGGTGAAGAAATGGAGCAGACCGAAACCGAGGGGAATTTGACTTTCGAGCAACGAGTGCAACTACAAGAACGAGAGCTAATGATGTTGGAATTGCGAAGGAAAATGCAAATGGAAGAACGGGAGGCCGAAAAGGAGAAAAGGGAGTATGAAAGACAGAGAGCGCGGGAGGAAGAAGAGAGATTAGTCAGGGAAGAGGAACGACTTAGAATTCTTAGGAGTGAGAAAGAACAGTTTGCTGTTAGAGAGGCCGAAAGGCAATATAAGAGTTCCAATAAGCCTAGGTTTATGAAGATTAGAGAAATGCGGGAAGAGGAAGACATAGATGATTACTTTAGAATATTTGAAATGACGGCGAAAGCGCAGTCTCTTCCGGAAAGTGAGTGGGTTGGCAATCTCGTTCCTAAGCTTACAGAAAAAGCCAAATCAATTTACTTGGAGATCCCGGACCCCAAATGTCAAAATTACCATGAAAGCAAAAACATCATTATTAAAGCTTATCAGCTAACTGCAGACCATTACAGATTCAGATTTCGAACCTCAGAGAAACAACCAGAGGAAGACTTTGTTCAGTGGGGAAATCGGACAAGAAGGTATTTGAATCGTTGGATGGAAGTTGCAGGGGCTGCTAGTGATGCTGAGATGATTTTGGAGCAAATAATGATTGAGAGGCTCCTGGATGCGGTAAGCCCAGAGCTAAGAGCTTGGTTGAAAGAGCAAAAGCCAACTACTGCAGAAGAGCTTGGAAATCTAGCAAACTTACATGTACAAGCGAGGAAAGGACCACTCGTCGCAGGTAAATATGCTTCGTTTGGTAGAGGGCAGGGTTTTAAACAAAGGAAGGAAATGAACGTAAAAAAGGCTGTGCCTCCACCCGAAAGCAAGCATGATTCGCGTAAGCAGAATCCCGTTTCGCCCAACGTTAAGAATACAAGGCCCGAAGTAACTTGTTTTAAATGTGGCAAGAAAGGGCACATGTCGTTTAACTGTGGGAGGACCCGCAACCCTACCTCCCAAGGGTACCTGCTCTGTATGACTCCCCTTAACTCGGAGAAAACAGAGTTTCCACCGTGCAATGTTAAAGGCAGGATAGCGGGTAAACCTGCAGAGATGATAGTTGATTCTGGGTGTACTAGAACCCTTGTCCATAAAAGGTTTGTTAGCGATGATTCTTTAACCGGGGAGAAAATGACAGTTTTGACTGCAGCAGGTGAACGACTGGTTATACCTTTAGCATGGGTAGAATTTGAAAGCGAACATGGCAGGCATAGGGAATTGGTAGGGGCATTAGACAAGTTACCAGTTGACTGTCTACTCGGTAGATCTTCATTCGGTAAAACCCTTTCCAAACAAAATGTCCTGGATCAATGGGAGAACAATACATCGATTCATAGCTTGGAAAGCAATGAAGCTTTTGTGCTAACTAGGCGGCAGAAAGTATTACAGGAAGCCCAGAAACAAGCGGATGAAGTAGTGGATCGCGAAAACGCACTTGCAGTTAGGAATCTGTCCAAAAAAGAGACGAAGAAGGAAGGTCTGAGAAAGGGAGATCTACCAACACTCTTTGAAGAACCAGAGCGAGGCGAGATTGACGAGGAAAGTCCAAAGGGGGTTGTTGAAGAGTCAGGTATGGAGAATTTATTGCTTAACATTTTGGATAGAAATAGGGGCCAGGTTATCGAAGATCAGCGAACCGACGTGACGCTCGATAAGGCACGTAGTAAGGCGCTTCAGAAAGCACCCGAGGAAGGAAATAGTTATTTCATTGAAAATGATTTGCTCATGCATCGCAAGTTTTTGGAAGATGTACATGATGGGGTGAGGTATGTTGACCGTGTGGTTGTCCCAGAAGCCTATAGAAATGAAATTCTTCGCGTCGCCCATACTATCCCTTTAGCTGGTCACATAGGTTCCACGAAAACATTGAATCGCATAGAAGTGCATTTCTTTTGGCCTGGTATTAGCCTTGATGTTCGAAAATACTGCGCGACCTGCCCACAATGTCAGTTAGTAGCACGCAAGATGAAGTCGCACAGGGCACCACTTAATCCAGTGAAACCAGAAACGGAACCGTTTCGTAAGATAGCCATTGACATAGTGGGTGAATTACCTCGAACAACTACAGGGTACAAATACATTTTAACAATAGTTGACTATGCAACGCGTTACCCAGAGGCCATACCTCTCAGGAATACAAGTTCGAAAACAATCGCAGATGCTCTTGTTCAGTACTTTTGCAGGGTAGGAATCCCAGAGGAATTGGTTTCAGATCAGGGTTCTAATTTCATAAGCAACCTCATGGCGCAATTGTATGATCAGTTAGGAATTACCAAGATTCAAACTTCAGTATATCACCCAGAAGCAAACGGTCTGGTTGAACGTTTCAACGGTACTCTGAAGCGGATGCTCAAAAAGTTTGTCCGAGAGCGGGTGAAAAATTGGGACAAGTTCCTCCCTTATCTGCTGTTTGCCTACAGAGAGGTCCCATGTGAATCCACTGGATATTCTCCTTTTGAGTTACTGTATGGTCAATCAGTCCGTGGGCCGTTAGCTGTTATAAAAGAAACATGGTTAGAGAAACACCCTTCTAAGGAAAGCCTGGTGAGCCATGTCCTAGAAATCAGAAGACGACTCGCGATGATGCAGAAAGCGGTTCAAGAGCACATGACGAAAACGCAACGAACACAAAAACGCCTGTACGACGTTCACAGCTCTAAAAGACGTCTGGAAGTTGGTGACAAGGCTTTGGTCTTGTTACCCACCCCAGGAAGCAAGTTGGAGGTTTGTTGGCAAGGCCCTTTCAAGGTTACCAAAGTGTTAAATGACGGGCTTAACTACGAGCTAGATACAGGCAAAACACACAAGCAGCATCGAACGTATCACATTAACCTTCTCAGTAAATGGCAGAGTCGTGATGAAATAGCCGCGTTGGTTATGCCAGAGTCCTCAGAGATGCCTCTGCCACATGAACGGGATGTCCCTCAATTTACGTCGGATGAATCATGGGAAGACGTTGTCATTTCTTACGAGCTATCCGAACCTCAAAAAATTCAGGTGAAGAAATTGCTACAGGAGTACGCTGATGTGTTCTCTGGAAAACCAAATGTAACGAACGCAGCAATCCATCAAATTGATACAGATGACTCCTCCCCAATCCGTTGTTCACCATACAAGGTCCCGCAAAGACTCGAAAGTGAGGTGAACAAAGAAATCGATAAGATGCTGGAGTTAGGCATAATTCGTCCTTCAAATAGTCCCTGGGCGTCCCCAGTTGTCATTGTTCCGAAACCAGACGGAACCATCCGATTTTGTGTCGATTACAGGAAGCTGAACAGCGTAACAAAAATGGATGCATATCCGATTCCGTTAATGGAAAGGATGATAGAGAAGGTTGCTTCTGCTAAGTTTATAACTACATTAGACTTGACGAAAGGGTATTGGCAAGTTCCCCTTGAGACGACTACAATTGAGAAATCGGCGTTCATTACTTCAAAGGGCTTATATGAGTTTCTTGTGATGCCATTTGGAATGAAGACAGCACCAGCCACGTTTCAACGAATGATGTCAGACGTGGTACTAAAAGGTTTTCATTTTGCTGATGCTTACATAGATGACGTTGAGGTCGACACACCTTCTACCTTTGAACAACACCTGTTGGAACTTCGCCAAGTTCTAGATCGACTCCGAGAATGCAATCTTAATGCACGACCCTCTAAATGCAAAATTGCTATGAAAACTGTAGATTTTGTAGGGCATCGTGTTGGCGGAGATAAGATCGAACCTCGTAAAGCTCTTATCCAGTCCATTATTGAGTACCCCAGGCCAGCAACCAAGAAGGAAGTAAGATCCTTTCTAGGCTTGGTTGGTTACTATCGTAAGTTTATTCCAAATTTTTCTGAAAGAGCAGCTACCCTAACGGATTTGACAAGTGGGAAAAATCCCACAAAGGTGAAATGGCTTGACGTTCACGAGCGAGCATTCCTTGATTTAAAAGAAGCTATTCAAAAACCTCCAGTCCTACGACCACCCCACTGGGATGAAGAATTTATTTTGCAAGTTGACGCTTCAAACAGAGGTCTAGGAGCTATTTTGTGCCAGAAAGGTAAGGACGGAGAAGAGCACCCAGTAGCTTATGCTAGTAGGAAGTTGCAACCCAGGGAACAAAAACTTAGTACGACAGAGAAGGAATGTTTAGGCATTGTGTGGGCTGTGGAGTTATTTAGGTATTATCTATTTGGCAGAACCTTTAAATTGCAGACTGACCACAACCCTTTGGTCTGGCTAAACCAAGTCCGCGATAAAAGCCGAAAGTTGTTGCGGTGGAGCGTTACTCTCCAAGAGTACGACATGCTTATAGAACACAAGAGTGGCAGAAATCACTGTAATGTGGATGCTCTAAGCAGAGTTTGAGCTTGTTGTACGTCCAACTTTACCATCAGTTCTCTCCTTTTCCTTTCTATTTTTGCGTCGTCCCACCCCAAAAATAGACTTGTTAAGGGGGGAGGTGTCACGAAATTATTTAGTAGTTGTTTGCGTTTAGTTTAAGTTTTTGTTTTAGTGTGTTGTTTGGATTTTTGTCGTTCATTGTTACGTAACTTTGTTACGTAACTCATGTAACATTTAACTATTTAATATTTAAACATTCTTAGTGTATTGTGTAGTTTAGATGTATGTTTCAGGAATTATGTAAATTTGTACAATTCAGCGTGTAACAGGTGTTCTTTCCAGTCACTTTCTTTATAGCGTTTGTTTTAAGTGTTAATTGTAGAAAAAATTACCATAAATATATAAATGTAAGTTGTACAGTTGTAGTGGGTTGTTGTGTGTAGCAGTTTTGTCGGTAGAGGGAGTAAAGCAAGAAAAAGAGAGACAAGGTGAAGGGCCTGTGGCCAGAAAGAGAAAAGTTTTATTCACTATCAAGAGCCATTGGTAGGCGCCAGCCAAGAAATAACTTGCAATTGACGAAACACATTTGTCAGTGGTGGCGTAAGGATTGAGAAGAATAACGTGCTGTGTGGCAATTGGGATCGTTCAAAGACCTTGTGCTAAGAAGAAAACGTCAGCTGTAAAGAAAAAGAAAAGGACGTAAAAGACGCGGGACAAGGTTGGAATCAAAGAGGAAGAAGAGGTTTGTGGTATTGGTTGGTGTGGTGTGGTGTGGTGTTGGTTAGGAGGAGACGCGGATAGTGAAACTGAACTGTGAACTGTTGTAGATAATTTGTTATTATTGTATAGGTTTAAAATTACTTAAAGTTTAGGTTAGGAATCGCAATAGTTTAGCAATTAATTGTATTAGTTGTTATAGAATATTTAGAATTAGTTTACTTAAGTGTTAATGCTGTTAATATCGAGTGTTTTTTTTTTTATATATACTTTAATAAACATTAGCTATTGTAATTTATGGTGGTGTGTTGCGGGATTGTGGGAAGGGGTGCGTGTATTCAGTCATTGTTAGTTTCGGTGTTATTAGTCTTTGTTTTGCCATTTCTATCGTCAAGGGAATTTTCGGGGCTTACGCCACACGGAGTCAACTTCGGGTTCGAGCAGTTCTTCGAGCCAGTGTTCGGAAGTTTGATTGATGGAAGCCAGAACGCGGTTTTCCGAATAATTATGAAAATCGCGGTAATACAAACACCGTTAATTATGAGGGTTTGTATCTTTAACGGACCTTTTGTTCCAAAATTAGAACATAACGGCTCTGCTATACTGAAAAATTCCCTGAAATAAAAGCGAGGTTTAGGCTCTTGGATACCGCAGTCTTGACGGAGGACTTTTCAATTGTTAGTTGTAATACTTACGTAAAACTACAGGTAGTCAATTGGGGATTTATTAGGGGCTTGGGTTTTCCTTTGGGCAATCTGCTAGCCTTTTGTCTCGCAAATATGGAAAATGGGGCAAAATACGTAAAATGTAACGGAACTCTATCAACTCCTTCTGCAATCACCCGCAAGGTAATTAGTGTTGTTAGCAATAAAACCCGTACTCGAGCCAATGCCCAGATCGAATATAGTTCAGTAGCTTAATTTCGAGTAAACACTTGACTTTCGCGTTGCAATGTGCTCATTAGGCTGTTTTAGCAACAGGACGCGACTGCAAATCAGGACGACGCACTCGCTGAAAAGGACTGGAAAGAAGGAGATTAGGCGCGCGTCTTCAAGCTGACGTCGCGTTGAGGACGTGAGATTCTCCATTTTCCCGTCCTGACGAAGACTCAGAGAAAAACAACTGGTAAAAAGCTTTCTACTTCACTTAATAAGCTAGAATTTCGGTTTCTTTTTAACTACAGTCTTGGCTGAACCAACAAAAAGTGGTTTCACACAAAGACCATAAAAAATCGACCTGAAACAGCTTGATCTAAACTGGCCAAGTTTCGTTTCATTCGCTTTATGTCAAGACTCAGAAAAGCTTGCCTTGATGCATGCAATTGAATGTTTTCTATTCTGTTTTCACTTCAGGTGTAAAAAGCAAATGGCCGAAACGAATAATATTGATGGAGGACATGATTGCCCTGAGTGAAGAATCCGACAAGAAAACCGAATCAGAAACAGAGAATGCAAGAGCAAAAGCAAATGCCGATAAACAGGAAGCATTGGAGATTAGAAAAAAGGCAATGGAGACCATGGGTGAAAGTAAAAAGAGGCTGGCCGATGCAGATGAGGAACTGAAAGAAAAGAGAAAGAGAAGATCTGGAGTTGACACTATGTCTTGGTTAAAAGAAAAAAACTGAAATGGATGCAAAGTTGAAAGAGAAAGAACTCGAGGAACAAAAGCAAGAAAGAGAGATTGAAAGAAGGAAAAGGAATGAGCAGATGGGACTACTACGACAACAGCTCCAAATGCAGATAGAAAGTCAACAGCATCAGCAACAACAACAGAACATGATTCAACAACAAATGATGGCTCTGATGCAGCAGCGGCAACAGCTGATGTTTTCGAATGTTTATAAAGGTGACAAGTAATGAACAGTTGTTCGATTGCAAAATACTGTTACATTCTATGGCTTTGAAGACTTAAGGTAGCAGTAATTGTGTGACATTGTGTGACATTTTAAAAGTCATATTTTTTGTTAAGAGGTTTTCAAACTCCAATTATCAAAACACCAAATTCATCTTGTTGATGATTTCCTTAGCTCGCAGCACGTCTGACAGATCTTGGCACTCTATTAGTGTGCTGAGAAGAAAATAAATTTTAACAGAAAAAAAAGATTTTTAGCTTTGCTGCCAATGGAACTTGTTGATAAAGAAAAAAATGTGACCTGCTATTTTACTATTTTATTGTTTCATTACGTTTAGGATTGTAATCACATTGACTGACGCTTGTCAAAAACTGAATAAAGAGCAGGCTATTTTACATGATAACACTGAGTCTCTTTCAGTTTACCAGAGATAGTCCTGAAGACTTGGCGGATCACATCTGAAATATTCTGAAACTAAATTTCCATACAGACAAGTGTGAGCATTCTGGAGAATTCCACACACTAAGTATATTTTCCCTACGGGGCTCATGCCAATTTTCAGTTGCTTTTTAAAGTCAACAAATTTGTAATAGTTGGTGATGGTTCCAAACATCCACTCGACTGATACCCTTACTTCACTCATAGACTCGTTGAATCTTTGCATTTGAGGTGTCAAGTGTGCATCTCGAAATGGAGCTTGCAAATGAATTCCAAGGGGATACGCCGGGTCTCCGTATAAACATAAGGGTTCACCATTTGCCCAAGCAATTCTTTGCAGTTCCCTTAACAGCCCTGTTTCGTGCAGCATTGTGCTATCGTGCCTTCGTCCTTCAAATGGTCCGGCTAAATTAGCAATAAGTCCATTTGGAATTACGACGCTTTGAAACTTTATTGCATGTACACGCTTATGGCCATTGTAAACAACTGTTTGATTATTTTGAGGCCTCGCTACTCTGCAAAGCGTCCCATCAACGAAACTGAAGCAGTTCTGCAGTGGAGCACCACGGTCGTGGATGATTTGTGCATAGCGCTCTAGGACTTGGGGCAGAAGAAATGGCTGATTCCAAGACTCAAGACGATGGTGATGTAATCTGTAAACGTACTCTAAAACGGTATTGAATATAAGGCATAATTCAGTTGCATTCCTTCCAAACCGAGAAACCATGTCAGTGTACCTAAATGGGAAGGCAAGCCTTTTTAAAAGAATGCAAAGTCCTTCAAGATTTGAACAAACGGTTCTCTGGGAACACACAAACTTGTCTGGAAATCTAAAAACGTCTAATAGTAAGAAGATGTCTGCTTTGGCGAATCCATGGCCAGAAATTCCGGAGATTTGAGCCCACGCAGTGGCACGCGGTTTCGTTCTCAACAGTAGAAAAATTTAAACAGGATGGCGGCTTCTTGTCAGTGGATTACGCACAGCTTAATTCTCTTTCTTCAGTGGTTTAGTTTTACTCAATACTTCGTGCCTCATAAGATATTGACAATTCGATGTAGCTGCAGCCTATCTGTTGTAGCAAGCTCGTATGAACTTCACAGAGAATCGTATCCGATGTGTACGGTCAAAATATCTTCCGAAGAAACTCTTTGTTGGCGAACATATTTCAAAATATGATCACAGTTGACAAAATAGCATTCTTAAACTTCTCAATTTCAATGAAATCTAAGTTTTCCGACATTTTTTAACCAAAACAAAACCGACCGATCGATCAGGTCTATTGAGCGTAATAAAATTTTAGTATTTCCCGCGTCCATAGGAATGTTTGCTGGCCAAAAGTATCGTCCATTAAACTTGTATCCCACCATTCTCTACAGCATTAGAAAGCTTGTTTTTCACTGAAAATTTTGATACCAGACATGGCGGAGTTTTCTGCAAAATGCAAGTTTGTCGCCCAAGAATACAGCACATGGGTCTCGGATAAACACAAACAAGACGCTTGCGTGACATTCGATATTTGTGCTTCTCGTGGAACTGATTTGTGCTGTTCTGAACTGTTTTTGAAGGCAATTAGCAGGGCGAAGAAATCAGCTTCGAAGGTGAAAATTGGTCAAATAGTACCTCATACGGTGCTCTTCCTCAAGCGATTGCGGCACTTGGTCTATCCCGATTATGTTGTCCGCTACGGCGCATCAAAATCTGGTTCGGCTGCAAAAATTGGCTTTCAAGCTTCTGAAATACAGAGCGTTGTATGAGCCAAGCTTCGAAAATAAACATCGATAAAAAGCAGGGCGAGTAACATTTGTCGGTGAAAGCAACTTAGTCAGAATAGCCGAGGAAACTTTCAAGATTTCGACCGGATTGCGGCACTTGTTCCCGGTAAGCCAGAACTTGATCTATTTTATTTTGTTTTATTTCTGCCATACATTTCCTTTGAGAGTTTGGCGGCCATATTGCCAAGTAAACCCGCGCGTGCGCCGTTGCGTTGTCCGGAATTTCTGGCCATGGTAATTCTGTTTTGCACTCGGTATCATCCCAGTCGTCAAAGTTAAATCGTTCGAATTTCCAGTACGGAAATATCTTTCTTGAACTATTTGCATCATATAACACAGCAAACTCTGCAGCATCAATGACATTGGTACCATAAGCGAGAAGTAATGCTTCTCTCACACTGCGAAGGCCTCCATCCACCATCATGGAGTTCTACGTCTTGATTTTCCCGCGCTTGCTAAATCACTCCCGCCAGGGGTATTCAGCCCCAGTACTCGCGTCCTCAATCACGGCCAAAACACCGCGTCCTAAAGCCTTCGCGTCCTGTTGCTAAATCAGCCTATTACTTTGAAGTAAAACCCTAACGAGTTATCAACGTACTTGATTTTAACCTAGAATCGTCAAGGTTTTATAAAAACCATTTTCAAGCCTGCGTTTTGTCCCAAGGACAAGTTTTAATGTAATTATATTTGTACTTTGACTGACTACGATAGAGCTTGATCAGTTTGATCGGTTTGTGGTGTGGTTTTTATTGTCAAAAAGAAGGCCTAGAATGCCTTATTTACCACATGAGGCAAAATAACCGAACTACATACCTAATCCCTATGCAACCAGACTCAGTCCAGTCGCTTAAAGGGTGATTGACTAAATAGTGGGGGCATCGGGCATTACACCGGCCATGAATCTACCAAAATGAAGTTTGAGCCCGAGCATTAACATCTATGGACAACTATTTCGATCTTGTTAGGCCTAATAAGTATGGCATCGCTAATACCCAAGCTCACGTACCCAAATGAATAAAACAAGCAATGAAATCGTAAAGCTTATGGGATGTGGCTTGGAGTGACAAGAATACCTCACAAATTAATGCGTCGTAAGCTGAAAGTCACTCATTGGGTACTATGGCCACATGTTTGTGGACATTACCCCTTTAATCAACCAAATAAAGCTTGAACCCGCGTATTAGCAGCCATGGACAGCTGTTTCGGCCTTGTTAGGCCTCATCAGCATGGCATAGGTAATACCCGAGCTCAAGAACCCACATAAAAAACAAACAAACAAAACGAAATTTTATACCATGTGGCGAAAATAAAACACCCATTCCAACTTAAGTGGGTCAAATGCGCAGAATTTGGTAAAAATCAGTGATTCCACACACAAATAAAGTGATCTAACTTTATTATCTAACAGAATGACTATGCACTGCATTTTCTTTGATCTCAAAAAAGTTTATGTCAATTTCTTTATTATTGTTGGAGAAAAGACAACACTACACTATATGTGTAGTGTTTTTTTTTTATTTAGTGGCCTCTTGAGTATTCGAAATAAGCTCCACAGCAGACTAGGAACCATGATATACTTTTCAAGTAAGTTACAGACCAAGATAATGAAAAACATAAAACAAAAACAATCAAGCTTTTCACCATGGTTTCTTTTGGTCTGACATCTCAAAATATAAAAAAATTAATAAAAGTAGCTCAGGGTTCTGGTTTTATAATCAGCCGTCATTAGAATAAATGTTCCTCCCCTAAACGTGTTGGAAAAGAAGTGTTGTTCTAGCATATGATAGTTCAGAAACATGTCATATCCAAACATGTCATATCCAAATCAAATCAAGTCAAATCATAATTAAATAGGTTTCGGAAACGAACGTTTGAACAGTACCAGTAATGGACTAACAGTTTCTATTCTAGTCATACGTACTTCGGGTCAAGATCACAGATCCTGTGTACTGGTCCAGGTCTCAGTATTAACCTGAAGATAAGCTATTTTGATCAAATTATTCGAAAGAGAAGTACTAAACGGATCAAATCTGACAAATTGCTTAATTGGTATGGGAAGTTGGATATTCAAAAATATCTCCGTGTTGGCGTAATATATCAAAAAAGGTAACGAAAATATGCATTACAACTTCTTCAATTTCTTATTATTGTGGTTCAGGACATAGAAAAAAAAGCACCACTGTATGCCTACTCTAAAGCTTACGTCGAGTCATTTGGTGGTTAATTCTCTTGTTGAGTCTTTGTGATACCAGTTTCTTGTAATTTTGTTTCAAACATGGCGAAGGAAGTTGCAAATAAAATGTAACGGAAGTTATCCTATCTATAAGCTTTGTACTAACGTCTTGAAGCCCATGATGTCCATGACTATTAAAATGCTTATAGATAAGGTCATCACCATCCCCGTTGGCAGCAGACATCTTTAAATGTGCTCGTAACCGGCTCTTGTGGTTGTTGAACCTCAGCCTGAACTTAGTGGTGGTGGAGCTGACATACATTACAACTAATCAAGTAAACAACATTCCTAGAATTACAATCTAACCTATGATTAATATTATAACTTGAACCAGTAACATGGCTGGAGACGCTATCACCTACAATACGATAATTACCAACAACGCATCTATTACCGGTACATTTATGAGTTCCTCGGATACCGTTACAGTACTGTTATCTTATGCACGATCCAGAGTCACGCACACTTCTTAGTAAATTCGCAACATACCATTCTTACTGAGGAATTATTTCAATGCTATTCACATTGGGTGCCTTGTGAACATAGGCGAAAAATCAAACACTTTTACTGGTCACTGGTAAAGAGAATAGACTGTGCAAGGAGAAAGTAAAGCGTCAGAAAAATTCAAAATCAAAATTGACCAGTAAAGCCCGAAGAAAATCGGAAATTGGCCGGCAAAGCTGCGACTGGCTCTTCTCCCCATGTCTCCTCGTTCTAAAATTCTAAAATAACCAAAAATAAATAAATAATAATAATTGGGGAAGTCTTAACTTTTACAACTGAAAATTTTCAAGCGTAACATTCGTCAGTGTGATCTGTTGTCCTTTGCTATTGTGTTACATGCGATGGTCTGTGGGCAAATATCACAGTATCTTTTCACACCGTGTTTCCGTAATTTGTATAAATGTTTGCTTACGTGCAGAATAAAAAAATCAAAAAACACGGGACGACCATCGTTACTATATTTGTTGTTCTAACGTCCGATTCAGGGGCTCCTTTCTAAGGTTAATAAACGCTAAACATGAACCAGGTTTTACTTTCTTAAAATTCAAACATAAGACAAAACCTGTAAAAAGCTCTAAGCGTTTTAAAGTTTTTGTACATTTAGTATTCCTGAATGTAATATCGAGAAAGGTTAATTTTTTCGGCCACAAGCCGCAAGTAGATCAGTGATTATCACTAATTGTTCGTCTGGCATTTACAGCCCAAGACAAGGTTTGTCAACAAATCAATGTATGGCTTCTTTCTCTTGGCGGTGATCTTTGATACATGTAGGCCAAACGAGAAGCAAGTGTCTTACAACATTTTTATAGCGGAGCTCCGCGCGTGCGCGCGGAGCACCATTGCTAAGAAAATAATTATGGTAACCCATCCATCCGAGAAATTTTGGTTATGACGTCATCGTACGACCGACCGACCGACCGTCCGACCGTACGTCCACCCCATCATGTAAGCCAAAGTCAAATGTGATACTCCAGTTAACCCTTTCGAGTGCAAGCTCGCATATAAGCGCGCTTCCATATAAACTGTTTTTGGAAAGATCATTTGCCCATACACGCAGTTCTCAACCCGCGTTTTTTGTCGGGAAATTGCATGGCCAAATTTTGAAGACAGTCTAAAAACAAAGTCAGTTTTGTCTATTCGTTGGCGGAGTATCAGTGACAAACAGATGGAGAAAGAACAAGACAGGGCACGAGTAAACAGGCAGAGTATTATCAGTGAGAAGAGAAAGAGAAAGAGCACGAACAAACCGGCTGAATTGTATTGTCGAGCAACGGGAGAAAGAACAAGAAAGGTCTCGAGTAAATAGGCTGAATCGTACTGACGAGCAACGGGAGAAAGAACAACAAAAAGCTCGAGAAAAAAGCCGACGAAATTATAGAGAGGAATAGCGAAAAAGAGAGCGTCTCTTGTCAAGCTGTAAAAACATTACCAAGTGTCAAGGAGTTTCAGCTTTTACTCGTGTTTGCCTGCAGAAGCTTGCATGAAGAGAAAAGATCGTGTGGTCTGGCAAGGTTTCAGTAAGTATGCGCCGTCTTCGGACCTTGCTGTCTCTATTAAAGTGGACGGTTTTGCTGCTAAAATCCTTAATTGAAGAAGCTTCCTTGATAGCCATGAGAAGTAATAAGACTTACTTTTGTGTGAAATGACCGCTTCTGCTTAAGCTCTGCGTTCGGAGTGATTGTTGACTGCCTTAAACTGTGCGCATGCAGGTTAGTACTCCTCTTTTGTCTTTTATATGGACATTCATGCCAAGAAAATTGAATAGCGATTTGTCTCGGTTTGTTACTTGTCTTATTTTTTCCGATTTCTGCGAGAAACGTCGAAGAGACATTTGCCGCGGTTTCTTTTTTCTTACGTTTTGTTGTTTTCACGCTTCCATCTCAAATTGGTTTGGACTCTTGTTTTTTCCAAATGATTTCTATCCAATATTTCATCTTGGATCCTAAAACATTTAGTTTTTTCCTGCTGTCACTCATTTTAGGGCACAAAATTTGTTGAAGAAAAGCCAAGCGAAGTCCGGACGGTTTATAACCTCGGCCGGAAAACTTTTGCAAAGAACAACAACTCTTTGCCAAAAGTAACGCGATTTTTAACAGCTGCAGCATTGGAAATGCCAGCAATATGTTGTCCCTCGCAGCAATTCTTAGCAAAGCAATGATTTTGTGTGAAATGACGGCTATTATGTCAGCTCTGCGCTCGGAGTTATTATTGACTGACCTAAACTGTCCGCATCCGCAGGTTAGCATTACTGTTTTGTCTTTTATACGGATACTTATGTCAAGAACACTTGGACTAGCGATTTGCCTAGGTTACCCACGACTTATGTTTGTTACTTGCCTTATTTTTCCAATTTCTACGAGCAACACCGAAGAAACATTCGTATCGTTTTTTGTTTTCTTACGTTTTGTTGTTTTCACGCTTTTACCTCAAATTGGTTTGGACTAAAAAATGCTCTTTTTTTTCCCCAAATGTTTTCTATCCAATATTTCATTTTGGATCCTAAAACTCTTCGTTTTTCCTGCTGTTGCTCATTTTTGGGCACAAAATTGGTTGGAGAAAAGCCAAGGGAAGTTCAGACGGTTTAAATCCTCGGCTCCGCTTTGTTAGGAACAAGAGCCGGATTGACATTTGGCAAACTCTCGCTAAGAGGGACAACTCCTTGCCAAAAGTAAACACGATTTTTAACAGCTCCAGCATTCGAAATGCCAGCAATATGTTGTCCCTCACAGCAATTCTCGTTGTTAGTTAAAAAATCGCAGACTTAAAAGGCTAATTGCGGTAAAAACTTCGTCTTTAATTCAATGTTTATTGACAAATGTTTTTCTGAAACCGATTTGTTTGTCTGTTGTCATTGCCAATCAGATATTATCATGAACAGTGATGTAAAAAATAATACTGCCCTCGACTTGTAGTCAATGTTTGTAGTTTGCAATATTTGTAGTTGATCGAAGTCAAGAATAAAACGATTCTCAACCATTTGCAGTTTATCACCAGAGTTGATTCATGGCTTATCACGCCGCAGTCACTTTTCACAGCGTGTGCTATTGTACAAAGGACACAGACGGCAGTTTTCTATCGTCTTTACTCTTATAGATCACAAAAATGACGCCATAAAATAGTCAAAACAAGGCAACAAAGTACTTTTCTTCTTTTTTGGGTGGTGTCGAAGAGTACCCACTTTGGGTTTTCTTATTTTGTTTTGTTGTGGAATATTTCGGTTTGTTGAGGTTAAAATGTCAACGATACATGTTAGAAAATTTGTGACTCATCCAAAGCACATAACCGGTTGTGATGTTGGATTTAAACGTGAGTCACTGGGACTGTTAATGTATAGTTTAGAGATTTACACCATTTGTAATTGAAATGTAATCGGATGTAATTAAACTGTGATGAAGCAAAATCGTTTATGCTCATAGTCATATAGTCCCTTAATCCAACGTGGAAGAGGCCGATGATAAATCGAAAATGTACGTCGGCACATGTTTGAATGGTGGCTGTGGCTCTGCAGCAAAAAAGTAAAAACTATAATTACAATACAGAAGTCCTTACTAGAGTCCTGGCTCGAGTCCTGCCATTGATTTTATTTTGTCGGTAAATGCCATAAAATAAGGAAAGAACTGCGGAGCTCCGCTTTTAGGCTTGCCTAAATATATATTTGGATATTATTAAGTATTAGGTGAGGTCGTCGTCGTCGTCGTCGTCGTCGGTCGCGCCCACGAGCAATAGCGCTAGCCAAGATTACCATGAGAAAAGCAGTTGACGGGCTTTTTTAAGTATGGGGCTCCGCTATTACAGAATTGCGTACTCTTCAATAAAATGTTTAAATGTCAATGCTATCTGATCTATCAGCTTTTCGGGACCAGAGAGAGAATAAATTCTTAGGTAAAGTTTTGTTGTTTGGTAAGCCCAAGGAGCTAATCAATTAAATTGTGTTGTTAAACAAAATGGAAATCAAAGTGCTCGATTTTGGCCATGGTAGCACTTTAAACTCTGTTTAGATATTAGTTTCCTTGGGTTTGGTTTTCAGGTTTAAGTGAACCGCAGATATTTACATATCACACGATCATGTTTTAGATCAGCTCACTTTCATACTCACGCATTGTGAATAAAAAGATTTAGTATTTTAGATTAGTTTGGGGCAGATAAGTAGCCCAATCATCATCATCATCATCATCATCGTCGTCGTCGTCGTCGTCATCGTCATTATCATGCTCATCATCATTATTTTTAAAAATAATAATAATTTATTTTTAGTAAAACATAAAACTGTAAAAACGAACGATAAAATCCGACGTTCCGGAGTAGTCACGACTCCATTATCAAGGAAAATATAAACGATATCATGCAAATTACAGCATTTAAAGCGATTTTTGGCGCGAAAAAATTAACACAAGAGGGTGCGAAGATTATAAAAATACTTTCGCACGAATGGAGTCTGATTGCACGTTGACATTTGGCTTTAAAGCTCTTATAAAAAGCATTTCGTACACTAAGCAGTCAAATTTAGTTTTGCATTTCTTAAGCACTTGGAAACGCTTTAGCAGGTCGTGAGGCATTGTTCCGTGCATGTTCTTGTAGTGTTTGGCAATGGCGGAGGATTGTTGTTTGTCTCCTTTTACACGATTATGTAAATGTCCGCGTGTGTAACCTACATAACCCGCATCGCACAGATCACATTGAAAACCATAAACAACACACTGTTGATTTACAATTGGTGGTTTTGTTTCTTTGACATTAAATTCTTGTTCAATTTTCCGGCTCACAAACACGGGCTGGGTGGTGGTATGTATTTTTAGGTTCAAATCATTAAGTTGTTTCCTCGAAGCTCGAAGATTCTATCGAAGATATGTTGACGATACGCTCACCATCATGCCCAATACAGAAACAGCATCCAACTTCTTGGACACGCTCAACAGAGCACATTCCTCCGTAAAATTCACGATGGAAACCGAATGCAATGGAATGCTCCCATTTCTGGGTATTCAGTTACTGAATCGATCGCCGCAAATTGAGACAAAGGTGTACGTAAAACCTACTAATTCAGGTCTACTCTTGCACTATCAGAGTCGTGTTGACAATCGGTATAAAAAGGGTCTACTGAGAACTATGCTTGATCGAGCACATCGTTTGTCTTCATCTTGGACACATTTTTCCGAAGAATGTGACCGTTTGAAAACAGTATTCTCAAGGCTGAAGTATCCTAAACATCTTGTTAATTCTACCATCAAAAGTCTCGTTGACTCGAAGGTTTGCGATCAGCAGCAATCTTTAACACCAGAGACAGATGACACGATTCGAGTGGTTTTACAATTCAAATAACAAATCTCAGCGGATAGTGTGAGGAAACAACTTAATGATAAAGAATGAATAATCTTCGCACCCTCTTATGTTAATCTTTTCGCGCCAAAAATCGCTTTAAGGTGACTCAAAACAGTTTCCAGCTCTTTCCAAGACGTAGATTTTGATGGGTCATTATTACCACTCTTTTTCAGTTGATGCTATAATCATGGTATCAAAAAACTGCCCAATCGTTGGTAAATACGTTGGTATTATTTTTGTGACACTTTAGGTTACCATAGCAACACTATGACCTGCTAAAAACACCCTTAATTTCAGCTTTAAGCGCTTATATTTCAAAAACGGCACGGTGAAATTTTTTCTTATTAAAGAATTTTGATGAGCAGGATGAGATGCAACTTTTCGCAAAGTTTAAATGAATTCCGTACATGGAGTTCAGAGCCACCTTAAATTTCACAAGCAATTGTGGTAAAACTCTTACTTTCACCTTGTTTGTCCTGTTATCATAAAAACCTCATCCAATAATTAGTTTTATTATACATTGGTGTCACCAGCTCGATTTTGATTGGCTATAAGCACGCAGCTAATTCTTGCTAGCTCTGTTTCTCTTACGTCATACCTACAGACCATAGTTTTTATATATGTAGAATTGACGTCATACCTACAGACAATAGTTTTATGCATGCAGAAGTGACGTCAACTAATACACTAACCAGCAGTTTGATCAGTTTTGTTATGGCGGAGTCGCCAGTGCAGCTCAGGAATATGCATAATAAAACAATTATTGGATTCGGTTTTCGCATGATAGCGATAATTATCAAGGCCTCGGTTTGTGTTATCCGCCTCAGCCTTCGGCTTCGGCAGATAACACAAACTTTAGCCTTGATAATTATCGCTATCATGCTCAACCTCATCCAATAATTGTTAAAGAATCGATATTGCCACGACGGCTATTTCATAGACCCCTTCAATTTAGAAACAAAACAATGCCGCAAACCTAGCCCTAAAGCAATGCAGCTTCTGTACCATATGGTTTTAAAGAGGTTCAACCAAGCGAGAATTTTGCTCAGCATATATTTCCACTAGAAAAAAAATGAGTACTAAAGACACCCGTGGTCGAATGTCGATCGATATCAGCGATCGACATTCGATCGACATGTCGGTGGACACTCGGTCCACATGTCGATCGACACGTGGTCGACAATCCCTCGACAAGGGAATTCCAAGGCAATTCCAAACAGCAGGTGCCTTGAGTGGGAAACAATAAGTAACAAGAAACCAAAAGAACAACGTAGAATCACATTTTTCTCAATCCAACTCTAAACTCCCTCTGAAGGAGCCATAATAAGAAAACAGTCAAATGCTTCGTGTTCGTGCTGTGATTTTAGCCCACTAAGCCATCACAGCTGTGTAAACAACTTGGGTAGAACCCATATCCTATTCTGATTCTGATCTGATAATGCTTTTACAAAGTTCATCAGTTCTTTATTATAGATTTTAGTGTCTAGAATTACAACCAAGCGCTACATGCCATTAAACCAAGTATACATCCACCTGCATTAAGTTTCTTGTGAGATCGCAACATTGCTCATCCTTTTCTACTTAACGAAAATTATGATTAATACATGTCCTTTTAAAATTATTGCTATTGTCGAAAATTTGTAAAATGTTAGGATTCAAAACTACTTTTCGCTAAGCCATCAAGAATATGGACTAGTGTAATTTAAAATTGCTCGAATGAGATATATATAAAAAACCGAACGATAGCTGTAGAAGCCTTATTACCGGCATGAGTCAAGAACTAGCAAACCTGACACACAAGGAGTATCTTTTCTTTGAAAGTTAGAATTGTGGTTAAAACGGCACCAGAATCTCAGTTTCGTTTGAGCCATAAATTCAGCTAGAAAAAGTTCTCGAGTATTATCAACCGAGTTTGAAAAATGTTTGATGTTTCCTAAGTTAGGTACATATACCACTCACCAGAATTTTCACTCAAGTAAACTTTAGTCACCAAAACTACAATAATCACGAAAGAGTTAATATTTTCCATTGGAATTCCCAGCTTCTGAAGTTCGTTAATGAGGAGGGTTGGATGACGAATGACGGAACTAAATTGGTTGTGGAAAGCTTCTGAAATTCTTACCGGCTAATAGCTTATTGTTTTGGAATTTGTTTGATTGTCTTTGATCGATCTTAAAAGCCTAAATGAATACCCATCCAAGCAAATAAAG
Organism: Galaxea fascicularis; assembly: GCA_948470475.1. Classification (NCBI taxonomy): domain Eukaryota; kingdom Metazoa; phylum Cnidaria; class Anthozoa; order Scleractinia; family Euphylliidae; genus Galaxea; species Galaxea fascicularis. Next base: position 16,580,866 of record OX419342.1, read on the forward strand.
GTCGAACAACAAAACAACAGAAAACGAACAAAAAATAATAAAATTACACGAAATAAAATATTACATGATGTTTCAAAGAAAAATGCAATTTATAACGGTGATCTAAAGTAAAATTATCGTTATTTCAAGAAGCATTTTAGTCTGCTTTGTAGGTTACAGCAGAGATGAAACCCTTGACTGGGTGAAATATTGCTTCTTGTGACGTGGTACCAAGCCGACTGTTATAATCCTTAAGGTTAAAAGCTTGTTACTAAAGGCCATGTGGTACCTAATTAAACTTTAAAGTGCAAATTACCCAGTTGAAAACCAATTATGTTTGAGAGGGGAAACCCGCTCGTTAAATACCAAAGTCATTGCTAAAATTTAGGTTGTAAGAGGTCTTGACTAGTTACACAGGGCTTGTAATGGTTGGTGTATTCCCTTTTATCAGGGTGAGTTAAAGAGGCAGCCTGAATTAATAATAACCCTGGCCTGAAAACACAGCCGCTGTCATTCCTTTTTTTGACACATTCATTGACGGTTTTTCAAATAGTTTTCCTTGATTTTCAAGAACAGTCTCAAGTTTAATTTGTCTTTGCACTGTGAATATACAGTGAGCGTTATTACTTCGTTCTGTTCATTGTACGTTAGGATGCAACGTACAGATCTTGATACGGAGCAGCCTTATAGAATTTCCCTTGGCAACGTCGTCATGCACAGTAAACCTACTCAAGGGTCAAAGAGCAGATCGCAGAGCTTCCGATGCCATCTACGTTGAATGCAGTTACACTAAGAAGAAAAGATGAGGAAAGAAAAAAAAAAGAGCACACTGAGACAAGTGGATACGGGGCTACATTGTGAAGAAACTGTGGGACTACGCCGGACGAGGACGAAAAACGAGTTCTGGTTTTATGGATTGAAATAATAAGTAAATTGCGGTTTCTGAAAAGAAATTCAAACGCTGACAATTGTAGGAGCAAATAAGCAGGACAACCAGAGCTGAGATAATAATTTTACTGCCAACCGCGACTAGGCCTGTCCCGATTGTGCTCGGCCGAATGCAACTTTTGAGCAACTTTTGGCGTTTGGAGCAACTTTTTGCGGTGTTAACAACCACGAGCAAGTTTTGCTTTTCAGAGCAATTTTGAGCAAAATATATAGGTTTAGGGCACATATAAAGCACGAAAAGGTCAACGATTTCGCGGAAAACTTCAATTCATGCGAATTTGAACCTTATTACTTTTTGGTAAGCAGCATCGACAGATGTAGGAAGAGGGGCTATCACGTCTGGAAACTTTTAATTAAAAACTTCTCAAGAACTTAAGGAATGTTTTCTGGTAATGCCTTTGGACCAAACAAATTCAATAGTTGATTCATTACAATAATATTTTCATCAAATGTTCAACAATTACCCGAGTAGCAACTCTGAAATTCAGTTATTTCGGTTACTATTCGGCAGTTGGCTCGCTGGTTCACTTTGACTTCCGATTTTAATGTCATTGTGTTTAGCAGCCAGACTTGGATATGACTCCAATTGCCCAGAGGTCCCGATATCTCACGCATGTCAAAAAGGATCGCGACCTCTGGGCGAGGTTCCGGTTTGTTTCCTCCTGCGTCAGATTTCAGGACAAAATGGAGGCTGTTAATAATAAGAACGCGTTCAGCAGGACCAGTTCAGGGCAGTCAGCAGGGGCGACTCCACGGTAATCGACGAACAATCAGGAAATAGTCACATATATGCGGTGGAAGCCAACATACATGAGCGATTTCCTTCGTACACAAACTTGGTAAGGATACTTATATCGATTATTTTAGAGAAAGCTCAGTTTTACCTTGCAAGTTCAAATAAGTTTAAGCTTACATTAGCTTAGAGGATACGTAAATGTTTTGATTCTCAAGATCATCGTTTCAGTGTTCACTTAGCAAAAGCCGAATGAGAGCTTAACCTCAACAATACTAGCCCACCCAGAAGTTCTTAGTAGCTGCTCGTACGGAGAACAAAATATTTAACTACGTTCTGAAGTAGAAAATAGGGAGCTTACGAAACGACGACGTTCGCACGACGGCGCCGTTGGGTCACGTCATAGGTCCACGTCGTCGTCCCGTAGAATTTGAATTTACGATTCTCAGTAAAGACGACGACGTTTGTGCACGCGCGGCAAGTT
>OX419342.1:16590509-16605509 GCA_948470475.1 Galaxea fascicularis
GTGACCGCGTTGTAAATGTAAGTTGACGGTTGTTGACTCAATCATGCACGCATTGTGGAGTTGCACACATTTTAGGGTTTATATTACATTCAGATATTTTTAGAAGCAACAGCAGAAGCAACATTTATTTAGGTCTGTCACCTTTAAATGGATAGGATGCGGATGAGATATCAGATATAAGCGTTATCTCAGGCCAAATTACTTCTCTGAATCTCAGTGAACTATCAAACAAATCATTTTGTTCCTTATTACAGGAAAATGACTGCCCATCAAATGTCAGGGTTTCAAAAAAAGTTAACACAACTTTTTCTATCAAGCATGGCACAATTTCAAAGTCGCATTGCCAAATCTCAAGAATTCGGGAATTAAATGCATGTGAAGTTCGACGTTTGACGGATGTGACTTAATTCTGCCGCATCTTCGGCTGAGCCAGTTGATTTGACAGAGGTTGGAAAGCCCCAACGCAAAAATTATGTATAATTATGTTTCGCCTTCAATACTAATTTTTTTCCAATGCATATGCCAAAAAACATGCACATTAGTTAAATTCGACGGCTAAACTTCAAAATTCGACGGCTGTGATCAACCGTGGAATTTATTTATTTGAGTCGATCCATGTTCGAAGTATTCGTTACATGTGATTCAATGCAACTGTTGAAAACAGACCTACAGTGTCCGTTGGCTGACATACACTGTATGGACGTAGGTCATCCTGTAATCGACCACTTCGCGAGCCATCATTTTTTAACGACAAAATGTTTGCAAAATACAAACATTTTGCGTCACCTTTGCACATTATTTCTCCAGTCAGGGTGAACAAATGCGATGGAAACTAGGTTTTGTGACAATCAGCCGCCTGAAGCAAGCAGCCGTGCTTGGTCGCACGTTCCATTCCAGAGTGTTGACACATGACACTGACGTCATACCATTTTGTTGCGGGCCTTTCACCGAAGTTGCTTCACTTCGACCGGTTGTTGGAAGCCCTCTTAGTCCTTCCAGCTCTCGTTGCCATTGCCTTTTCAGCCGATACAAAGGTTTCTCGACGGTAAGTAAATGCATTTAAGAATAGACACCAGTGGCTCAGTGGTGACAAACGCTGGAGTTTAATTCCATGAGGAAAGGCTTATTGTTTCAACAGAGTCACACTGAATAGTAAAATTTTAACCAAAACTACCTCGAGATTTGCAGTTGTTAAGGGCCTTTGAGGACCTTAAGGAGTATTTTTGAACAATTAAATTAAGTTAAGCTGACAATTTCAGGCTTCGCACTGCAGACTACGGAACCTGCAGAAAAATATGACTGACGGTTTTTACTGCAATTACAGCCTAATTTAGAGTTATTTTAGTTAACATGATAAAAATATGTAACAATCAACGTGAAAATTTATATTCGTTTGATTTTCTTTCTGGCTGGGACTCGACTGTATATATCCGCCAGAAACTGTTAGTCATCGGCTGGTTTCTGTTTAAGTTGCCATTTCCAGTTGTGATTGCCCAATTTCCACCCTCTTCCAGTGGAGTTCCGTTCTGTAAATTTCTCGGTGGCAACATTGTCATTTCTAAAACTGGCGGACTATATATCGAAAGCTCTGTGCTGGTGGATTACGTGACAAGTCACGATACTAATGGTATTTCGGTACAGCTCCCAATATTAATTATACATTCATTTTGTGACTCAAACTTTATTCGTTTATGGAACAGGCTAAGAATGAAAGTAATGCATGTATATTGAGGTGTTTTTGTCGAGTTTAAGAGCTGAAGAAACTGAATGCTTGGAGGATTAAAGGGCCCTAGTCAGCCACACCTTTGTTTTGGTTCACAGGCGAGAATTTGGCTCTTATCTTTTATTAGGAGGACGTCGAAACAAAGGAAATCACTGTGGAACTACAACAGATAATTAAACATACTTTCAGGAACACAACTTACAATAGAGCAATAAGATTTCGCTTCACCATGCATTATCAATAATTTCGATGGCATTGAAAATGGCGGAGGCTGAGTGGGGCCCTTTAACTGAACACCCATCCATTGCCAGAGGTGTTAATTCTAAGGAGTAGCAACCTATCAGCATTAGCATTTTCCAGTGTATATCAAAGCAAATGGTCAATTTTATAATTGCATGTTCAGAGACCTACACGGTAGCCTTGGAGTTGAAACAAGGCTGGGAGTGACCCTTTTTTTGATACAGACCTTGCTGCTTTTCTCATGTAAATCACAGTTGTTGTTGTGCTAACTACTGTATTCCACATTTGCATGAGAAAGACATGTTTATTGTGTCAAAACAGTCACCTCCAGCCACGCTTCTATGTACTTAAAGGCTGAGGCAATTTAACAGCACAACTGTAAAATGGACTATTGTCATAGAGTAAATCAGTGCTGTTTAGACTGATACAGTTCTGAATAATTGTTGCAAAGGATGGGATAATTAGCACTTTTTGAGTCGTGAGGTGTTTTACAAGATATATTACATCAATTTACAGTATTCGAGAGCCTACTTTTACTGCATACAGCGATAAAACTATGTTACATGTACAACAGTATACAGTGTAAAATAATGCTTATGTTTATGCTGCTATGTTAAGTACTGCATGTAGCCTGGCCCTAGATACAATGTTTTTGTATCTAAGGCCAGGCTGCATGCAGAACGTACCACAGCAGCATAAACATTGGCCAGGCAAAGCAAATTGGGATCAATTAACCAATTAATTGCTGTCATTTACAAATGGGCCAAGTAACTTGCTCTTGTTGAGGTTAACAACACTTTCAGACTTAATTGGATATTTGTACAGCAAAACAGTAAGTTGTTTATTGGTGTATTTTCTGCTCAGCTTGGTTTTGCTTTCTTACCAATTGTTATCCTTGAAGACATGACATAGTTGTGATATCAGTGCCTGCATCTCTTTCATTTTATTAGAGGAAGAGGAAAACAACCCTTATGTTTTTAGTATGTGTCGCAGGTCAAAATGAAAATTCAGGTAAAAATTTTTTACCCAGGTTGATTCTCAAATCCCTTTGAGGGAAATTGATTTTCAACCAAGGCTAAAACTTTTTTTTACCTGAATTTAATTTTTAACTGTACATGTAACATATACATGTCTGTCATATTAATCTGTTGGTGAAACCTAAGGGGATGAAATGTTTCCATTAGCTGTGATAACATTTACTTTACATTTTCATGTAATATTTAATAATTAGCCTCAGTATTTATGCTTTGGAATTGAGGTACTCTTTTTTTCTATTTATTTTATTCTTCTCTGGTTGTTAGTTTAGGCATGGACAGAGCAGCAAAGAAACTTTTCAAATGATTTTGTTTTTATTTCATGTAGATACTGTATGTTCTTTTGTTTCCAATCTTATCTTATGCTATTTTGTTCATGTTATCAATGATTTGCAGTATGCTTTTATTAACTTCTTGCACAGTTCATACAAACTGAGTGCAGATACTTCTAAAATAATAATGCTCACCCATTTGAATGGGTGGAATCTTTTATGCTATAATAATCATATCAATTAAATTTCTGAGTCACTGGTAAACAATTTTGACAAATTCAAATGTTTGAATCTTTGTGAAATTCGACACTTGTCCTTAAAATAATCAGTTTCCTGCAAAGCTGTGGTGCCACTACATGTTTAAAAAATAGGGTCGCAAGGCGTACATGTGTGGCTTACAAGACCATGTGACATGCACTCGGCTCAAGTGGACAAATAAATAAATCTGATTGTGCCATAATGTGGCTACACACCTCGTGTAAGCCACACAAAATGACCTTTATTTACCCTCAGCAGTATATTCACCACAAAGGCAAGTGGGGCTGAGCAAATACATGAAACAAATTTATAATTCAGGTGCACATACAGTAACAGGGTTAAGAAACCCAGTTGACAGGAGGTGAACCAGTTGGTTATTTAAAAGTGTGTCTGTGCCAGAGGGGGACTTGAATGTGGGGTCACCACACTACAAGTCCACTCCTCTTACTGCTTGGTCACACTGCCTCCTCCAAACTGTGGGTTTGCATAACAAATGCCATAGTTAAGGTGGAGCCATTAGCATAATCTACAGCAAAACACAGGAAGGGAAAATATAAGGGCCTTAAAATCTGATGGAAGCCACAAATATACCTGTAGAAAACAGTATTTTGTCTTCATCTCGTTCATGTTAGACCAACCTTCAATATCATAGATGTACTGTATTACATTCAAACAGAAAAGTTTGGAAAAGAGATCGTCTTGTAGCATTAATTAATTATAAATACAAATTCCTGAAGGTGCAGGGTGTCCAAGGTCTTCTGCATAAATTATACACTCTTTGCCAGAGACATTAAATTTCTAAGAGCATGAGACTGTTAGAATGTACATGTAGGTCACCTACTATCCTTTTAACAATGAAAAACCTTTACATGTACAACTATTGTGGGCACATGAATTTTATTTTTTGAAAACAATTTTAAGGGCACTATGTTTAAAGAGGGTAGGGCATGCCAGACTACACGAACTGGTGGCCTTCTGTATCCACATGTATTTATGTTTAGTTGTTTAACATTATACATGTAAAAAAAAATGCATTAATGAATAATAGCATAGCATTACATGTACTGGTATTTATCACTAGCATTTGTCATAAAAATATGTATTTATTACATTTTCTTTTTGCTCATTCAATATATATATATTTTTAAAGAAAATGAGTTCAGACACCATCAAGCTGCTGATTTGTGGAAGTGGTAATGGAGCACATGCTTTTGCTGGTATTGCATCTTCTCTTAAAGGCACAGATGTTCGGGTGTTGAGTTTGTATAAAGATGAAGCAGAGCGTTGGAATGCTGCGATACAGAAGAAAGACCTTGAGGTCACTTTACATCGGAAAGGAAAGGAACCAACTTATATTGTTTCCAAACCGTCACTGGTAACCAAGAACACAGAAGTTGCATTGCAAGATGTTGACATAGTGGTCTTTGTGCTGCCAGCATTTGCTCATCAGATTTTTCTAGATGCCCTTAAAAGTCACATTAAACCAGGCACCATTTTAGTTGGTCTCCCAGGGGAACCAGGATTTGAGTTCCAGGCTCAAAATATGTTGGGAGATGTAGGGAGCCAATGCACCATCATGAACTTTGAGTCATTACCCTGGGCATGCCGTACTACTGAGTTTGGAATGAAATGTGAAGTTCTTGGCACAAAGGAAACTCTTCTTGGGGCCATGAAGGTAAGATGATAATTAAAAAATGATGATGATGGTGATGGTGATAGCAAAAATTATTAACGATGATGCTACTAAGTATCTGGACTCTGGTTTTACTGGTTGTTAAGAGGTACTAATTTCATGGGAGGGTTTGTCTCATGCACAAAGGGTTCATTTTGATTTAAGGTTGCTTACAAGAGTTTGCAACGTTTTTCAAGACTTAAAAATATTTCGATGGATCAACAGTACCATTTTAATAATGGCATCACCTGTTAAACACAAATTTCTAATAGTTAACTATGGGAAAAAGAGCCAGCTCAGTTAACTCCATCTGTTGTCAGAATCCTAAGACAATAATCACTTTCTGGCAAAGTTGAGAGAAAAGTTAACTCAGAATAACTTGTGATTTCAATTGCTTGTTTTATTTTTGATTTTGTGTTTCATAATAAAAGTTATTATTTTAAAGGTAGGAGATGTTCCACCTCAGAAGGACCCTGTTGCCACACTGCAGTACCTCCTTGGACCCCTCCCTCAGCTGATTGTGTCAGGTCATCTTCTGGGTGTTCAGCTGATGAGTGTTAATGCCTACCTACACACATCAATAATGTATGGCCAGTGGGAAGGGTGGGATGGGACCCCCCTTGATCAGCCACCACTGTTCTACAATGGTTTAACAGAGTCTGCTGCCAACCTTCTCTCCAGTATGTGTGATGAGATTGTAACCACTGCCAAGAAAATTGAAGAGAAATCAGGAGCTGACATGTCAAAGGTATGGTTATGTTATGCCATACGAACAGTCACATGATTATGTATGCACGTCATTGCAATAATTACAGTACCTTTAGCCCATCAAGCGTCATCTTGGAAGGTCCGACAAAGCCTTTCTTAGACCTTGACATTACACCTGAATTGTGAAAAGAAATATGATGCAGACCAATGGTACCAAGTAGCAATACGCACTAGTATTAGCATATTTTGTCTTTGTTGTTGTATATCTGAAGATCATTTCCTAGCATGCATTTGTGTTGTCGAAACAGAAAACAGTCAAAAAATAAAATTATTTGAACTGCCATTAGGAAGACAAGAAACCTGATGTACAGGTGTAGTTCTTTTCCTCTGGAAGGGCATTAATTTGAAGAAAAGCCAAGAGGCAAAGTTGGCCAGAAAGAAAAATTCACCAGTATCCTAGGAAGCTCTGAAACAATCGCTGCCACTCAAATTATTTCAAAATTACCTCGCTATGGTGGGATTATTTGAAATAATTGCCAGCCTTGAATAATTGCCCCCGGCCACCTCCCTCATCCCCTTTAATAATTCCTGCCCCCCCCTCCCAGGCCCTCCCATTCCTCACCATCATTTTTAATAATCACCTCCTCTCCCTCTGTTTCCCCTGTTTTTCATCCCCCTGCTCCCTCACCCAACCCAGCAAGTTAAAAATTGTCACTCTCTCTTTTGCTAAAAAAGCCATCCCTGTCCAATGTTTTTGATCACTTGCTAAAGGAAGCTAAACAAACTAAATGTTTGTCGTACTCTAGTATAGAATCAATCGAACACACCCTAAAACAATGGATGACTTTGAAAGCCCTTCCTGCAAACAAAAGATAATAAATGAAGAGAACAATACTTCGGTTCAATTAATGAACGACCCTGTGTGGCAAATCTGCTTTGTGGGAGTGCCAAACGAGAGTTGGAAACTATGCTGTTCCAATTAACAAATAATTTTTTTTCAGGTTGTTCACATTTATGAATGGTACATGCGATGCTATCCAAAAGACATCTCAGACAAGACTAATCTGTACACAGCTATACAGACCAACGCAGCCTACCAAGGTCTCAAACACCCAGTCAAGACGACCGACGACGGAAAATACGTGCCAGATTTCACGTACCGTTACATGACGGAAGATATCCCTTATGGCCTGGTTGTCATCCGGGGCATTGCTGAAATTGTGGGAATTCAGACGCCAAACATTGACAAGGTGCTGACATGGAGTCAGGAGAAAATGGACAAAGAATACCTGGTGAATTCAAAGCTACAGGGAAAAGATATCGCGACATCTCGAGCACCACAGAGATACGGACTCTCCACTCTGGAGTCTATCTTGTAATAATTTCGTTGTCGCAATGTTTTAAAGGGGTAATTCGGACAAAATTGTGATCGTTAGTTTGCAAAAGCTTTTCGACATTTCAATTTTTCTCAAGGATTGTAGATGACTTATGATAGTTATTTTTTATGGTACATTGTTATTGTATCTTTTGTTCAACGAAATAGAGATACTGAAAAATTATTAGAATAACTAGAGGTGGATAATTGTAGCCATAAAATCTTCAAACATGTTTCGACCTGTTTAGATGTTCGTTTTATCTCACATTAATTATTCTTTGAATACTGCTATCTTAATCACACTATTATTGCTAAAACAAAGGTGGCCCCCCTCCCCCTTTAACCCATCCACAACAACCCATGGCCACCCTAACCCCCCACACCCCAAAAAGTCGCTCTTAACAGGCCTCGGGAGCATGTTCCTGCTTTAACAGGTTGGGCTGGCACAAGCTCAGTTGAAACCGCTGCCATGATTTTCACAGATTCTTAAATACTAAAAAAAGCTCAATTTTTTCAGGCTGTGCAGAGCAGTTATGGGTTATGACATACGTGGCAGGGGGGGAGGGGTACTGAGTCGACCTTTTGCTTCGGTTTGTCACCATTAGCGAAAGTAAAGACACGGGAAATATTTACGAAAGAATGGACTCAGTGCCCTAATTTCTGATTTAATTTTTACTCTGGTATTTGTGTTAACCTTGCCACTAAAAAAATAAGCTGGCACGTGCCATGCTTTTTTCATTAATTTGGATACTTTTGTCTCTCAGTTGATTTAAGTGTCTCTAAAGCACATTTTTTGGGTCGTTATAATCTTGCACGAAGAATGATCAATTACCTCATTCATTCTCAATTCCCAAACCTTTCAGTTTCTCTGTGGTTGTTTTATGGTAAGGGTATTGGGGACAAAAGCAGCCTTGGATCAATTCCTATGCCACTGGGCCTACAATGTAGGTCTGTATAGATTGTGCCCGGTAACTTCATAGTAAGTTTACTCTTAGAGTTTTGAGCATCTTTTTGTGCTGTAAACATCTCGGAGCAACTCCCAGAGGTACTTCTGGGCAACAAATGCAGTAAATGATCCATCTGAGACACAAACACTACTAAAATTTGCAGTTGTTTTGGTTTATACCAACAAATATGCGGTAAACATGTAAACTCAGTATGAATTGATGTGCTCCCACAAACCGATCAGCAGTAATTGATTTTCAGTGCGACGCGCCTTACCGTGGCCACCCAACAAATTTGTAAAAATGTTTGTTAGGTGGCCATGGTAAGGTCGCGCGTCGCACTGTAATATGGCCCACGAACACATTTCGAGCGGTTATCCATTGGTTATTAACAACTGGATCCACATATTGTTATTTTACTCATGGCAGCAGTAGAAAGAGATGATATGAAAGGAGCTGTTCGAATCAAATTCAAAACAATTTCAATATGTTAATTTCAGCATGTGCTTTTAAGATGTAGAAAAGATGAACCGATTTAAGCTCACTCTGGCAACCAACATTTTAAGTTCTAGGACCCCCTTTTACAATTTTTGGCAACTCTTGACCACAACAATCCATATTTCCCCAGCCAGCAGCACTCACACTGCTACCACACTTTAGTAATTACCAACCGAAACCATCAGCAGAAAGAAATTTCATAACCAACCCCGGGAAATAACTGATATTTTGCCAGCCAGCACAATTCCGCGGGGGAACAGATAAAGTGAGGAACAGATTCGTTTTGTGCCCCTGTACATACTTGTGGGGTCGAGTTCTAACTACGATAAGAGAACATAGAAGGTAATACAAATTAGAAAATCAGATACAAACATATATGCACTGAGATGTATGTACACTACATAATTCAAATATACTATACAGTTGCTGGCCATTTTTAAAAGAATCATGGAACGACGGCCGTTTTATATCCTCTTGGGACGTAGCCATAAACATAATCTTAGAGACCTTCCTATCCCCTTGTATGGGCTATATAGGTATGTGCGGCGCCAAAGGGTATGACTTTTTAGCCATCTTGGACTGAAATAGGGTGTAGTTTGTGCACTCTAGTCTTGAAATGGCGGCGCATTCTGCAACCTGCTTTATAGTGTGAGACTTTTAGCTCGAACCTTAAAAGCGTATAGACATTGCCTTTAACATTGGTCTGACCTAGGGAACTGATTTAAGGCAGGTCTGAAATCGGGTATTGATTTAAGGGTCAGGTCTGACATGGATAGGAAAAATCACGGATTTTGGTCTGAAATAGGGTAAGGGTTTCAGGAAGCGTGCCGCGCACCCCCACCCAATTTTTCTGGAAGTAGATCGCCCCCCCCCCCCCCCCTCTTGGGTTCCTATCACTGTACACAGATATTGAGGGGGTTGGAGGAGTAGGAGGTCGTGGCGTTCTTTTAAAAACAATTTTAAAACAAAATGGACCAACGCACATTTCTACATCGATCCTTGATCGCCAACAACCCCATATTCTCTTCAGCTCGTGTCTAGACCGCTGGAGTTACCTTGGTTTTATCGCAGGCCGCTCGTTGACTATTTCTTGATCACGTGCTTAAGAGTGGCTGTCCGTAAATATCGTCTACAGGTGCGCAAAATCAAAAAATCGAAAATTCCAAATCTTTGCCAGAATATAGGTTACGGTGAAATTCTTCTGGAAAAAATACTTTGAGTTTGATTAGATTTTTATTTTGAGCGAACGGTGACAAAGTCTGTTCGGAGGTCTTCACATCAGTTTTCGTGGCACAGCACATTACTTCAACCGACGCTGAAACTAAACAAGAGGGTGAATGTTAACATACCGTAAAATTCCAAAAACAAGCCCTGGGGCATATACTTTAATTTCCAAAGACCCTTTTTGAGGGGCTTATTTTATTTTTGGAGGGGCTTATATACCGAGGCAGTAATTTGCACAAAGTTTTTACTGAAACTCGTGTGATGTCTGATGTCAAGTGGTGAATTTGACCCGTGAATTTTGCCTCGTCAAAATCAGAAAAATTTTGGAAAGTAACAAAAAATCTCTGAAATATTTAGTTTGTGGTAGAATTGGGTAAATCGGATATAAACATGTTTGTAAATATTTCTTCTTTTTAGTAAGATAAGTAATGTTCACTTTTACCCCTCCAAAAATTAGTCCCTCAAAAAGGGCCTTTGAAAATTATAAGCCCCGGGGCTTATTTTTGGAATTTTACGGTATGTTGACATTCACCCTCTTGTTTTGTTTTAGCGTTGGTTCAAGTAATGTGCTGTTCCACGAAGACTGATGTGAAGACCTCATAACAGACTTTGTCACCGTTCGCTCAAAATAAAAATCTAACCAAACTCAAAGTATTTTTTCCAGAAATAGTTCACCTAAACCTATATTCTGGCAAAGTTTTGGAATTTTCGATTTTTTCATTTGCACACCTGTAGCTATAAGCGATATTTTATACTTTCCTTTTTTCCTTTCCCATCGTTTTTATTTCACCTTTTTTTGCAAATATTTTATCATTTCACATTCCGTTTTTTATCCGTCGAAGGCTGTAGACTGACAAGCCGAAAGCTCATTTTACTTTTTAAAACTTTTTTGGCCAGCGAACGTTTTTATCTTTTGAATATGTCCTATCCTGTAGCACACAATGTATACATACATGTTCCATTATTAGTGTATGGGGCTGTACTGCAGAATCTTGTCATATGTAATGAATCATTTTATCAGAAACACTTGCAATTGTAAAGCAACGATAAGCTGCGTTTAACGTTATTATTGGTATACATTAATTTCTGATCAATTCACATGCCAGTATGTGACTTTGCCACCTATTTACAGGGATACGAATTAGATCTTCAAGAATGTAAGCAAACTGAATACCCTATACATGTATGTCGCAAATTTTGTAACTGTGATTCCTTCCCTGCACATGTAAAAAGCTTAACTTTGTAACAAACAATTTGTTGTAGGCAGAACTATATGCTTCTGTTGTAGTACAGGCCGGCCCTGGTTGTTCAAGGCTGGATAGCGCTATCCACCGGATAAATCACTATCCAGCGGATAAGTATTGGGAAAGCTAATTGCACTATCCACTGGATAGATATACTAAATAAATTTATCCGGTGGATAGCCCTATCCAGCCTTTGAACAACCGGGGCCTGACAAATTTCTATCCACTGGATAGTGCAATTAGCTTTCCCATTACTTATCCGCTGGATAGCGCTGTCCAACTTTTGAACGACCGGGGCCAGTACTCTTGGCCCGGGTTTTGTGCGCAACCCAAGTACAGAATTGAAAGTAAGCTTAAGCTGGATTTAGTGAGCAAACTACTTGTGATACATACACCCAGCGACCACCCAGTGCTATGTTGAACATAGGCTTAATATTAAAAGCCTACCTGCACCTCTGAACTGGCTAACAACTGTTAAATCAACAGATGACCGCGACAACCTTTACCAAACACGGTAGCCCAAATCTACATCAGTGTACTTTAAGCGACAGGATTCGATAACTAAGCTGCAGATACCATATTCGTTGTAAAACGTGCTCGTGCTCGGTAAAAAAAGCCATACGAAGTGAGAACCTTTCGTTGTAAAACGGGCAAACGAGGAGAAGTATCCTACAACTGGATTGCTACGAACTGTCTTGAAGAAAAGATAACGAATGAAAGATTCACTGCTGTGTGTTCACGTTGTCAAAAACTTAAATTTGGTCAGTTCACGTAGTTGTTTTGCAGAGTACGGCAAAGAAATGTACTAAATGGATCCCGCACGTGCAGTACGATTGTTTTCGTCATTAACCCCATTGTTTTGTGGCGTTGTTGTTGTCGTTGTCGTAGTCGTTGCTTAAACTCCCTGATATTTACCTCCACTTGGGTGAATAATTGTTAAATACAACATTTAAATTAACAAGAAGCTAGAATTAATATTGCTCTCGGCTACACCTCGAATAACTCTTAATTAAGGGCGATTTACACGGTACGATTTTCGATTAACGACTGCCGCATGCAACTTCTGTAGCGCGCGCTGCTATACCTACCACTGTCGTATGGTTTTAAAACATGATTCAAAATTTTACGACAAATTTTAGGCCGCCTACGTCTGTCGTAGACAGACCGCCGACCGGTTAGCTCAGATGGTAGAGTTTCGGACTAACGTGCGGGAGGTTGTGGGTTCAAACCCCGGCCGGACCAACACTCAGGGTCTTTAAATAACTTAAGAGAAGTGCTTCCTTTGCAATGACATCTGCAAATGGTTAGACTTTCTAGTCTTCTCGGACAAGGACGATAAACCGGAGGTCCCGTCTCACAACTCTCCACAGTTAATTCTGTGGGACGTTAAAGAACCACTAGGGAAGTAACGAACCCTGGCTGTGACCTGTGTCAGCACCAGGGGTGGTCACTGTGTACGACAAATCGTACCGTGTAAATCGGCCCCAACGCGTCTTTCGTGCTCTCCAAACTTTCCGCGTGCTTCATATCTCGATGAACGCACACTGGGCATGAACTGATTAATGAATGCTTTTGGTCGCATTGTTGTAAGGTTTACTGCAATGTGTTACATAAACTACGTATAAGTTTTGCGTAATATTTCACGTACTATGTTTTAGTATATAATGCCTGAAGACAGAATTTCACTACACTGGCCTAATTCGGTTTTGTTTTTGTCCCTGTAACTAAATACAGTTTTACCGGCAGTACATTTTAACTTAGAACTTAAGTGGATAGTCTAACAGCAATCCCTAAACCTTGCAATGTAAATTCATTTAATTCGTAAATAAAACAATCTGTAGATTATAGGCCGATGAAATCAAAAAACTAATGTTGTGACAGCGTCCCCCAAAACCAACCATGGTTTTGGGGGACGCTGTCACAACACTAGAGACATTTGTATGGAATTTGAGCCATGTTTCAAGGTCCATAACTTGGTCTCTGTTCAACCTAAAAGAGTCAAACTTGGTCAAACGACCAATCTCAATGTTATCTTTCATGTAATGGTGTCAATTTATCGATTCCTTCAAAATTTGAAACTCGCCCCAGTTCCCTTTTGAATTTCGGAACGGGCAATTGGTCAATGATATTTACCCACCACTCCTCTCACCGCTAAGTGGTTTTCAGGGAGGTCCTGCATGCGGATCGAGTTGGAATTTGGAAGAGTTAGTTTTTGGGGAGAGGGGAAAACCGGAGTACCCGGAGAAAAACCTGTCGGAGCAGAGTAGAGAACCAACAACAAACTCAACCCACATATGACGTCGAGTCCAGGAATCGAACCTGGGCCACATTGGTGGGAGGCGAGTGCTCTCACCACTGCGCCAACCCTGCTCCCTCTTAAGATCGTGCAACACAGTTTGAATCGCGTGAGATTATTAAGGCAGAAACAGAATATTTTAATGGACCTTTTCCCGAATATTTCGCGTATTATCGGCGTTCGTCGTGGAACTTCGTACATATTCTTTACATAAATGTATAGTAATGCATAATCTTGCCCCCCGCGACCTTAACAATAGGGAATTTAAGGGGCTGTTTACATGATACCGGAATGAGTTTCGTTCCAGAATGTAGTTCGTACTGCATTCACATGGCAAAATCGACCGTAGGCTTTCTCTCATGCATGTTTTTTTACACTAGATCAAAAACAAAGATGGTGCAAGTTTCGCGGGACATGTTATTGTCCCTATTAATGGCCATGTATGCACGTTTAACTAACAACTTGACCATTGGGCTGCTTCTTTGGGCTAAACAGAAAAGACGAACAGGTCTTTTCACACTGAGTTCAAATTGTAGCCTCGCTAATGTGGATATATTTGCTAAAAGAAGAGTCCAAAGAAGAACGAGATTACCCAGGTATTGGATAAGGCCAGGCAGGGCAGATTTGTGGTGGAGAAACATGATACGCATGCGCCGCTCACTCCAGACTACACGATTCATCTCGGACCGGAGTTCGTTTTCAGTTTACATGATACAAGAATGAATTATCATACCAGAGCGAGAATTTCATTCAGATTGAAAACCGGGATGAACTCATTCCGGAGTGACTTGTACGGGGACGAAATTTCGTCTCGGTATCATGTGAACAGATGCAGAGGAATATATGGAGATGGAATGAACTCGTTCTGGAATGCAAGTCATTCCGGGATGAAAGCCATTCTGGTATCATGTAAACAGCCCCTAAGCAACGACCTCGACTACGCAACGACAAAGTCACAAAACAATGGGGTTGATGCCGAGAAACAATCGTGCTGCACGTGCGGGATCCATTTCGTACATTCCTTTGCCGTACTCTGTAAAACAACTACGTGAACTGACCTAATTTAAGGTTTTGACGACAACGTGAGCACGAAGTAGTAAATCTTTCATTCTTTATCGGTTGTTTACCATTTACATGGGAAAACCGGTTGGTCGACGGTTTGTACAAATGGTAAGCAAAAATCCTCAATGAA
The DNA here is from genome assembly GCA_948470475.1 of Galaxea fascicularis. NCBI lineage: Eukaryota > Metazoa > Cnidaria > Anthozoa > Scleractinia > Euphylliidae > Galaxea > Galaxea fascicularis. The sequence continues at coordinate 16,605,190 of OX419342.1, forward strand.
AAATTCCGTTCAGGATTCGCGTGTACCATTTGCACAACCCCTAATAAAGAACACGTGACACACATCAAAATTGGAGTAGGGCTTGGAATTGGGGAAAATCGCAAATGGTAAACGAATTCCCCGTTCGGAAATTGCGGTTGAAAATTTTGGACTACCTTTCAAGACGTTTCGAAAATTTTCCGGTTGGAAACACCAAAATAGCCTTATTATTTACATGCCATTCGAAATTTCCGAAATATTTTGGTAAATGTTAAACAATCGTCATTTCTTGCGTACCAATCCAGCTGTAGATACGTTTCTGTTGCCGTAGCCGTAATCGT
>OX419342.1:16608009-16660509 GCA_948470475.1 Galaxea fascicularis
ATTAGACTAATATGGCCGCTGGTGACGTGACCTGGTCACTGGTAAACCCGTATATATAATGGGTGATTTCAACATTAACCTCCTCAATGTCGATTCTTGTTTCTCTCCAAAGTAACTGTTTTCTTCCGACTATTGATAAACCAACAAGAGTGTATAACAATTCCGCCACTCTAATTGACAATATCTTTGTTAACAGAACTGATCGCCAGATTGTAAGTGGAAACATTATTTCAGATATCAGTGACCATTACACACAGTTCTGTACATTGCAATTCCACAACAGCCAAGTCTATTCCAAAGAAGCTAAAAATCAGAGACTACTCCCATTTCATGGAACCAATTTTTTTGTTACCTGATCTTTCACTTGTTGACTGGAATACCGCATTGAATAAACATTCTGCTAATCCGAAGAAAGCGCTCTCTTTGTTTTACAACAAACTAGAGAAACTTACATGCCCCCTTCAAATCATTATCTAGACGTAACAAAAAGCAATTCTCAAAACCTTGGTCAAGTAGGGGCTTGATTAAATCTATAGAAGTAAAAAATGCTTTGCTAGTCTCACGCGATTTCCGAAAATATAAGTTGTACAGAGACAGATTATCTGGTCTCATACGACAAAGTAAAAAAAAAGGCTTTACTATTGTAAATTTTTTGATGAGAATTTACATAACATGAAGAATACTTGGGCTGGTATTAATCAACTTCTGAAAAGACGAAAGAAAAATTCCAAACCCTTAACTGTACTGAAGAGACCTGGTACCGGTGAAATTACTACTCTTGGTTCTGAACTTCCAAACATTATGAATAACTATTTCTCTCCTATTGGGGGAAGTTTGGCAAAAAATGCTCCCTCCTCTGCAAAGCATTTCAACGAATATTTACATAATCGTTGTGCCATTAATTCTTTCTTTTTTGATCCTGTCACTCAACCTGAAATAGAGCGCGAGATTTTGTCACTGCCCTATTATAAAGCATATGGACTATATTTTTGACCAACTCGCCTGATCAAATGCACTTATAGTATATATCTTGAGCCAACCTCTTGCTGATTTAATCCCAGATTATACAAGTGACCGTAGGTCATGAAGTATAAGATAGATTATACGAGAAACATGAGACGGAATGTAACAATGCAATGCCAACTTTATTTCGCTCCAAATATAGCGATTTACAGTAAACGTAACAAGAAAAAACTAGCAAAACAGGTTTTCCAGCCTCGTGGCACCCACAAGGAGTTGCGGCCGTCCAACACAGCGCCTTTTTGTAGAGCGAGCTAACCTGAAAGGAAACAGAAACGTGGAAGGAAAAAACTAGTAAAACTGGTAACCAACAGTGGGGGCTGGGTTTGGGTGGGATTGCATTGTTACATTCCGTCTCATGTTTCTCGTATAATCTATCTTATACTTCATGACCTACGGTCACTTGTATAATCTTGGATTATACTTCTAATATCATGGGTGACAAATTACTCCTTAATTTTGGCGCGAAATTTCAGCATTAATTTATAATTTCACATGTGAAATTACAAAATTGCCATGGCAACCGTTCCTCCGCAGCCAAAAAATGGCGTCCAGGTTTGAAGATGTTACAGATTCTGATGTTGCGGCATTAAAAGATGCTGCCGAAAACTTGAACACCCGTAAAAGCACAATTAACTGGTTGAGAGTTTTTGAAAACTGGTGTGATGAAAATGCTCTCGACAAAAGCACTGAGAAGCTTCCTCCTAAACAGCTGAATAAAGTGCTTGAGCGGTTTTATGCCTCTGTCCGTAAACAAGACGGAACCGACTATGAACCTGGCTCCTTAAAAGTAATGCAAGCAGCGCTTGACCGCCACCTGAAAGAGAAAGGGTATTCTTTGTCAATTATAAAGGACAGAGAATTTTTGAGTTCTCGAAAAGTGCTAGAGGGAAAGGCGCGTAAGCTGCGAAGTGAAGGTAAAGGAAAATTGCCAAATAAGTCACGAAGCCTAACAAGAGAGGAAGAAGAGGTGCTGTGGGAATGCGGACAGCCTGGAAATTCATCTCCAAGGTCCCTCCTTTACACAATGTGGTGGCTCTTGTCACAGCATCTTGGTTTACGTGGCTGCCAAGAACACTACACAATGAATGTGGAGGATTTCACGCTTAATAAAGACGACGACGGCAATGAGTTCATAACCTTCGCAGAAGACCCCACAAAAACACGGCAAGGAGGATTACGACTTCAGCCAAGGTCTGTACTACCCAAAATGTTCGCAACTGGTGACTCCCGATGCCCTGTCGCACTTTTTAAGAGTTACCTGGCCAAGAGGCCTGAAGATTTAAAGTTATTTGGCCCTTTTTACTTGGCGTGCATTGACAACCCCACCAAAACAGATGTCTGGTACAAGAAAAGCCGAATGGGTAAAAATGCCATTAGTAGAATTATGGCAACTATGAAAGAAAACTCACCCTTACTAGAGATGTGTCCAGACAAAAGATTGTCTAACCACTCGGTCCGGAAAACTGTGGTGAGGAAGCTAAAAGCCAGTGGCGTCCCAAAATCCGAAATAATCACAATAACTGGCCATCGACAAGAACAGAGCGTGGAAGCATATGACTCCGGGAACGAAGAAGAGCAGCGTCAACTATCTAACATCATTGACGGCAAAGAAGTCCAGTTCAACCAGACAACCAGCCGAGTTCCTCTTCAGTCGTTTATTCAGTCAAGTGCAGCGGTTAGCAGTGGCCATGTATATAATTTCCACCATTGTAATGTGGTCATAAACCAAGGACAGGCTCACGCATCGTCTTCAATGCCATCTTCTAACACCGAGCTGTAAGCTTAACTCATTTTGTCAGCACTGTTTTCCAGCTATATTCGAGCGACTTAACGCCCTTTTGCGTATATTATATCTTGGCCGGTTTGCTGATTGTTATTTACAGGCTCAAAACATTTTCAAACATTGACATTAACCGGCATTTTGTAGCGCGGATCATCGATCGCATTTGACCCGGGCGGCGTTTTCAAGTTCATTCATGAATCAGTTTTGGCCAATCATGAACAAAGAAGGCAGACAGTTGGTTTAACTTTGAAACATTTTGTGAAAAACAAGAACAGTTTAAAGGGCTTTTTCAAGTTGTCTGTACATTCAGAAAATTAAAACTTTTCGTACGGTGCGCTGAGTTAACCTTTTTAAAGCTTGGAATCCTTGGACTTTTTCAATACAATAAACATTTAAAGTAAACCGCGTCTTGTGCACGTAATTTGTCACCCACAATATTAATAGGTAATCAAATGGTATACTCGTGAAATTAGGGAATAATTTCACTTGCGTTTTGTCCAAATTCTAATAATTTCCCTCGCCTAAAGGCTCGGGAAATTATAAGAATTTGGACAAAACGCGCGTGAAATTATTCCCTAATTTCACTCGTCACCATTTGATTACACATACAAAACATTCGACTCCATGTAACAATGCATGTTCAAAGACAACTATGGATTAGGAAGTGAGAGGACTGCCCTACCTGCCTCAGGGTGCAGTACGGGTCTATAGTAGAAACGCCTGAATGTGGAATCAGACGACCAGCAGGCCAAGGCCAAAATGTCAGATAAGGCTACACCACCTCTGGCGGCAGCAGACGCTGAGGCCCCCCGGACTGAATGAGGCTTAAATTGAGATGTGTCAATACCAGCCGCCTGTAACAAGCTCCGAACCCATCGAGCCACAGTACCAGACGAAACGGGTTTGTGAGGTCGAACAATGGATAGAAAAAGCTTGTTTTCTTGGCCAGCTATAACTGGTCTCATATCTGTAGTACGAGCTTCGTACTCCCGAAGGCACTCTACAACACACAGGTTCTTGTCCTCAGGAAAGCTAGCATGAAAAGACTGTTTCAAATTCTTCCCACTCCGAACAGATTTAGTTAGGCAGGGAAGATTAAACACAACTCCCTCTGGGTAGAAACGTCCGAAACGGAGATCGTGGGCTGCTAACTCAGAACTCCGCTCAGCAGAAGTTAAAGCTAAAAGCATAGCCAGCTTCTGAGACAAAACCTTAAGGGACAAGGTCGAATTTGCACCCACAGATTTAATATACCCAACAACGACAGAGACATCCCAGGTAAAGGAGTATCTAGGTTGTGGGGGTCTTGAATTGAATATCCCTTTAAGTAATTGACAAATCATGGGATGTTCTCCGACCCTGTGTGAGTCTATGACTGGGTGTCATTGAAATGGCAGATCGGTAAACGTTAAGGGTCCTGTACTGTTTCCCTTGCTGATATTCCCCAGCGAGAAAGTTAATTATGTCACTCAGAGATGCTGAAATAGGATTGACTTCCCTTTGAGCACACCAGCTAGTCCACTTGCGCCATGCAGATGCATATTGATCCGAGGTGTTTCTCCTCCAAGCTGCTGAGAGCAAATCTCTAGCTTGGACAGAAAAGCCTCCCTCTTCATACTGCTGCCTGAGATAAGCCATCCTCCCAGCTGGAGGTGGGTTAGTGGGCGGGTCATTCCCTCCCGAGCTAACAGATTGGGGATTTGGGGGAGAAGGACTGGAGGGTCTATAAGAAGGTCCAATAAAAGAGGATACCAGGGTTGGGTTTTCCACACTGGTGCTACAAGGACTAGCCGTGGTACCTGCTGTCTCAGAACTTGACTGAGGCACCTGCCTAAAAGGCAAAATGGGGGAAAGGCATAACCCTTGACCTTGTTCCACTGGAGAGAGAAGGCATCCACTGCTTCTGATAGGGGGTCCGGCTTCCAGCTCACAAAGCGAGGCAGCTGGTTTGTCAGGCGGGATGCAAACAGGTCGATATCTAGAGGACCCTACCTGTTCTGAAGGGCTTGGAACACTGCTGGACAAAGTTTCCAATCTGAGGAGTCCAGGTGATACCGAGACTCCCTGTCTGCATTCACATTCAGAATCCCGGGAATATGTGCAGCAGAAACTGTTATCTGCCTCTGTAGGCACCATTGCCAGAGGTCGCGCGACAAAGAGGCTAGGACACGGGATTTTGTTCCCCCCATCTTGTTGATGAAGGTAAGAGCTGTAACATTGTCCATGAAAAGCTGAATGTGAATGTTGGTCTTGTCCTTTGCAAAGCATTTTATTGCAAAGGAACCTGCCAGCAGTTCCAGGCAGTTTATGTGGAGAAACTGCTCGGACTGACTCCACAGGCCCCCTGTGCTCAGTCCATTGCAGTGTGCACCCCAGCCTTCCCTCGAGGCATCGCTCTCTATTATGATGCTGGGGTCTGGTTGAGCTAACGCCCTCCCATTCCAAGCCATTAGGTTCTCTGCCCACCACTGCAGTTCCTCGATAGCTTCCTGATTCAAAACTACTTGAGACTCGTAGTGGCCTCCCGATCTGAGTGCCTGAATCTTTGCCTGTTGTAGGTAGCGGTAATACAGTGGGGCAGGGAACACTGCTTGAATGGAGGAGCTCAGACGACCTAAGAGATGTGCTAATTGGCGCACTGTTGTCGTGGGATTTGCAATCAAACTCTCGCACTCCCTGCGAATACCCCTGACTTTGTCCCTGGGAAGGGCAAGGCAAAGGGTTACCGAATCCACAGTCATACCGAGAAACTCTATTTTCTGTACTGGGGACAACACTGACTTCTTTAGATTTATAACGAAACCCAAGTTCTCCAGGAGATTTTGAGCAGTTGCCAGATGGAGTCTGGCAGTCTGCTCCGAGTCTGCTAAGATTAGAAGATCGTCTAGATATATAATCAAGCGAATCCCTAAATTCCGCAGTGTTGCCACCACAGGTTTCATGATTTTTGTGAATGTTCGGGGAGCACTGGCCAGCCCGAAGGGAAGGCATCCAAATTTCCATAGAGTTTCCTTCCAGAGGAATCTTAAGTACTTTTGATGCCCTATCCAAACTGGGACAGTAAAGTGTGCGTCTTTGAGGTCCAGTTTTACCATAAAATCTCCTTTTTTTAGAAGGTCCCGTAACATGTGGATTCCCTCCATTTTGAAATGTTGGAAGTCCACAAAGGAATTCAGATTCTTTAAATTGATAACAGGGCGATGACCGCCGTCTTTTTTGTCGACCAGAAATATACTGCTGACAAACCCCCCTTCGGTGTTGGAGGTGACTGGGTGGATGGTTCCTTGAAGGATCATCTTGTCTACCTCCACCTGGACAGATTCTTGCTGAGCTTTTGACATGAAAGTGCGGGGCCAGGTTACCTGGTGGGGCACTGAATGAAATTCTATTTTGTAGCCCATAACAGTCTCCAACACCCAAGGGTCGTCTGTAATAAGGTTCCAATTTGCCTGAAAATACTTCAGGCGGCCAGCCACTTGTGCTGGGGCAGAGCTTACTGGTAAAAGACCTAGTGACATACCTGTGGTTACTGGCTGGTTGTAGTGTGGCTTGGGAAAGGTACAGAGCCCCTTCCCCTTGGCTGGTAAGGTCTGCTCCTTGTTTGCCAACGACCTGGGCGGAAGCCTCGTCGCACATTGTTCCATGACCCTCCACGTGCCAGATAGGGGCGACCACGTGGAGGGTTGGGGCGAAAAAGCTGATGTCCCACTTTCTTAGCCTCGGATATGGCTTTGGCTGTCTCCGTTCGTTCCTTCAGACGGGACTCAAATCCTTTGCCAAACAGGTCCTTGCCTGCCTCAGGGAAATCTTCTTTACCCAGGGAAGCATAGGCTTTGTTTACTTTTGATAGTACTGCCACCCTACGTTTCTGGGAGATAATGGCTGAAGCATGACCTGCTAGCTGGATAGATCTTTGGATTATAGCCATAAGTCCAGCCACTTCTTCCTTGGAGAACTGAATCACAGAAGTTTGAGCATCCAGCTTTTCAATTAAATTATCATGGGCGGTGCCAAGTGGGCCCATAATGTCAAGAATCTTATCATAAACTTCTCTTAACTCAGCATCAGGGCCAGTTAAACCACCCATGAGACCAGGGAGGTAAGAATCCAAACGTGGGGTAAACGCTGCATCCACGTTAGGTCTTGGATATTCTTTTATCATCTGACGGTGGTCAAATTTTGACAAAGGCTTTCTAGTAGTTCCTAGGAAAGCTGAAAGCTCTTCTGAAGCCTGCCATCTGGCCGAATTGGCTTCTACAATGTCAGGAGATTCGTCCTGGACAATCAAATCATCGTGAAGGTCATCGATGACAACAGAATCGATTTCCCGTTGAGAGGGAAAATCAGGTCTGAAATGTTTAGCTTGCACAGAAGCATCAGTGGAGTCAAAAGACTTTCCCACCATTACTCCGGGGCCATAAAGCTCACCGGCAGACCGCTTAGTCGCGGTTAGTTCAGTTCGGTTGACGGAGCCATGAGGCGTTCCCGTATTCATGGATAAACCACTCAGAACAGCTGTCGAAATCGCTTGAACGAAACTTTGGTCGGCTAAAAGCGCCTGACCAAAACGCTTACCTTCAACATCTAGATCCGAAGGTTGTTTTGAAGCTCCAGAGAGCGTTTCTATCGCCAAGTTGTCGTCAGAATTCCCCGCAAGATCGGTCATCTTCGAAAGACGTGGCTTCTCACAATGGCGGAGCGAAACAAAAAGGCGCTGTGTTGGACGGCCGCAACTCCTTGTGGGTGCCACGAGGCTGGAAAACCTGTTTTGCTAGTTTTTTCTTGTTACGTTTACTGTAAATCGCTATATTTGGAGCGAAATAAAGTTGGCATTGCATTGTTACATGGAGTCGAATGTTTTGAAGTATAATTAACATTTCAGTGAGCTGTGGTATTCACCCACCTCAATCGAAACATGCCAAAGTCGTCCCAGTCAACAAGTCTGATGACGAGGCAGAGCCGGGGAACTACAGGCCCATCTCCATGCTTTCAGTATTTAACCGTATCTTTGAAAATGTAATGGGTAATCGTCTTATTGCCTATGTCGAAAAAATAACCTTATATATAAATCACAATAAGGATTTCGCGAGAAGCATTAATGCCATCATGCCCTAATTGAAATTGTCAACAGAATCCAAACAAACATGGATATTAAGTTTATTTTTTCCTCAGTTCGTGAGCGGGCGGTATTCAACAAATCCTGCAATCGTATTGGTTCCTAGTCTCCTTCGCAGCCGTTTTTTGGGCTGTCACGCAACGCTCCCCCCAAAGGAACGGCTGCTTAAACCCGAACCACATTCCTTTCCCTTTGTTTTAGGATCATGAGGTGACAAAATAATCCACCAGTCACGCGGCGCCTTTTGTTATGAAGAAAAGCAATCATGTCACAAGGGAGGATCGAAACCATGGTCTTGTCTATCATTTAATGGCGTACCCAAACACAGCCAAAACCACTGGCATAAACAAAACGAGGAAAATACTATAACCGCAGTTACAGAGCGGAGTGAAACGATGACAAAGACACAGCCGTAATTAGAGCGCATATTGAGCACTCAACTTTACGTGTTGCATAGCTCTCTAAGAAGCTACAACACTAAAGAAAGGATAAAGAGATGAATGGTCGCAAAAGAAACACAACGTCTTGCTACAAAACCAAATAACCGGGCCCGGTAATGTACAAACATTGCAAGATAAAGATGATCATATTACGCGGCTCAAAATTTCTATCCTACAAGAGAGAGGCTGTTCTGTCACTGAACGCACTGAAACGAGCCAAACCAAAGCTAGACAAAGTGCTTCAGATGGCATATAAAGAACCACAGTCGCTAGACAGAAACAACCAGGGTCAAAAACAAACAGGCGATAAATGCAGAATTTAAACCTAGAAATGACCTTTGGTATCAAAATACATTACATGCGACATTTAAGCACATGGCTGTTTCAATCACCATCACCATCATACTATCCTCTAAACCACCGTGTTGCCCCACTTAAAACAAGCAAGAAGCTAAATCGGTCAATAGAACCGAGATAGAAGCGGCAAACGCGCGAACAGGAGTCGTGTAGGCCTTCCAACTCCATTTTACCACACCGATAGCACACGAGCTGTGATTAGCCAAATGGTCTTGGCGCGACTGCCTCAGGGTTATGTGAGGGGAGCTGTGATTGGCTAAAGCATGGAAAGGAATGTGGTTCGGGTTTAAGCAGCCGTTCCTTTGGGGGGAGCGTTGCGTGACTGCCCAAAAAACGGCTGCGAAGGAGACTAATTGGTTCCGAAAGCGGGCGGTATTTTCTCATCCGGCCCGCTCACGGCGGACGTTATCGTTGCCGGATGAGTCGTCGATTACATCTTTTTACACCGGCGCGACGAAAGAGTGTATTTTTGCTCTTAAAATGAAAGTTCCCACTTACTACTAATTACGAAGTAAAGGAAACTACATCAGCGGTGGAATAAAATCCTAATTATCAGTTCTCCTAAAAAAGGCGAGTATTCACTCGATTTTGTTTACAACACTTTGCTGTCGCTTTGCTGTTTTTCGAGTTGTTGTTTTTCTTGAAGAGTTGACACGCCGTAAAACTGAATACGACTGACTTCAGAACTCCGGTTTTCATTTGATATTCGTTATTTGCTTTGGAGTTTAACTTTTTCATCTCGTTCCATTTTCCTTCACTAAAAGAAATGTAAGCTTAAATAAGCTTATTAGCCAAAATGGTCAAACGAAAACCTCGCAAAGTCGTGTCGTTGGCATAGTGATGAACTATTATGACAACGTGTTTTTCTCGCTTAGTTTTCTTATTTTAGTATTTATCCGTGTGAATGTCGTGATGGAAAGCAAACAGAATTACTTAAATAAGACACGGAAGAAAGAGACTGATGTGATGCTCTACTCGCTTTTGAAGAACTTCCATAAAACCGAATTTGAAAGTGTGGTTTCGTTTTGAACAAGGCAGCTTGTCTTTTTCAGATTTCATAAGTTAGGTAAATGCGTGGTTTCTGATTTGTACGAAATATCACGTTTTGTTTCTTTGTGCCGGTTGTTGCTCCAATTTTTATTTGAATTTCTTCTTTATTGTTAAGACTGTCTTTCTTTGTCTGAGATTTACGAACGCTGTTTGATCTAAGCTAATTTTAACTGTCGTGCTGTTAAGCTTACTTAGCGCGCGTACAAAGACTTCGCAAACTCAGTTCTCGTTCATCTTCAGACAAAAACAAAACTAAAAACAGAAAAAATAAAAATGTTATTCACCTGCCTAGGTCGGGCCGTATTGGGAAAAACTGTCCCCTCTGTCTTGAGTAGCGCCCTCGGCCTGCGGCCTCGGGCGGTATCCAAGACCCTCGGGCACAGTTTTTTCCAATACGGACCGACCTAGACAGGTGAATAACATATATATTTTCATGTGGGATATTTTTAGATTAAAAAAAAACATTTGATTCCACCACTAAGGAATAAGAGGAATTGTAAATGACTGGTTTTCCTCTTACCTTTCCGACCGTTTTCAATCCACTCAAATAGACTCTTTAGAATATCTCACATAAAAGGAAAATTTCTTTCGTTGCGCCACAATAATCTGTTCTCGGCCCACTCCTCTTTCTGATCTATATAAGTGATATCCACAACTGCTCTAAAATTTTTGATTTTCACCTCTTTCCTGACGGTACCAACGGTATCTGTTACCATGGCAACGCGCCAGGTCCACAAAAAGGTCCTCTAAATGCCAGTTTTTGTAAATTATCTGAAAAACTAATTCGGAGACCTACCGTTTTTCTTTCTTTGTTGGGAAGCTCCCTGAATTCTACACGTGTTTTATGGCTTACAGAAAATTCAACTTGATAATTTTTCCCGAAACTTTTATATTTGAAGTGTCATCGCGAATGGTGCGTGCATGCAAGAAATCAAGATAGGTCACCGAGCAAAATTTCGAGCTAAAAAACAACGCAGTATTTAACTTCCGGTGTGCTTGATTTTGATTCATTCAGCTGACGCGTGCATAGATTGCGTGTGTAGCTTTAAGGTGATTCCCTTGTTTTGCACTGCGCATCTCTTACTGCACATAACACTGCGACATCATAGACGGCAGCGCTTCTCGCCAGCCGCCTGGGGATAGGCAACAAAGCTCGTCATTGTAGCGCGATAATGATAACTCTTCTCGGTTAAAAAAAAAAATGTTGATCTGCAGTCATAAATCAAAACAACGAAATGGCGGGTGGAGATAATGGCTTTAGCCCCAGTCCCTTCGCGGAAAATCTTTATTCCAAACTGAAACTGTCTTTTTGTCGTTTGTTTGCAAAGAAACGAGGACATTTGGCGTTATTTACTCGTAATACTGTGGGTACCATATTTTAAGGACAAAAATAATGCGGATAGCCGAAGTTGTATTGTTTATATAATAATATAGATGATTTGAAACTCTGCATTTGGCGCCAGAGAGGAGTGTGAGATGATGACGTAGCGGTCAGATTTCCTTACATTATTTGCAAAATCGGGTAATTATTTTTTATCACTTTACTTTGGAGAATTATAGCACGGCAAACAAACAGGCTCTAGGTTTCAATAATAGTCATACCTTTTGCCCCTCATTACAAATTTTTTTCTGGTTGTTCAAATTTCACATTTCTCGCGCAATTCAATAAAAAGACACTTAGAATAAAGGCACGAAAGGCAAAAACAAGCACAGTGACCCCATCTTTTTATCGCATTTTTTTAATGTCATATGTTTTTGGATGATTAATCCTTTTCAAGGGAATTGAAGTACATGTATTAATTAAAAGCAAAGATGATCCATGTACCTGAGAAAAGAAAGTATGCATATGGAAACAGTTACACTGTTTAGTAAACTATTGAATGATCTATACCTGTAGCATTTGCTTCCATATGGACACAGTGGAAGGTTTGAAGCTGTGCTCTCATCTTTCCATTTTGTTTTCATTTCTGATTTTTTCTATTTATAACGGAAAAGGAATAAAAATTTGAAATGTACCATAAGCTTAACTTATAAATTGTTAATACTTATGACAGACCAGGAACACTCTCGATCTCTCAGTGGGTCTGCCACCCTGCCGTTAACATCTTAAACCCTAAGAGTGATCAGCATCAAATTTCTCCTTGTAATTTCAACGCTTTGTAAAACAGAGTGGTCACGAGAATTAAGGACAGGATCTGGAATTTACTTGATGTATTTTAACATTTTCTCACCACTACTACTACTACTGAAAATGTGACATCCCCTTAGCTATGGCGTACGATCCCCGCCAAAATTCAGGCTCAACCTTGGTGTGAGAACCTGCGAAACTCACGAATGACGTAAAACAAAGGCAACAAAAGGTTGGAAACAGCAGCCTACACCAAAACAATAGCTCACCCCAATAGCCTTGGGGTAAAGCGCTATATAAATCCTCATTATTATTATTATTATTATTATTATTATTATTATCACTGTTTAAATTTTGAACTTCAACGCTTAGATTTTACAGCTCTATTCAAAATTTCGCACTCTTCTTTTAGATTTCACATCATTGGGAAACGTTTTTACACTCATATTTTGCCTTTTAACTCAACTTTTGTAAATGACCTTGCTCGCTGTACATTTTCAACTCCACGCTGTGAATTAAACTAAACACCGAACCAATTTTCATACACTGCTACTCTTTATTAGTATTGTTGCCTGAACCAGTACTCTACATTTGACTGACATGTGAACTTTGCATTTGTTACACTTGGTGCATTTTCCCACTCGCCGGGTCATAGTTCAAACTCTAGCTGGTATATTTTCAACTCGACATTTGAATTTTTGTTTACGTTTCAATGATCATTGGCAACCTCGTTCCCAGGGTCCTCTCTCAAGTACCCTGGTTGATGAATTTTGGCGGGGAACGTACGCCATACTTAGCATCTAACAGTGCGAATTATCATTCGATGGATGATTTTCCCTCCTTTTCATTGGCTGAGAGCCCACCACGTGACCTGCAAATAACTGCCTACAAATAATGATCTGCTCATGCGTAATATCGTCTAAATGCGTTTTTGCTGCAAATAATATTCTGCTCATGCGCAATTGTAACCACGCTAGAATAAATGATTTAACTGAGAAGGAAACCAACTGATTTCTGCCAGCAGCGCACGCTTACCGCTTCCCCCCCAAAAAAGTATCAAAACAAACTTGGTGATCGAATGATAAAACAATTACTGAATTCGGTTATCGCAAAATATCGTGATTTGCCAGTGTCTCGCAGATCAATAATTTGCCTCAGTCTTCGGCTTCGGCAAATAATTGATCTGCTCGCCACTGACAAATCCCGATATTTTGCTCAACTTCGTCCAATAATTGTTAATTGTTATATAGCTGGCGTTTTTCCCACTACAGCGCGACCATTCATTGGCTAGTTCATGGTCACATGGCATCTAATAACGAAACTGTTTACCGCCAAATGCCATGAGCGGGCAACATTGCGAAAACTATGACGTCAAACGGGAAACGGTACGCTGTTACCCGCAAAATGCTGACCGCTGCTGCACTTGATCAGAGCGTGCGGTTGAAGGTGACCTGATGTTGTCACTGGAATCTCAGCGCATTGTTCAAAATTTATTTTTGTTTTTGTTTTCCACAGGTTTGATCCATTTATTTTGCTATATAACAAATCACTTAATGACTGGTCCCTTGGGCAACAGTGAATTTTGTTTCCCGAGAATCTCAAAGTTTCTCTCGACTTTGTCTCTCTTCGTCTTATTTCCTGGGACGAAGTTGAGGGAAACATAGGATTCTCGTGAAACAAAATTCACTGTTCCCCTCGGGACCAGTCATTAAGTGTTAATTATTAACCTGTAGAGAAGAATTGGCAGAATTCCCTAATAAATTTGAAGGGAAAGTTTATCCCTCAAAACCTGTTTTTCCACACGTGACAATGTTGAGTGGATGTAATATTATGATGACGCTTTGAAAACATCAAAACTTGGACATACAAGTTGTACAGCTGTACCTTTGAGGCAGCAGGTTTCGCATCCTCGTTGCTTCCACACGATTCATGCCCCAAAACAGGCTCAGCTGGTTTAGTAACATCCTGTTTCTTTGCAGACTGCGTAGTTGAGCTCTCTTCATCACTCTCGCTGGATAACTGTTTTGCTTTTTTATGCCTGACAGGAGTAATATCATCATCATCATCATCATCATCATCACTCTCTGGCATTTTAGCAGATGTTCTTTTCAAAGGTGTAGTTGATTTTCCTTTCCCTTTTTGCCTCAAAGGTTGATCTCCTTCATCACCGTCACCAGCAAGAAAGCCCTCATCAGAATCCCACCTCCCTTGTTTTGCCAAACCTGACGCCGACTTTTTGACTATTTTTCCAGATTTGTTAGCTAAGAAAACAAATTTAGTAGTCATTACGTCTGCAAGGATCAGTAATACAACAAACGAAAAGAACATAGTATTAACAACAGTTGATTGAAGAGCTGAAGAGTTTGAAGAGCTGTCGTACAGTAGCAGGCCACACCCAGGCCAGACTCTGGTTTGTATAGCATTTAACAGCTGTCACCGTACATGTACATGAAAATGCCTCTACAGTAAGGATGGACCGATACCATTTTTTTAAATCAATACAATACTGAGTACGATATTGACTTTCTTCTTCGATACCGATATTTATATTGAAACTTTGACGTCACTGTGTGAACTGGTAAGTCACGTGATTTGCTTGACCAAAAAAGAGGTTTTCTCACACTGTAGATGTTGATTGTTGTTTAGTACCCTATAGTTGCACCAATAACGCAGACAAACAACTCAAAGTTCTAAACTTATTAATACGAATAATGTCCTGCTCAATAAAACAACGGACAACACGCAACATCAATAATGCAACATCAAGTAACTACATGTAACATGGGCAGGTCATGTGTAGTATCAAAAGCATCAATACTTTTTTTCCAAAGAGGTAATTATCGTCGGTATCGGTGTCGGCTCATCCTTTAACTGTACAGTGCTTTCCTCCCCCACCCCACCCCAAACACTTACTCCACTTCAAATGACTGCTGCTAACAGATTGCATCCAGGTTTAACCACAGCCTTTATTTTTCTGTTTTTTGATCAAAAGTTATCCAAAATGATTGAAGTGTGCCAGGAGAGAGTGAAAGGAGAGAGTAAAGGTAAAATCCATTTATTTCCTCCTTAGTCCTGGGTCTGTCCAGACCTTTATGATTATGCACCATGTAGTCATCTTTGACACATGTTAAACTCTTCAATATCTCAACTGAAACTGTGAAGAATAATGCAACTTGTTGCAGCCAAACAACAACATCCTCTTGTGAAAGATTTTTTCTAAATTCTTGGCTCAATTCTTTTTCACAAGTTTGACAAGATGGAATAGTATAAAAACAATTTGAGAGAGGAAAGAAGTTAAAACAGTATTTAGCATGTACAAACCCATCATTATTATTACATTGTGGCTTAAAAGATAGAACTACAATAAAATACAAGGTGCTTACATGTAGCTGTTTTTTCTGTTTGACATGTTTTTGCTGAAGCTCTGTCTCGTCTATTTCTTCCTTTGTTTGCTTCTGATTTTGCTTCCGAACTTGTTGACTGGATCAGCCAGGACGGTAGTTTACGGGTTTTTTGTAATGGAGGTGCAGGCATGATTTCTGGTTTAGATGGCAACACTTTGCCTTTATTGCCCTAAAAAGGTTTGTTTGCAAAACAAGCATTATATTTAAATAACAGTAATAGTTTAATGAGAAGGATGATAATATCAGAACAATAGCAATTGTATTTTTTCAATAATACAGTGTAACAGTCATAATAAATTATTCAGGGTTGTCGCTAAGTGCCGGCTGCTGGCGAACACACGGTAACCCACCCCATGTCACCTTTAGCTGGCTTAACTGCTACCTAAGCTGGCTGAGTAATTTCTTTATAGCTACAACCCTGATTATTATTATTATTATTATTGTTGTTGTTATTATGCTGGTTTCCAGGTGACGCTAGTACAGCCGGCACTATTTTAGAAATCAAGCAATGGTGGGATAGTCTCAATACACTCGGTCCGGACATCGGTTACTTTCCAAACGCCAAAAAGTGCTGGATCATCGCAAAGCCTGAAAAGGAAGCACTGGTCAGAGAAGCTTTTAAGGATACAGTCATCAACGTGACAGTAGAGGGGCAGAGGCATCTTGGAGCTGTGATAGGCTCAAGAGATTATCGGCAGGACTATGTCAACGAGAAAGTAACTAGCTGGGTTAATGAAGTTGCTCAACTTGCTGAATTTGCACGGGCTCAACCGCAGGCCAGCTATGCCACCTATACGTTTGGTTTAAAACACCGTTGGACGTATTTTCTAAGAACTCTCCCTGATATCCAAGATCTATTAGAGCCACTTGAGGAGGCTATTTCCCAGGTTCTTATACCAGCAATCGTAGAGCGCAAGTGCAGCAAATTGGATAGAGATATTCTAGCACTACCAGTGCGCCTACGCGGCCTTGGCTTGAGCAACCCATGTCACGAGGCGGCACGCGAATACGCCTCGTCTATCCAGGTGACATCTCCTCTCGTCGAACATATCGTGTCTCAAACTCATCAATTTCCCGACGAGTCCTTCATCAAGTCTGGGCGTCAGGCTGTCAAACATGAAAAAGCTCAAGAACTTTCAGAGATTGCAGAGAACCTAAGTAAAGTTGTTCCACGGAAGACCAAGCGAGCTCTAAAACTAGCGCAAGATTAAAAGGCTCCTCTGTATGGCTCACAGTTTTTCCCCTTCAAGAGCAGGGTTTTAACCTCAGTAAGAGAGAGTTTCGCGATGCTGTTAAGCTACGATATGATTGGCCGTTCGATGACATTCCATCAGTATGTGCGTGTGGAGAAAACTTCACAGTAGATGACGCAATGATTTGCAAACGAGGGGGTTTTGTAATCCAACGTCATAACGAGTTGAGAGACCTCGAGGCCGATCTCTTGAGTATGGTGTGTGGTGACGTCGAAGTCGAGCCAGTTCTCCAAGACATCGCTGAAGAACAGTTCAGTAGAGGGTCCAATAGAGCACAAGACGCAAGATTGGACATTCGGGCGCGTGGCTTCTGGGATACCCAGAACTCGGCATTCTTTGATGTGAGGGTTTGCCACCCTAATGCCGAGTCTTACAGGGACCAGGAGCCGCAGCAGATCTATCACATCCATGAAAACGACAAGAACAGGGTCCGAAGTTGCGCCTTCCTGGTCGCCAATGCGACTAAAAATTGAGTGCTGGCGACTTATAAAGCTGATTGTTATTGTGGACTTTCAACGTTCAGAGAAAGTGATTTATAAGAATAAACCTCGAAGCTATTTGCCAACAGATCTCTTACTTTTTGTCCTGTTGATGTTTTTGAATTAAAAGTGAAACAAATGTTCCGGTTAATCTACCTCCACAGCAGTACGATCCACTACGATCGGTACGAGTTGAACGTTTCCAAGCCTCTACGTTTTTTTCAGCGGTTTCCACTGACGTACAGTAAATACGTTGAATATGGGGAATTATAGTGTGTCCATATATGTCTACAGAACTATGCGCAGCTGTAGTACACTAAATTTCCCATATATAACGCCTTTAAATACGTATTGCAGGTGCACAAAGCCAGATGCTCTCGTGTTATCCTCTACAATAAAATGGTGCAATGCAGAAGCTCCTTCCCCTTTCTTTATACACCAGGCCCGGTTGTTCAAAGGCTGGATAGCGCTATCCACCGGATAAATATCTATCCAGTGGATAGTGGAATTAGCTTTCCCATTACTTATCCGCTGGATAGTGATTTATCCGGTGGATAATGCTATCCAACGTTTGAACAACCGGGGCCAGGTAAACATTATTTCGGTGGACTGGTACGAGTAATGTGGCACGGTTGTGGCCTGGTAAGAGTAACATGGCGGCTTGACTCGCATTTCTGTTTCGTGGCAGTTACGGAAGAAATAGAGTTTTGAAATAATCATTGCAGTCATGAGCAGATGGCTTTCTGTACTTGCGTTCTAGGAAAAGTAACTTGTTGGGAAAAAAATGAATAAGTACTTCACTCATACACGTACGGATGCTTTCTTGTATTGGGAACGGGAAATAGTGCAATTTTTCAGCAGAAAAATGTCCATACCATGCATTTTTTTTAGTTAAAACTTTTTTTTAAAAAAGGGAGGGGGGATTTTTGGCGACTACAATTTCCCCTGTGGCGACCAAAAATTCATATTTGATTGGCAGTTGGCGCCTACATAAAGAAGTTAATTTCGGACCCTGCAAGAAGCGGTTGTATTCGAGGAGAGTGTTGGATGTTGAGCATGGTTCGTTCACGCCGCTTGTATTTACAACTACTGGAGGGATGGGGAAAGAATGTATAAGGTACCATAGTCGACTGGCTGAACTGATAGCCGCCAAGAAAGGAGAACAATACTCGCAAACAATTTCCTGGATTCGAGCAAGGACATGCTTTGCACTCCTTCGGTCGGCCCTGGTTTGCCTTCGAGGATCGCAGGTGAAGCGCCGTACTGCGTTTGATTACAACAATTGTGATATTAAAATCGTAAATGGTTTGAACCCAGGAGTCATGTCATAATTAAGTGAAGTACGATCGTACGGGTGAATGTAGTCCTGAGAAGGACTGTTTGTGGTGACATTGACTGACGTTTCGACAACCTGAGCGGAAGTCATCATCAGAGTCAAGTGATTTGTGTAACGTCAGTAGATGGTATAAGTACTCTGGTCGTTGATGTGATTGGTCAACGAAGTCGTGATGTTATTGGTCGACTGTCAGTTAAGCCTAGTTGTCATTGGCTGTGAAGACTGTACACAGTGATTGGTGCGTTTCGATCCGTCTTTTGTTAGTCTAATGTGTGTACGTGTATTGTTAGTAAAATTAGTCGGTCTGTTGTTTGTCTGTTGTAAACAGTGATTGGTGCGTTTCGATCCGTCTTTTGTTAGGCTAATGTCTGTACGCGTGTCGTTGTCGGTCAGTCTGTTGTTTGTCCGTTGTTTATGTCGTCGACAAGTCGTTTGTAAGGTGCGGGAAGTTGTAAGCAACGGTTTAGTGGTGTCTGTTCTAAGTTAGTAAACCAGCTTTCCAGTACGATCCGTTGGTAGTAATTAGTACTGTATGTAACGCATTCGGCAGAGTCCCAGTCGATTCTGTGGTTTGTCTGTAAATGGTGTTCAGCAATGTTATTGTTGAGGTCGCCATTTCTCGTCGCTCGTTTGTGTTCAGTCAGTCTTGCGTTCAAGTTTCTGCCGGTCTCACCGATATAGGTGGCCTGGCAGTCGCAGCATTTGATCTTGTAAACTGCTCCTTGTCTGTTCTTTGGTTCGTTTTTGTCCTTAACGTTCGTCAGTAGTTGCCGTAAAGTGGTGATGGGTTTGTGAGCAACACGGATGTTGTAGGGCTGTAGGATGCGTGCAATGGTTTCAGATGTGCCTTTGATGTAAGGTATCGTAGCTGTGGTGACAGGTGTGGCGTTCGTGTTCGTAACGTTAGGTTCTGCACGGTAGGTGTTGCGTCTAACGAAGTCGCGGTTGTAGTTGTTTTTACTGAAAACGTTGTTTAAGTACTCACGTTCGTCTGTTAAACTGTCGTGTGAATCGCAAACTAGTTGCGCTCGTCTCGTTAGGGTACGTATTGTCGTTGCTTTGTGTGAAGTAGGGTTGTAAGAGGGTTTACGGTCACTTCGTTCCACGGTCAGATCGTTCCAAGTCAGATCGTTCCACAATATAGTCAGGTCGTTCCACATTAAAAGTCAGATCGTTCCACGATATAGTCGGATCGTTCCACGATATAGTCGGATCGTTCCACTTATAAATAGTAAAAGAAAACCGTCCTGTGTAATAAAGTAAGCGGACAAAACGAGTTTACTGTGGTTACCGATGTGACTTAGAACCCAGTCCCAGGTTTAGCACAAAACACCCCCGAGTCTCGTACCCAGTCTCACTTTCTCTTATGTGCCTTATCCCTCTATAATGTTTTCTCTAATCGCAAAGTAATGTTTATCTCGTTGTTCGTATTGGTCATTGCTTTCATATATTTGGTGGCTCCTAAAGGAGCCGTTTGTTGGTGTAAATGTTGCAGTCTTATTCTTATTTAGTAGTCTCCCCTCGGTCCATTGAGGTAGGAGCACGCTTTCAGCAGCTGCTTTGCGGATCGTTCACTTCCTTCAAATTCCTCCCACAAACCAAACAACTTCGACTGCAACTGGCGGTACTTGAGACGCTGTATGCGCTTGAGCTTCTTGTCAGAAACAAGACGGATCTGCAGGGCGGTGAGACGAGCTTCCCTGTGAAGGAGCTGGATGAGGATATACATGGGCAGCTGACCACGTCCTGAGGCTCGGCGGTTGAGACCATGGTGCCATCCTTCGATGTCGTTGTTGCTCCTGACTGCCTTTTTAAACACTGTCCAGTCTGCGGGTTTCCATGTAGAGCCACTAATCCAGGTGCTGGACACATACTCTGCTAATGGCTGGAGCGGCAATGGTGCTTTGCGTTGGAGCCTCTGGAACATGGGTATAATCTCATTTTCAGGCAGGAAAGGCAGTGCCATCAACTTTCTAATTAAAGAGTAGGTCCCGCGGTCACAGTTGTAGGCAGACTGTAAACCAAGTTCCTGTACCTAGTAGAAAACATAGGGAAATATGTTTCAATTTTATATTTCTGATTTAAGGAATGACTAAATTAGATAATTAGACGATTTGATTTATTTTAAACGGATGTCATGTGATTTGATTTGTGACGAGAAATTTTTGATTTTTGATTTCAGGAATGACTAAATCAGATAATTAGACGATTTGATTTATTTTAAACGGATGTCATGTGATTTGATTTGTGACGAGAAATTTTTGATTTTTGATTTCAGGAATGACTAAATCAGATAATTAGACGATTTGATTTATTTTAAACGGATGTCATGTGATTTGATTTGTGACGCGAAATTTTTTATTGAACATCATCTCACCTTTCTCCATAGAGCCTGTGTCCAGTGGAACACACAGCCCTGAAGTACTGCCTGTGGGATGACGTCTCGTAGTGCTCTCCAGACTGCTCTTTCGAAGTCTAAGGTGACTTGCTGTACGGCTGGCGCTGAAGGGAGGATCTCAAGAAGGTGCCTGAAGACTTTACGGTAGTCGCTTTTTCTTCGACCAGACATGAGCACGAACAGGAGAGGAACTTGTTTGGCGTGGTCGTCATGCCTGACAAAGGCATTAACTGATAACAGCTGGGTGAAAGGATGTCTACAGAGCTTAAAGGTGCCATCAACATACCAGGACTTCGCTCGTGCAAGGTGCTCCAATTGCTCCAAGGTGGCGAACATAAGATGTCTTCGGTCGCGAACTGTTACATCTCCTCGCAGGAACCCGTCAGGAATGTGATCCTCATCCAGTTGGAAACTAAGATCAGTCGGGTCTTTAGGTCTCAGCTTCTGGCGGTGTCGGTTGGCTACTCTTGTAATATACTCGGGCCTCGGTAAGCACGGACATGGGGCGTCGTGTAAATCTTCTAAGAGCACCTCTTCTACGATCGCGGATGCTGGTCTGAAGACATCGACAACTGCTTTTGCTTTTACTTTCGCGGTAATAGTGGCTGCTAACGCTGCGCCAACTTCTGCAGGGTGATTGTGGGCGTTTGTACCGAGCTGGAAAACATGGTTGGCGCGCTCTATCACACTGGCTCTACATGGGTTGACCTAGTAAAGGAGGGAAAAAAGACACTTAGTCCTTGCCTTAATTTAAGATAATTATATAATAGTCTTTGTAGCCAATAGAATTATGTTTACCTTGGGTCTTATAGTGCACACCCAATCAGTAGCATTGGCTCGACGACGTTTAACGCCATAGCTGTATCCACGGCTGTCTATCAACTTCGGTTTGCCCTTCGATGTGGAGTCGCTGATAATCTGGAAGGTGACTGCAAACGGTGTATCATCCTCTCTAGCGGACGGTTCAGCAATGGACGACTCATCCAGGGCGGGATCGTCAACAGGTTGATGGATTACTGGTTGACAGATTGGTGATAGATCGAAGGCAGGTAGGTCAGATTGATCAGAAACAGGTGGATCGTAGACAGTGGAGTCGAAGTTGTCAAAAAGAAGTGGAGTGCTTTCAGCAAGAGGGACGAGCTCGCACGCTGAACAGCGCCAGTCGATGGAACCACCGTTTTTTACTGCAGTGCGGTAATCCGATTGGGTTATTCCTGTGCCACAGGTTCGGTGTTGCCAACGAAGGCAGCCATCACATTGGACACCCTCTTGACGTGGACGGACAATCAGCTGACATGAAATGCACGCGCACGCAGACATGGTAACTAGATAGCGATAACTGGATAACTCGAATGAACTTGATTAGCGAATGCTGTTGCGATATGAATGCCCGAAAAAAAGTGCCCTTTTTATATACACACGTTGGATCAAAAGTTTCACGAGGAAGAAATCACGCTATTTGATTGGATGAATCTTTTTTGGGACACAATGACTTATTAAAGCTGTTCTCACCTCGAATTAACATAACTTCACACTTTGCGCGTGGGTCTTGTAAAAAAAAAGGCGGATGTTGGTTGAGCATAAAACAGCATAAAACAGTACGTTAGGCGTTAAGGAGTTCCTTTAAGTCAATTTATATTTAAGGATTTCGTGTATTTTTCAGATTGGTATGAACGAATATAAACAAACACAGACGTAAAGCTCTTGATGAGTCTTTCATTTGACGGTGAACTTGTTCGACGCACAATGACTTAAAATTCTCACCTCGAATTAACATAAGTTCACACTTTGCGCGTGGGTCTTGTAAAAAAAAAGGCGGATGTTGGTTGAGCATAAAACAGTTACCAGTACGTTAGGCGTTAAGGGGTTCCTTTAAGTCAATTTATATTTAAGGATTTCGTGTATTTTTCAGATTGGTATAAACGAATGTAAACAAACACAGACGTAAAGCTCTTGATGAGTCTTTCATTTGACGGTAAACCTGTTCGACGCACAATGACTTAAAATTCTCACCTCGAATTAACATAAGTTCACACTTTGCGCGTGGGTCTTGTAAAAAAAAAGGCGGATGTTGGTTGAGCATAAAACAGTTACCAGTACGTTAGGCGTTAAGGGGTTCCTTTAAGTCAATTTATATTTAAGGATTTCGTGTATTTTTCAGATTGGTATAAACGAATGTAAACAAACACAGACGTAAAGCTCTTGATGAGTCTTTCATTTGACGGTAAACCTGTTCGACGCACAATGACTTAAAATTCTCACCTCGAATTAACATAAGTTCTCACTTTGCGCGTGGGTCTTACTAAAAAATAGGCGGGTGTTGCTTGAGTCGAATTAGGCCTGTTTCAAACGTCGCGCCACTGCCGTGTCGAACTAAATTGAATTCGACCCGACTGTGGCACTGACGACTATAGTAGTCGTTTCAAACGTCGAATTTATTTCAGTCGAGTTAAAAGCTGTTGCTGTAAACATGCGTCAAACCACAACAAACTGGTTTTGCTGTCAACTACTAGCGCAGATTGGTATGAACGAATATAAATAAACTGATGGACATTGTCTTTCAACTGAGGGTAAACCCACATGAACATGAATCGATCTGAACGTGTAAACATTCTATATCGTAATAGAGATCTGACTTTTTCGTGGAACGATCTGACTTTTTCGTGGAACGATCCGACTATATCGTGGAACGATCTGACTTTTAATGTGGAACGACCTGACTATATTGTGGAACGATCTGACTTGGAACGATCTGACCATGGAACGAAGTGACCGGATACCGAAATGGCGACCTCAACAATAACATTGCTGAACACCATTTACAGACAAACCACAGAATCGACTGGGACTCTGCCGAATGCGTTACATACAGTACCAATTACTACCAACGGATCGTACTGGAAAGCTGGTTTACTAACTTAGAACAGACACCACTAAACCGTTGCTTACAACTTCCCGCACCTTACAAACGACTTGTCGACGACATAAACAACGGACAAACAACAGACTGACTGACAACGACACGCGTACAGACATTAGCCTAACAAAAGACGGATCGAAACGCACCAATCACTGTTTACAACAGACAAACAACAGACCGACTAATTTTACTAACAATACACGTACACACATTAGACTAACAAAAGACGGATCGAAACGCACCAATCACTGTGTACAGTCTTCACAGCCAATGACAACTAGGCTTAACTGACAGTCGACCAATAACATCACGACTTCGTTGACCAATCACATCAACGACCAGAGTACTTATACCATCTACTGACGTTACACAAATCACTTGACTCTGATGATGACTTCCGCTCAGGTTGTCGAAACGTCAGTCAATGTCACCACAAACAGTCCTTCTCAGGACTACATTCACCCGTACGATCGTACTTCACTTAATTAATGGTGATATTGAAATCGCAGCTGTCGAAGCAGCCATTAACGTTGTTTAGTGTTTGTTTTCTTTTTTTCTTAGCAGCCTTGTATAGGGTTTTAGTTTTGCCATTCGCCTTTCGCTTTTCTAGTTTTGTATCTCGATAATAAAATCTAAGTAATCGAACTCCAAGAAACAAAGGGACACATTCCATCTTAATCATAATGATTTTTTTATGACTTGTAATTTTGCATCTATTAACAACGTTTTTTTTAAAAAGTATCATGCATGAACACTTTTTAACATGAAGTGCAGAATTTGAAAGCGTTTATTGAATTTTTATCTGAACCCTTTCTGTATTTGTTTTCGAAGAATAATTGTAAACAAAGTTTTCCATTATTATTATTATCATTATTAAAATCATCTGTGTTCAATCACAAATGAAACCATTTTTGTTGTTGCTATTTTGCAAAAGAATTGGCTGTGCATATATTGAGTTATGTTTGCCACTGATAAATGTATGTGTAAATTAATTACAGTACATGTACTGTAAACACACTTTACCGTTAGTATCTCTGATTACTCATCAATAGAGTACTAAAGTGTGACGTCACAAAAATGAAATTTCTGAAATTATGGGATTTGTCAGGATATTCTGAAAGAACAATATCCAAGAGGCCTACTTGCCAAAAATGCGCATTTGGGGGCAAATTGTCTCTGAGATCGTAGCCCAGTTATGCTTACAAAATTCCATACAAACCCTTCTAAATTTTTTTTGGGTCAACCCAAAAAAAATTTAGAAGGGAGGAAGAGACAATTTGCCCCAAAATACTCATTTTTGGCAAGTAGGCCTCTTGGATATTGTTGTTTCAGAATATCCTGACAAATCCCATAATTTCAGAAATTTCATTTTTATGACATCATCACTTTAGTACTCTATTGTTCTAATATTATATACAAGAATGTTGTCAGAGGACAATGGACAATGTCAATTTGCACTTGACAGCCAAAGGAGTGACTGGAATCACCATTTCATGGAATACTTAACCTACAAAGTATTGCACAGAATGAAGGACTCACTTGTGTGGGCTGTGATTGAGGAAATCTGGGGAATTCAAGTACAGGATCTTTGTTGTATTTGATAGCCAGTTTTGCTGAGGCTGAAACAGTTTCTGGTGAGAGTCTGTTGTCTATAAATTCATCAAGAAATGATCCTGCGTATCAGAGTAGAAACAAACAAACAGATTAGTTTTTTTACAGTAAATCGATCACAACCACATCCAACATTTCCATATAAACTTTGAACATGTACAGTGTACTGGTTGTACACCTGTAGCCATAAGCTCTGAGTTATTGTTGACCAAAATGCCCACAATTACATGTACACTGTTAGTCTCATCTGTACTTTTGGCAACAAAGTGCTGTGTAAAATTATTGATTTAAACCACTAGAGTCATTATTGCATCATCATTTTGTAGTTAAACACTGTAATGGTATGGAAATTCAAAGTTCTCTTCACAAGTGTGGTGTTGGATTGACATCAGACCTGCTATTATTTCCCAATTTTCAATTGCCATCTCAACTTTCAAGAAATAAAAATTGAAATGAACGTGAAATGGACAATAGTTCATAGTAATTTCCTGGCTGGACAAGGGGGTGAAGAGGTTTATAGCCCTATATGAAGCATCAACCCAAAGGCCAGACCACAACACTGGGATTACTGATTGGCAGTTGGCTCAGTTGGAAAGAGTTTCACAGATTTATGTCCAATCTTTAGGAGAAAGCCACTGCACACGCACCATAATGGAGTCAATTCAGTACAGCCACTGACTGCATTTAATAATTTTTAATTAGGTGTTCTTGGCAAGATATTATGATTGTGCATCAATGGCATAACATGTACAAATTAAAAATAACCAAAGTGGCTAAACTGAGTCAATGAACTCAGAGAATGAATTATAAACCACTCAGAGATACAAGGTTTTGATTCCTTTGTTATGAAACATTACTGGAACAGGGCTGTACCCTTGCAGTGCATGGTTATCCCTGGTGACTTGCTTTCACCTGGGTGACCCGGAAATAAATTATTTAGCTTTTGCACCAAACTTATATGCTGGGTGCCTATGGATTTCAAGGGTTTAGAGATTTATAGTGGGCACCCAACTGCTTTTCTTTAGAGCACAGCCTTGTGGAAGCTCAAAAGCCCAACAATCATGAACATTTTACATTTCACACATGAAAATATTATTGGTCTTTAGTAGTGTCAAATTAATTTTAAGTGTAATAGTTGTCCTGAGACATACAAATGTATCTCTAGCATCCCACACAAAATTGTCAAAAGCAAGTTCCTCCTCTTTGGTGGAACTTATTAAATTATTATTATTATTATTATTATTATTTATCTTGATAAAAATTATTTGTCTTTCATTTTGCCATTTTTATGACTGTTGTAATTAGTATACCAAAGGTGTGGTTCCAGGAAATATCCATTCACAAGTACCTCCTCCAGGGAATGTTTTTTGGTTTGCACCCCCACCCTGATGGAATTTCCAATTTAGCTCCACGTTTCTTTAAAAATGTTTGCCTTTCCAACCCCCCCTTCACCTTACTTCCCCCTTTCCATTGACCTTCCAAGGGGAGGTATGGATATTTTCTTGAATTACACGATACAGTATACATGTACATGTATGCCAAGCATTATGCACTGGTCAACAGACAGTACAAAATGTTTAATAGAAATCAAAGGAGCAAGCAAAGGTCGTTAGATCAGACTCACACCTACCACTCAGAAATGGCATAGCCATTTTTTGAGGAACAAAGAACTGTGGTTAATCGTCATCAGCATCCAATGCTGGGGCTTACTGAATTTAAAGCTTTTTTTATATGTATCCAATTAAAGTTATATTAAGAGCAGTACATTGTATATGAACAATCTGGAGTAAATCTGGAGTAAATCTCAGAGGAAGTACCAGTACCAGTGATTTATAAGCTGTTTATGCCCACTTCCAAGTTAATTGATAATGGTTGAATAAATGTACAGTAACCAGGGGTTTCATTAGAAGCCCGCATGCAGCAAAAACTGCCACCTACTTTGTCAGAATTTACCTGTCAGTCTGCCACCTATTTTGTCTAGATTTCACTAAAATGATTAAAAATAATTAATCAGGTCACCGCTTAATTTAGCTAGCTCAGACGGCTATTTCAAAAATAATTATTGAAACCCCTGTTAGAGTGACTAAGAAGCACAAATGATAATGAGCAGTTCTCATTGGTAATAATATTGCACATGTGTATTCTTGAAAAACAGACAAATCGTAATAGTACAAAAAGCCAAAAATTAATAATGTTGATTATCAGAGAATAATTACCATCCTCCCGGGATCTGAAATCTGGAAATTGTTTCTTTTGTGTCAACCCCAATAATTTACCCACCCCTAGTACACCAATACCTTTCCAGAATGTAAGTACCCCCCTCCTACAAAATTGTCCCAGTCTCTCCCCAAAAGCAGTGATGACAGCAATAGCAAAATTGTACAGATGTATAGTCAGTTTCTGTGAGATTGGTTGATCACAGCATGCAGTGATGAGCCAAAATGTCTTGAATTTGTGCAAAATTTCAATTTACATAATTATTACAGTTGCATGTATACCTGTAGCTTTGTTTAAAGAAAATAATATTACCCCGAGTCATGTTAAAGTAAAGAGATGAATGAACCTGTACAAAGATTCATTCAATGACCAGGGGACTCCTGGATAATCCTGACCAGGAGAGTTGGTAATTAAGGATAATTATACAGCCTGTATGGATGACATTTTGATGCTATCAGCTTAATGTCAAGACTGGGCCTCTCAGGAAGGGGGACAGGGTATTCTTTCACCAGTATAGCCCATACAGGGATGTGTGACCAGGTAGGGTAAAGTTTTTTTTGCTGCTGATCTAAACAAAGATGGTATATGAAAATGAGTCTTTCCTGATCAAGGACTTGACCAACTTCATCTAGACAGTATTAAGGCAGGGTACACCTGATTTTCTGTGGACAATTTTTGTTTTCCTTACAAATTTTTGACATTTAGGTATCCAAGTTAACTTTTGAAAAACGTTTTCTTAAAAATTTTGAATTTTTCTGTCTTAACAAGCAATAATTTTAATTATTCATAACAAAATTTGGGGATTGTTGATCAGTTTAATTTGTGTTTTGAGCATATACACTGTACAGGGCTCAAGGCTAATGGTAGCCAGCTAGCCACAGACAAGTAAAAATTCTGTTTTGGCTAGTAGGTTTTATGCTTCACTAGCCATTTTGGCCAGTGAAAATGTTAGCACAAGACATGTGCACTAGGCACTGGGCTAGTAAGCTGAAAAGTTAGTCTCGAGCCCAGGTATAAGTTTTGATGGTCCTCAAAGCCTTGAAGCCATTGCCGGATTTCATACCGTGAAAATGTGTGGATTGCCAGACACTTGTCTGGAAATGTCTGGAAATCCATACATTTCTTAGCAAAGTTTGGAGTTTTTGAATGGCTGTATCTTGTTCAATATTGGCCCAGTGGACACGAAACTTGAGGATTTTGTAAAGCTCGGTGTGCTCTTTCAGAATTATATGGGTCTTGTGTTGTTAATCCCATAATACAAGGACTCCGGCAATGGCATTGAAGCACGTGTTTGACACTTGCTTTTCTTCTTTACAGCCAACTTTGATTAATCACCATTAAATGTGTTTCAAACATAATTATTCCTACACTTAAATCACAAATTGAAAATAATTCATTTCATCAAATCTAGGAGGAGTTAACTGTCTTTTCTCAAGTAACCAAAGTCTACTCATGCCAACAGGTGGTCCAATAAAATGCTTGTTTTCATGTTATACTCTCCTTTCTGATGTAACAAAATATTTTTTTTTCCAGAAACTTTATAAGTTTTAAAGTGGTGTTAACGTCATGTATTGTTTGAAATGATATCGTTAATGTGAGAATGGTTTAAAAAATGCCCTGTTTTACAGTCCGAATTACCTCAGGTCTCTTATTCAAAGTGAGTCTTAGTGCTCATCCTTTCATATGCAAATCAATTTTCATTCATAGGCAAATTAAACTCATTTATTGATTTGCATATGAAAGAATGAGCACTAAGACTCGCTTTGAAAAAGAGGCCTGAGGTAATTCAGAAATGGCCTATTCAAATAATTAGTTTTCAATCAACCAGCTTGTTCATGCAAACATATACAATTTTGTGTTCTGTACATGCATACCACGAGCTAAAACCGATTTCTACACCATAATTACCTGTTGGCACTTCTGTTGATGTTGAGGATTTTTCATGATAATCAAAAACAACTGAATGAGCATTTTCAGCTGCACTGCCAGCCACCTCCTCTGTGTTCAAACCATTATAGCTCATACTTCCTCCACAAACAACCTTAAAGCAAAGTGTATTGGGGAGCAAAGAGATTGTGTCCCCACTAAGCAGTTCTTGAGCCTCATTTCTTTTCAAGACCACAAATTTCTCCTTCATACAAGCTTTATAAAATGTTGGGTTTGAGTGAATCTGTTGAGGGTAAAACGTGAATTTGTTAATACAAGTCATGTACTTATAACTGCTAACAGCTTAGTGGTTGAGCAACACTTACGTAAGCTTACTGTTACGAGACAAATGGATCCAGAAATCACACAATTCAATTTAAGCTTACACTGTAACAGTATCTTTTTAAGGATTGGAATTAAGCATTAAGTCTTAAAACAGAATAATTAAGCTTACTGGCAAAACTGAAAGCTTTCCATCAGTAAGCTCCACCAACGCATGTGATCTTGACACTCGTTTGTCTGTAACCTTTTGGTCAAAGAATAAACATTGGAAAAAAAAAACATGGAAACTACAGAAAAACAAGATCAACAAAATGACCAGCTCCAACAATGAACACAGCTCTCACCCCGAGAAAAGGACCTCTTCCAATGGTAGTCTTGCCAACGGGAATTGCGATGTCTCTTCCTCCATCTTGAGGCCTCAACAGAAAAGTGGCCATTGTCATCGTGTCTTCATACTTTTTAATTACAATTTAAGACCTCCAACCACAGAAGGTTCGTGTTATAAACGTACCATAAAATTAATTAACTTTCTCTCACTGTATCATTGGGACAAACCCGTTGGAAGTAAACACTAAATCGTATATGGGACATGGTATGTCTCCTAAGTGAGGCAGGCATAGGCTGGCAATGCGTGCAAAACCGAGCGTCTGGCTCCGGTCTAATGATCTGGGCTCAGTTGTTCGAAGCATGGTTAGCGCTAACCGAGGTTAAACACCATGACAACCTATAGGTTTTAATAGAACTTAACCAATGGTTAGCGCTAACCATGCTTTGAACAACTCGGCCCTGTTGTTCACTTCTGTTGGTCAATCCAAAATCAGTTCAGGTCGCATCTGTAATGAACACTTTCACGGTCTATGGTGCTATCTTAATATAGGATGAAATACAAATGAAATTGCTTTTTGCCGTTGTTTTTGGTCAAAACTCTGCTGAAACGTGAAATCGTTTTATGATCTCAGTAAAATCAAGCAGCAGATATTTTTGTGTACTGCTTCCCCACAGACGCAGCACCACAGTCCCTTTATTCAGATGGGAAATTAGATCGTTGTAAAACCACGAGGTCCATAAACCGGTAAAACAAAATTGTTTTTTCAGTGAAATTTCGGGGAATCTGAATATTCTTGTTATAGATGAATTCATTTGCATTCAGGCTTTTTAACTGTTTGTTTGTTTGTTAAGAATTTTTTTGCTTTTCCCGACATTTGACAGAAACATTTCTCGTATGAACACTTTAGAAATGTAGGTTTTTATGTAGTTATCGGCCCTAGCACTCGGTTTGCAAATGGTTTGCCCTTGTAGCTATTCTTCAAACCTTTCACGTACACTGCGACGAAAAATCAGTACCCCTTTCTTCTACTTCAAAAGTAACCTAAGGCCTCATTTTTTTCCGGAAGCGTAACCATTAAATTGTCCTGCCACGCTCAGAGTTTGCTGCAGTTCTTTTTAATGCTCGAATTTGAAAGCTACTATTTTGGTTTTCAACAAAAAAAAAAATGGGACTGTCCTTTCACATACTACATCTACATCTACATCTACATGTTTTTCAGCACTCGGCAAAGTCCCATTGACTTATGGCTGTTATGCGTGTGGCCTCATACACCATAAGCCTTTTAGAGACATCAACGCCAAGCCGGCCACTTGCTGAATAGAACAGGTCAGCACTAGGGGTGGTCACAGCCAGGGTTCGTTACGTCCCTAGTGGTTCTTGAACGTCCCACAGAATTAATTGTGAAGGTATAGCCCACGATATCAGGAGCAGCCCTCATGAAAGGACACTTTTAACTCAGAGTTCTTTATGCGACAGTTCAAAATGGTGCTTTGTCAGTGGCACCATCAACAATGATGAACTGAACAGTCTCATCTGACGCCTGAAGATCAAAGTTTTAATTTACCTGACACATACTAACAATAGCATGGCTCAGTAAATTTGGCGACCTTTTCACTTTCATGTACTTTCGTGGCAGAATAAATGAGGAAGAATCGATCCAGCGGTTGCAAAGACCAATACTTCCACCAGAAAGATGCTTCTATGATAAACAGAGGAATTAATCTATGGTAGTTGTAGTTACAAGGCACTTCCTTTTTACTGCTGTTTCAACCAGCTTCGGTGTAGTCGTTGTTTGGAATACCACAAAAGCCAGATTGCGAATTGTCCTTTGAAACTCAATGGATTAATTAGAGAAACATCTGCTTCAAAGTATCGACGAGTATACCTCACTGTAGTTAAACGCAGATCAGCTTTGTCATAGGCGGACACTATTCAAAAGATCATAAACGTTTATAAAATCGACTTTATATTGACGTCTTTTGAACACACCAATCAAGAGCTGCTCAGTCGGCGTCATAAACATTGTCGACAAGATGTCTGCGGAAAAAGGAGAATTTGTGCTTTTGAAAGGTGGCGAAGACACTGATCTTGACCGAAGGGATAGAAAACCAAATCGATACCGTCGCAAAACTTGCATCGCAACTTAGGTGCTTTCTACGGGGGTTGCCTGGTGAGGCGAGCCCCTAAGATCGGCTGCAAGAACGACGAGAAAGATTCTGACAATCAAACGGAAGCTCAAGATCTGGGAACACTTCACAAGGAAGCAGCCAACAGGATAACCAAAGAAGGAATACAGAAACATTTAAAGTAAGTAAACAGTTGCACATTACAGCTGACCGTGTTGGTTGAACTTCGTGCAGCCACGTAGTTTTAGATGATATTATTAGGGTGTGGACGGCCGCCAGATTCGGCTCAGATTTGATCCAAATTGTTCCAGGGTTTAAAAATTTAAAAATATATTATCTGACAGGCTGCTGTTAAGTTATTTCTCTTTTGGGCGGAATATTCGCTCCTTTTCCCATTTCCTCTCTCTGTTTGAATGTTTACTCATGTACAGATGTGAAACTGTCCTCCTGCTTCCAAACCTTATGTTTGGCGCTTATTGGGACAGAAAATTCAGTGCAATACAATCATCAGAGTTCACTACTGCGGATCAGGTTTTTCCTGGGTTTATACTGTGATAAATAATCAGTTCCGCCGTCTATTGGCACTTGATATCTCGGCTCCAGAAAAAAAATATAATTTCTAGAAGAAATCCTGCTTCTGTGTCATGCAGCGTGGTAGGTTGAATGCATTTCCACTCATTTCTCGTCAAAACACGACTTAAACAGCATGCATTCACTGAACGAGTCTTTTAGCTTGGCATCTCACAGAGTGCAACCCATGGTTGGCCAGAAATCCATTCGGACTGGTTTATTTATGAAGTATTTATCGCAAAACAGAACTGAAGGCATTTTCAAACCAGGGTTAATATGCATGATCAGAAGTAAAAAAGATTGATCATGACTACAAATTCAGGTAATTCGGCACTAAAAAAGTTTCGGTGTAAAACTAAGGCACGTTTTTCAAGCATTAAATCAGTCGACACAGGATGATACGATTGTCGTTTTTAATCTTCAGGGGAAAATTTGTCTCGTAGCCGGACACATCGCCAAAAGTAAGTCGAAGTATCTGCACCAGTGAAATGGTCGAGTTTTCTGTGTGCAGTTGCACCGGAGAGTTTTGACGTCGAGTTGAGTCCATATCTCGGCTATAACATCCAAGCTATGAGGATGAAAAATCGTCAGTTAATAAAGAGTGCGCTTTGACTTGGCAACAGGCTCATATGTTTACTTAGGGTTCTCTTTGAACTTTTTGCATAAATAAGCCTCCATCACCCGCTTGTCAACTGCGCCAGGGTTTGACTATTATTGGTTAAGAATATATGCACTTGTAAATGTTTTCATTTTTTCCCTTTTTACATCAGTAAACTTTATTTCCTTGGTTTCATTATCTGATTCCTACTTTACACTTAGTTCTGTAAGTTTATTCTAATGTATTGTATGTGAAAACTTAAGTCTACTTAGTACTGTAATTGTAATTCTACTTGGTATTAGTATTGTTGTATTCTACTTAGTATTGTAGTTCTACTTAGTATCGTAATTCTATGCGTCTAGCCACTGCTCGCCTCGAATAGCTGTAACTAACTGCGAGCAGTGGTACATTATATTTTGTATGTTTCAGTTATCTTAAACTTGAACTTGAACTTGAGTTATGTATGGTGATTCTATTGTTCATTACCCTCGATAATACCCGGAATATCCAACTTTCCCGAGGAGTTTTCCAATCGAGATTCTTTTAAACGCGTAACTACAGGGAAAAGCATTTACGGTTGTTCTTCGATAAAATCTGCATGATTTTGAGAATCAAATCAACCGCTTTGGTATACATGTTATACTGAATAAATTTATACAAACACTCTAAATTGTCAGCGCGCGCCTTAAGAAATTATTCCTAGCACCTGGAACTATATTCAGTCTTGTTTCCGACGAAATAGATCGTCATTTTCACGAAATGCCAACGGAAAAGAGGAAATGAACGGGTGTCACCAGTTTACATGTTATATTTTTTTTTTAAGGTAACGCCTGCTATTTAATCCCGAGTCAGTCAAGCTTTGCCTGTGGTAATTTCCATGTTTTTATTTTTGGCATTGATGCCATGACATTTTGTTAGATGGAAGACTATTTTTCTTTTGTACCGCAGGTTTTGTGCGGGTTGCCTTGAATATAGCAAATGTACGTTCTTCCTGCCTTTGAAATTATACTGAGTTCCGTTTGATTCTTGTGAAAGAGAAACGAGGACGCTTGGCTCTAACCATGGACGAATGATTCCAATAAAAAATCAAAACGGAATTTACTACTTCTACAATGTCCACCCGGATGATAAAATGTTTCCAGCCAATTAAAATGTAGTTTAGAAATTTGCTTCCCTAGATCTAGTGGTGAATGACACTTATCCAATTTGGAAAACATGGATAACATTTGCTGACAACTAAAATATGGCTAAAATTGTAACTGAAAACTGACAGCCTAACATCATGTGAAACGTTGCTAAGAATTAACTTTATTGACAAATAATAGATGGTTTGCAAGACCTTGGGAAATTACTTCTTAATAGAATATTCATCGGCTCATAAACCAAAAAGGATCTGATGCAGTAATAAACGCTGGTTGAACTAGAGGTCTTTTGCGGACGCAAACTGAATCAGTTGTTTGTGGCATATTTATCTTTTCACCCTTTTTTTAGGTTAGACAAGTTCAATTTAAAATTTAAAAAAAAGTACATGGAAGAATCAAAATATTTCTTGAAGGAAATGCAGAAGAATCTATAGATGATATTGACAAGGCTAAATTTTTGTCCGATTTTCTTGATCAATCTTAATCATATGTCATTTATAAGTCTAAATATTAATGTAAGGTCGGACAAAAATACACTGAATCTTTTTTGGCCGTCCAATAAATTACAAGGAAATCGATGCTTGTCTTCTATAACAAATTTTGATTTCAAAAAGTACGCCCCCAAGTCCAAAACAATTGCTGCGAGCCTCTTTAAATAAGTCACAGCTGATGGCTAATCAAAATTTTAACTTATCGCTGGTGCTCGCAGCTTCAGTCAAGAGTTTCACCTTGTGTCATCGCCGCCATTTTGGTGGAAGTCAACAATAGATCTCTCATTAGCTCATTTTGTTCATCCACCAGCATTTGTTCATTTCACCATTCATATCTTCGTCTCTAGAGATTGGCTGGAAACCACCAATTGTCATGGGGCTCTAATTATTCGTCGTGTGCACTCCACAAATAACCAGTCGGGGAGGTTTTCCAACTTTCCCGTAATAAAAATGTGTTATCAATGCGTTGAATAATAAACCAATTATCCTGCGCAATC
This sequence comes from Galaxea fascicularis, assembly GCA_948470475.1. Taxonomy (NCBI): domain Eukaryota; kingdom Metazoa; phylum Cnidaria; class Anthozoa; order Scleractinia; family Euphylliidae; genus Galaxea; species Galaxea fascicularis. The sequence goes on from OX419342.1 coordinate 16,643,485, forward strand.
TTGCGGCGGAATTGAGCGTTCTCACTCAACTGACCATTGGCCATATTGGTTTAATGAAACAAAAGAAAGTATTTGCATACAAATAGACTTGAACACCCAGAGGGTTAGCCTTGTACACCTATATGGCCGACGTAACTTCATGTGAAAACGCTCCAACTCCACACTTGGCCTTCTGCCTCATCGGTTAAGTATCAAGCGTTTTTCTTCACAGTTTCGCAGGAAAATTATATTACATTTAGTTTAAAGTAGATTTCTTAAAAATATTACATATTTTTCTTTGGCCTTGATGTCGCACTGATTTCCATAATCTGTTTTATCGTAAATGTTTGTTAGTTGGTTGTCGCCCTTGTACTGGTTTGTGGAATCACTTTTCATTAAACCAGAACACATCCTCCATAACGTCTCTATAAAAGGCGAGTAAAACTGGATCTAATTAACAGTGCATCTTTTAGAGGGTCTCAATAGGGTTAACCGTTAGCCGTGAAATGCCATTGGCCGTGAAAAAATTAATAGCATTAAACGTGACGTTTTATTTTGAAACGTTGAATAAGGAGTGTTTCATGTAAGTTAATCATGGTGGAAAAAGAATAACCGTTAACGGTGAAAAGGTAATTTTTTTAACCTTAAGCCGTGAAGGCTCCAACCCACCATCCCCTCCCCTTCCCCTGTGCCCATTTAGTCCCTCTTGTTACAACATCAGTCACCCAACCTCGTCCCAAGCGTATTCTCGAATTTATTGTGAATATCGAGAAGACCCTGGGGACGAGGCCGTCAGTAACCCGCAACAAAAACAAGAAACCATGCAACTGGTGGTACTGTATGTCTATTGTCTACTTCCAGCTTCCATCAAAAACATAATTATCGAGAAAAGGGGATATTTTTCAATAGCGATTTCAAAATGATTATGATTAAGGTTGAAATCTAAAAGACCTTTTTTTATAACCCTGCACAGAGCGCAATGGTCGTGATTTGAAACGTTTGCCGCGCCAAACTGCCAACAGTATGGCCTCATCTACCAGCTCTACACGTGGTATTACAGCGGATTATATCACAAGTGAAGGCGAATTGAAAGATGATTTTACAGTTGAAGACGAATATATTTACGACGACTATGATTCCGAACCTCTTCTCACATCACAGGCAGATATGGAACTTTCACGGCAGTACCAAGGACGAAAATATTTACTTTTAATTTAAGGCAATATGAAGCCGACGCGAACACTATAATCCCTATGAGGTGTAGATCCAGACGATGTGCTTTGAGGGTTTTTATGGTCTTGTTTTTGACTGGAATTGGTGGTCTGTGTGGATATTTCGTAACTGCAACATACCTTCATTCGTGCAAACAAGCGCTCTTTTATCAAACAGACTCAAGCAGTTTTCACACGCATTTTGTCAATCAAATTTCAAGTAAAAGTATAGAGAAGTTTTTGAGGTAGATTTCGCGCCATAACTGTGGTGCATTGGCTCGTTGACAGAACCTTAATGCAGCGAACACGGTTTCCATGGGTTCTTGCAACATTTTTGGCCAGTTGAGACGCTGCAAACTATGGAGATGCTCAGCCGGTTTGATTTGAACCAAAATATTTACCACTATGTAAGCTAACACAGAATTTATCGTTTCTCCCTGTTTCTTAGTAACTACTTATCGTACGAATTAATAACCAGCGCACGGTTTTCTTTTAGGAATTTACCAAGGTACCTCACCCAGGTGGCTCAAAAATTAGTTTGGAACAAGCACAATATATCCCGAAGGAATGGAAGAGTTATGGACTTGACAAAGTTGAGTTGAAGAAATGTGAAGTGCTACTTTCATCCCCATTGAGACCTGCTGGAAGAGCATCTATTGTAGCTGAGAACGGGCCGGGTCGACTCTCTTCAAGGCTCAGGAAAAGGAAAAGATCCTACAACAGAACGAAAACCACCCCGATGTACTTCCACCATATAATGTTTACTCCAACAGCGGACACGTTACGGTAAATTAATAGGCACTGGGCATTCATAATGAAAACTTAGAATTATTTTGTGCGTGGTTATATACTTAAATGCGAGTGCAAACTTTCCCGACACTGTCGCACGTCCAATATGCACATGCTTGGTGCATTTAAATACCGCGGGTTGGGTTTTGTTGCCAGTTGAAGCAACAACATCTAACAACATACAACGACACCAAACAACACACAGCCTGGTGTTCAAATGCAACCAACATATATTGGATCCAACAATGTTTGATGTTAACTGTGTTTAAGGGTGAAGTTTCCTTGGGCGCTGATGTTTGGTCAAATATAAGCCAACTAAAATTATGGCGCTTTCGGTATTGCTCGAATTCCGTAATAATAATAATAATAATAATAATAATAATAATAATAATAATAATAATAATAATAATAATAATAACAATAATAATATCGCTGACAAACACAAACATATATAAACATATAATAATAATCGAAAACAAATACAGAAAGGTTTCAGATACAAATTCAATAAACGCTTTCAAATTCTGCACTTCATGTTAAAAAGTGTCCATGCATGATACTTTTTTAAAAAAACGTTGTTAATAGATGCAAAACTACAAGTCATAAAAAAATCATTATGATTAAGATGGAATGTGTCCCTTTGTTTCTTGGAGTTCGATTACTTAGATTTTATTCTCGAGACACAAAACAAGAAAAGCGAAAGGCGAATGGCGAATGGCAAAACTAAAACCCTATACAAGGCTGCTAAAAAAAAAAGAAAACAAACACTAAACAACGTCAATGGCTCCTTCGACAGCTGCGATTTCAATATCACAATTGTTGTAATCAAACGCAGTACGGCGCTTCACCCGCGATCCTCGAAGGAAAACCAGGGCCAACCGAAGGAGTGCAAAGCATGTCCTTGCTCGAATCCAGGAAATTGTTTGCGAGTATTGTTCTCCTTTCTTGGCGGCTATCAGCTCAGCCAGTCGACTATGGTACCTTATACATTCCTTCCCCATCCCTCCAGTACTTGTAAATACAAGTAGCGTGAACGAACCATGCTCAACATCCAACACTCTCCTCGAATACAACCGCTTCTTGTCGTTTTCATGGATGTGATAGATCTGCTGCGGCTCCTGGTCCCTGTATGACTCGGCACTAGGGTGGCAAACCCTCAAATCAAAGAATGCCGAGCTCTGGGGATCCCAGAAGCCACGCGCCCAAATGTCCAATCTTGCCGTCTTGTGCTCTATTGGACCCTCTACTGAGCTGTTCTTCAGTGATGTCTTGGAGAACTGGCTCGACTTCGACGTCACCACACACCATACTCAAGAGATCGGCCTCGAGGTCTCTCAACTCGTTATGACGTTGGATTACAAAACCCCCTCGTTTGCAAATCATTGCGTCATCTACTGTGAAGTTCTCTCCACACGTACATACTGATGGAATGTCATCGAACGGCCCATCATAACGTAGCTTAACAGCATCGCGAAACTCTCTCTTACTGAGGTTAAAACCCTGCTCTTGAAAGGGAAAACTGTGAGCCATACAGAGGAGCCTTTTTCTTGCGCTAGTTTAAGAGCTCGCTTGGTCTTCCGTGGAACAATTTCACTTAGGTTCTCTGCAATCTCTGAAAGTTCTTGAGCTTTTTCATGTTTGACAGCCTGACGCCCAGACTTGATGAGGGACTCGTCGGGAAGTTGATGAGTTTGAGACACGATATGTTCGACGAGAGGAGATGTCAACTGGATAGACGAGGCGTATTCGCGTGCCGCCTCGTGACATGGGTTGCTCAAGCCAAGGCCGCCTAGGCGCACTGGTAGTGCTAGAATATCTCTATCCAATTTGCTGCACTTGCGCTCTACGATTGCTGGTATAAGAACCTGGGAAATAGCCTCCTCAAGTGGCTCTAACAGATCTTGGATATCAGGGAGAGTTCTTAGAAAATACGTCCAACGGTGTTTTAAACCAAACGTATAGGTGGCATAGCTGGCCTGCGGTTGAGCCCGTACAAATTCAGCAAGTTGAGCAACTTCATTAACCCAGCTAGTTACTTTCTCGTTGACATAGTCCTGCCGATAATCTCTTGAGCCTATCACAGCTCCAAGATGCCTCTGCCCCTCTACTGTCACGTTGATGACTGTATCCTTAAAAGCTTCTCTGACCAGTGCCTCCTTTTCAGGCTTTGCGATGATCCAGCACTTTTTAGCGTTTGGAAAGTAACCGATGTCCGGACCGAGTGTATTGAGACCATCCCACCATTGCTTGATTTCTAAAATAGTGCCGGCTGTACTAGCGTCATCTGCAAACCAGCATTGCTTTGCAAATGAAAAGGCCTGTAGACTAGTTAACAAAGGCTGAATGCTGAGAGCATATAGTGCCATAGCGAGTGGGTCGCCTTGAGTTGTTCCTTCGGCTGATGTTATCTCTTTGCCACCAGTGATAAATAACCGGGCGGGATGACGATAGGTGTTTATGGCGTAAGCTGCAAGAACCGGACAGAGAACACGGACATTGTGTAGAGCCGCTGCCCTGTTAAGGGCATTAAATGCATTGGACGCATCTATCAACAGAACTGCGTTGGTGTCATCTGAAGATTCGAAGATTTTATAATAATAATAATAATGATAATAATAATAATAATAATAATAATAATAATAATAATAATAATAATAATAATAATATCGCCGACAAACACAAACATATATCAACATATACAATTAGTAAAAAACTATTCAGTCAAAACATCATTTACAAATTCTTTCGATTAAAAAGAGGAGGACATGGTTTTAGTCAGAAAAATTCAATTGATAAAAAACGAGACGCGAAATTAAAATAAAATATATTGGTTGCTCCTACTTTACAAGCGATAAAATTTCAATTCATTTTAATAAAAAAGCCTTTCGTATTGACTTCAAATATGGAAGTCTATCAAGAAAATAAGAAAAAAATAAGAAGAAAAAAGTCTATGTCCGACAATTCTAGATGGACCCTCCTCGTAGCTCGCGAACCTCTGAAGCATAGTAATGCTGATCTCAGCGACGCAAAGGACACTCTTGCCCTGATCCATGACATAGTAGTCGCATAGCTTTCGCCCTTCTTTGTAGCAATTAACTCAGCAAGCGTAGTATGGTATCGCTTACATTCCACCGCCATTCCACCTGTCGTGGTAAAACTAATAGAGTGAATGTAGCTTGCTCTACTTCTAGAACTCGGCTAGTGTACTGTCGCTCCTTCTCTGTCATGTTGCCTGAAAATCTGGTCTGAATCCATATCCCTGTAGGAGTCTGCATTTGAGTGGCAAATTCTTAGATCAAAGAAGGCCGACCTCTGCCTTTCCCAGAACCCCCTAGCCACTATATCCAGCCGCCCATCAGAGGCAGTGTTGGCTCCCCTATTCAACTCTTCTCCTGTACCTAATGTCTCGCAAAACTGGTTCAATTTGAACGCCATTGCACACCATGCGAAGCATTTCCGCCTCCAGATCCCTCAGTTCATTATGACATTGGATGACAAAACCGCCCCTTTCGCATATCATAGCGTGATCCACATTGAAATGGTCCCGCAAACACAAACAGAAGGCGTAGCAGGAACTCCCCAGTCGTACCTGAGTTTCACAGCATCTTGAAATTCACTCTTGTTTAAGTCAAAGTTCATATCTCTAATTGGCAAAACAGTAAGCCAACTGGAGGCACCTTTCTGGATGGCAAGGTCCACAGCTATCAGAGTTTTTCCAGACACCGAGCTCTTCACCTGATCAAGTTTTTCCTTCAGATACTGATTCTTCACTTGGCACATCTCCCGTTGCGCAGTGTGTATTTCATTTTCGTCTGGTGGCTCGTGCACCTGTGATTTTATTTGTTGGGCTAAGAGATATTATCTGATGCTACATACTCTGAGGCTTCTACTTGACTCGGATTTGCTAGGCCCATGCCTCCCATTCTCACCGGCAGCGCCAGCAGCTCTCTTTCGGCTTGTGTACAGTAGTGCCTTGTAATGGACGGTATGAGGACATCAGCTATTGCGCACTTCAAAGGTGCGAATAGATCTTCTAAATCAGGCAGAGTTCTCAGAGAGTACGTCCAGCGATGTTTTAATCCAAAAGTTAACGCTGCGTAGCAAGCCTGGGGCTGTGACAGAGCAAACTCGGCCAATTTTGTCACCCTTCCCCACCCATTCCTCGACTTTGCTTGACTTTCCCATGACCATTCCTTGACTTTGAATATTAATAATGATAATAATAATAATGCACTCAAAGGTTAGTCAAAACCCAAGGTACATGTTACAAGGTTTTTAGCCCTACAGAAATACAACGAGCACCAGAATATCGTGCGCCATCAAACTTTTGATGACCATGAAAGTGTTGTTTAGCTAATTTCTATTAGCCAGGTGAAATAGCCTCAGCTGAAGGAACCCTTCTCGCTGCAATGGTGAGAATTTCCGTTTTATAAGACTGTAAAGGATCGGAGAGACCCTGTTTTTACTTATCCCATCGCTGCTTGTGAATTGATTCATCTTATACACCGGGTTACAGTTGACCTTATTGTGGTTTGTTAGCCAGTCAATCACAACTAAAACGCCGCATGTTGGTCGATGAAACAAAAGAAAGTCTCTGCATGAAAATATAGTTCAATTCCCAGAGGGTTAGCCTTGTGCACCAACATGGCCGCCGTGACGTAATGTGAAAACGATCTCTTGGCCATATGGGTCAATAAGAGAAAATGCAGTAGGACTCGTCATGAATGTGAGTGATCCAATAGGCCATTTCCGAGTTCTTGTCTGCCTCCTCTTCAAAGCGAGTCTAAGTGCGAAGTTTTTGTGATGGTAATTAGTTTTACTTTACATATGAATGAAAACTAATTTTCATAACAAAAACTTCGCACTTAGACTCGCTTTGAAGAGGAGGCAGACATGAACTCGGAAATGGCCTATTTACTGCCTAATCACGCTTCTTAATGTTTCAACCGTAGGCCCGTCTGGTGTATGTAAACTATGCCACGGTGGAAGATTTCAGGAAGCTCCGTGAAATGAATATTAACATCTCAAGTCGCATCGTCATCGCCAAATATGGAAAAATTTATCGAGGAGACAAAGTAAGTCACAACAAGTTTTTCGATGTAGGTCCAGCTTCCACCGGTGCATGCGCAGAATAATTTATGCAAATAATTTAATGTATAGAGTAGGCTAGAATCCATGGACCCCTCATTAGATTTTACTCTGCCATTATTGTTATTTTTTAATGAGATGAAAAAGCATGAATATATGAGGTGTTTGCAACAGGTTATGACGCCATGGTGCATTTCGGGCTCTAAACACCCCTGGCCGGATCGATGTCATTATTTAGTGTTTTGTAGTGCTCTATCTTAATCTAATAGGGAGGTGCGTCGTTATCGTGAAACGATAACGTTATTTCCACAAGTGCGTCCCCTAGCAGTTTTCTTGACCTTAAGAGTGCATTGGTTTCTTTGAAAACAAGGAAACGCTAGCTAGCGTGTTAAGATCAGTCTCAGTCTCTCTATTGTTCTTATATCTGGTTTTCCTTTGGCGTTACCAGTGGCACTGAAATAGTATTGATGTATTATAATCCCACCGCTGCGTGGATATGGTACCTACCAATGATAAAGTTACCCCAGCACTTTCAAAGGCTGACCCTGCAGTGTCGCTTAATATCGAGGCATTTCCGGATTAACAAACGCGATGTGGAGCATGAGCAGCTTGACATAACCAAGTAGAAATCAATGCTTCTGTATGTACATTTTATTTCAGGCAACAATTGCGGCAGCTGAAGGAGCAGTTGGACTGAACCTGTACACAGACCCAACAGATTACAGCCCTGAAGGTCCTGCTCTTACCTACCATCACAGCTGGTGGTTACCACCCTCAGGGGTACAGAGAGGAACACCGCTTAATTTGGAGGAGGGAGATCCCCAAACCTCAGGGTACCCATCCAGAGGTACAATATATATTTGTTGGCCAGGCTTACTTAGAACTGTACTTCTTTAGTACATAAGACAGAGACCACACAGATACTGGAGTATAGTTTTTGAACCAGTAAAAAGCATAATCAAAGGCTCCTATGAGCCAGCTCATGGATGAGGAACGTATTAACATAACAATACTTTGAATTTACAACAACTTTATTTTCTAAAAGGATATGTGCAAGAAACCTGTACATTCGTTTGTGTTTTGTGGGAGCATATCCTTTTCAGACACACCTCCTGGTAAAAGAACCGTTTACGGGCTAATGTTTTCCGTGAAATTACGCAGTTGATTGACAGGCGCCAGAAGCATTACATTAGACGAAATTGACAGACGTAAGTAATTTGAACCGGCGATGGAGCACAAATATGCAAATTTGTGCACGGACTATAAAAATAATATTCAAATGTTATCGCTTTGTTAAGAAGTGTAACAGGCAAGTTAAAGTTTCTTACTGGTCGACGGCTCATTTCAAGTTAGTTTTATAAACGGTTTTGGTCGTATTAAAATTTCCGACTATTCTGAAAGCGAGATAACATCATAATATTTTGTGAAAGTCCTGAGGGAAATTAGTAACGCTTTACAGTCACAATGTTTTTGAGCGATTCGGGGTCCGGCACAAAACTTTTGCTTTGTTAGGTGAGATATTCAATCCATCTATTTATGCTTTGTGTTACAATTAACTTGACTTTCCAAATATTTTGTTGTTCGAACAGATTAGCTGTTATAGCTGCTTATCAGACCAAATTATATCCTCACAGAGAAAAATATTTGCATGCTTGTGGTCCTTGTGTTTTAGTCAAATGTTGACAAAGTGTTCTACTGATCGTTTAAGCCAAGGGATATAGCCTTTCTAAACAAGATCATATTTGCAATCGAGCGTTCACCATGAAAAGAACGTCTTCAAAAATAATTCATTACGTACCTGCTTAAATCGATCAGATGTTGCTCATAAATCAAATGCGTTGCTTGCCAGAATTCGGTTTTTTTTGGCTAGAAAGTCTTTCTCCTGTTTCCTTTTTTGCCGATTTTCTTCATTCTTCCTTCTTCCATGATATTGTGGCAAAAAATTCTCGATTACTACTGTCCCAGGTACCGCACAGTGATAAGCTTTATGGTTGCTTTTGCGATATCTCGAAGTTCATTTTCGCTGCTCTGGCATGAAGATTTCAAGTTCAATTCTCGCAGCTCGTGTTCTTCATCTTATTAACTGTATGTGATCACTGATCCTTAAACAAAATAGACCTTTGTTGAATTGGAAACTCGAAACGAAAAACCGACGCCATAAAAATTAAACACGTAAACAATATCTGCAAAGCAAAATTCTCCGCCTTTGTACTACACCCTGAAATTTGCAAACGTTGGACCAAGAAGACTATGGAGACAAAAGCAATACTTACCAGGGGAGGGACCAGGGGAACGTTTAATGAATAAATTAATCAGAATCGAGTGAGTGAACGAATGAGTGATCCCCTGAGTGAGTGAGGGAAATTCAGACCCACAACAAAACCTCATGGCATGACTACGTCATCCATGAGCTAAAAAGCAGCTGCGTGTGAAATAAGCAATATTGTCTCAGTAAAGAGTTCTACTATGGCTAAAGGCCTGCCTAATTAACAATTAGATTATGAGCTCGATATTTCTATCACGCATAGAAATCGAGATCGAATAATCTAATTGTTTTAGTATAGATCTACTAGTCCTTCAAAGCTAAAAAAGTAAATTATCTAAATTCGCTCCACAGACACTTTGAAAACGCGAAGAAGCGGCCGCCATTTTGTTGACAGAATAGATAGCGAGTAGTATAGCCAATCAGAGACCAGAATTCGTGATAGAACGCTAGTAGATTTATACTAACAACAATTCTTTTTACGTTCCTGGAACTTTAAAAACAAACTTTCTAACATTTTCTAAGCTGAAGGGAATAGTTTAAACAGAAATAAACTCTCTAAAGCCTGCGTCATTGTGCCTTGTTGCAGGCGAAAAAGTTTGCCTATGCGAAAATTACGCAGGATAAACAATCTGATCCCTAAAAAAACAAAACTGCAATCACAATTGGATCAGTAAATCAGCCAAATTTGACATTTTCCAACTTTTTTACCATCGCAGATGCAATGTACAGAAAACCAGAGGAAAATTTATCCCTACCCAGCATTCTTGTGTACCCAGTATCGTATGCGGACGCTAAACGTTTTATGGAGTAAGTCTAAAGTGAATCTGATTTGTACGATTTAATTGAAACTACACAAATCAATAGCCGTGCAAGAGAAAGTGCTTTAGTTTTAGATTCAGATTAATGCTGTCTTTTATAAGGATTTTAATTCGTTTTGTTATTGCTAATTTCTGCACAGACTAAAACTAATAAATTATCAGTTCTCCACTAATTATAAGGACCTTGATCAGGCATCTCATATGCTACAAGGCATCGGCGCAAGAGCAATGTTATACTGGGTGCTGAAGAAAATTTGCTCGAATAATGTTGTTAATCGTCATCTGTCTTCGTGACATAGAGTTATTATTTCTAAATTTTTATCTTTTATTATTTTTTATTCTAAAGATTAGTGAACAGCATTTAACCTTATATCATGAACTCCAAAATTAAACATTGCACATTTTGTAACGTAGGATTTGGTAGGTGGGTATTTACTGCTCGCCACACCCACATCCTAACTTGAACCTGATTCAAACTGTAAGCCAGGGTCGTTCCAAAACGTTTGGCATAGACCAGGCACGATCAGTAAGCCCCTGTGAGCTGCTTGGAGTGTCTGAGGGCATGCCTCCAATTCCGCTCTTCCCCCTAGAAAATTTCGAAAACTCGACGCGCTGAAAATGCTAACCCAGTCAATACGTGCAGTGGACAAAGTGGTATTTTTCGGGAATGGCAAAATGGTAGGAAAAACAAAAATCTAGCCATCGCGCCTTGCGCCTTCACGGCTGACAAGTGCAGCAACTTTATAGAAGTATTTTTTATGTGAAGAATACCAATGAGGTAAAATACAACCAGCCCCGCTCTCCCCTGGGACTGAAATCAAACGAAGGCTTTTAAGTTAGACAGTGTTTTGTCGGGGTACAAAACACCTACACGTGTCTGATTTTAATGAGTATTAATGAGTTTTTTAAGCACTTTTCATAAGGGTTCATAACATATTTCATCAGAAAACCAATCCCATTCAAAGTGACTCGCCTTGCGTAATCCTAGTTACGGCTCTGTAACCATTTAGTATAAAACTAGTTCTTTTATCAATCTTGTTAAGTCCCTGAAGAAGTCTGCGTGATCAGAAGAAATGGGTAGGATAACGAACAAAGTTGACAAAATGTGTTTTGTTAGTAAAAAAAAAAAATAATAATAACAATAAAAAGAACCGAACTGATCAGCCTGTTTTGCCCGAAAAACTATATTTTGGTTGTCGACTTCGAGTAGGGAGCGGTGAGGGGGGGGGGGGGGGAGGTAGCGCCCCTAGTACCCCAGCCTCCTACGCCGATGATACAAGGCAAAAACACGTCTCAAATACAGGCAAATGACTCAGTAAAACAACAAGACGCCATTGAAAGTTTTGTTGGAAAGAGGAATCGATACGAGCAGTGATCACTCGGCACAATTAGAATCAGTTGAAAGTGCTTCGTACCATGACTGAACTTGGAACCTTTTAAAGCAAATATAATCATCAACAACCGACATTATCTCACAATAGATATCATGAGCTGTCTATATTATAACATAGTTTATTTGATGAAATTTCAATCACTTAAGGGGGGAGATTCTTAACTACAAACCTGTTGCTATGTAAAACTTTTACCCGTCATATCTTTGATGTCCGAATATCAAAGAACAATCCCTTTGGACACAGATGTTAGATGTTAGAAAGTCCCCTGTGCTTTTTCGAACGACAGCCATATTTGGCAAGTCACGTGACCTTGGCAGAAAAAGCGCTAAAACTCAAATTATTGACTTTTTACAATAACGAATACAATACCAATGTTCGGAGAGCATTGTTTTGAACGTCTTGGCGTAAGGATTTGTTGAAATTGTGCTTATGACGAAAATTACCCTGCTTTGAAGGGAGTTTTTAACACACTTTGTTTGATTGCGTTTGTGTTGAGAGATAAAACGGAAAATCGATACGTGGGATTATAGAGAATGTTTTGATCTTTCGTCGTCGCTCAAAAAATATCACCGAAGAAGTTGTTCCATCGAGTTTTAGGCTTTTTTCGTTCTTTTTGACCGTTTGGGACTGGTAACTATCAGCGCATGCGTCGTAAGCTAATTTTCCGCCATAATTTTTTGCGTTCCGCTGGACAAGAGCAACGACGGCTACGGGGACGAGTTCCGACAGAGTTTGCTGAAGAAGCCAATACTGCCTTTTTCTGGAGCCTGGGCATACTTTTAACCCGCTTAGCCCAGAAACCTCAAGAAAACGAAACGTTGTTGCAACAGACAAAGTTTTTTACAATTTTATTTTGTTTACAAGATTTACATTTCCCGCCATTTTGGCGGCAGTCCGACCGGCAACCCGGATTGTGCGGATTACCGCTGGAGTTTATGTTTGCAGTTGGCAATGTAAGCGTCCTTAGCAACAGGTTTGTAGATAAGAGTCTCCCCCCTTAATTAACAGACCTAAATTCTTCATATGACGACGCGAATAATGCAATTTTAGTGTCGTAGCTGACGCTGCTTTTTATTAACTCGGTTTAATCTGCAACCCATAGACTGTTGACTGGCAATGAAGCTCCAACGGACTGGCAGGGGGGACTGAAGATTAAGTACAACATCACCATGGCTAACAACGATAAAAGGTACCTTAGCAGTGCGCCAAATAGTGTTTTGGTTGGTTACACTAAGTCTTGCGAAGACTGATTTGTAAGTTAAGATCACCTTTAGATTACCGTAACTGCGATTTTTAGCGGTTTACTTTCAAATTTCTTGACAAGCGTGAGAACTGGTCCACCTTCTAATTGTTATAAAATAAAGCACCAGCAAAATGTATTAAGTCTTAGACGTTAAAATCCACCACAGACCGTTAGTTAACCCACTGCATTAGTGCTTTAAATCGCTTTCACTCTTAAACCCACCACAAATTGTGACGCGCGAACTTCCATCCATTGAGAAACTTGCCCTGAAGGTAGGTCAAAAGGAAGCAAATCTCATCCTGATACTTAAGTAATAATCTAGGTATGTACATAGTGTGGTTACTCGTCCCTCGCAAGGTTATTGGCCACTTAAAAGAACGCATAGGCGCCTGGAAACGATAGTTTTTTAATTTATCGATTGGAAAAAAACATGTTTTGCCCACAGCCCTTTTCGCTTCTCTTAGCCGGCGGGGCCTTGGCACGAGAAACGAAGGGCTCTGGAGACACAGGATTAGGAAGTCCGAGATTTTCTTGCTCTCTCTGTCTGTGTCTCTGTCTGTGCCTCTGTCTCTCTCTTCCTTGTTCTGCTAGACAATCGAAATCCTGTATTTCCAGAAATCTACGTTTCTCGTTCCGCGGCCCCGCCGGCTAAGAGAAGCGAAAGAGGCTGTGGGGACGAGAATGGTTTTTGTTACCTGAAAGCTCATCTTACAAACTTTGAGTTTGTTAATAAAGCTAGTGAAAATTTGTATGTTGAGGGGGACAGTTCAGAAAAAAAAAGAGACATTTTGTATGGGAATGTCTTGATTTTTAAATGCTTATTTTTCTGGCGGCTTTTCAACCAAACATGCTGAAACTTGCTGAAACTACTAATTTTGAGGTACCCTTTCACATGGAAAACCATTTAGTTCAATTTGATCCTGAATTTGATTGATTTTCAATAAAGTTCGGATTCGTTCCCAGGCCCTTACTCCTTTCTAGAGAGACCAATGGTAATAATAACATTATTAGTAGTAAATATTTACAACCACTTAATTACCCACTCCCCATGACGGGCTTTTCAGAGATTATGGAATGAATATCACAGATAAATGGAATATAACAGATACCGGTACAGCATAACACGACAAGCATTTAAAGCAAAAAGGAAGTAATGCTTCGTCTAGTGACACATAGCCAACCTGGGCCGTGTTGCTCGAAGCATGGTTAGCGCTAACCATTGGTTAAGTTTTATTAAAACCTATTGTTATATCTCATGAATATTCATGTAAGTGAGCGCATGCTCAGTTCAAGGTCTTTTACCATGTGCTTTCGCTCGTTTGACATGTTGAATTAAATCGTTGAGTTCTACAGTATACTTTATGTGTTTTTTCACGGTCACTCGAACCCCATTACATAACACCTATAGGTTGACATGGTTTGACGTGGGTTAGCGCTAACTATGCTTCGAGCAACTCCGCCCTGGGGCCCGTTTCTCGAAAGTCCCGAAAGCTTTTCGGGCCCTCAAAACCATTTTCGGAAACCGCAATCCGCTTGTTTTAAATAGCTGGTCTTTTACTATGATTTCAATACACCAAAGGGCAAATTTGTTGAAACTGAATTTCATGCCTGAAACGCTTTCTTTTTTAAGATGTGTAGGAGATAGGCCATTCCCGAATTCCCTCAGGCCTCTTTTTCAAAGCGAGTCTTGGTGCTCATCCTTTCATACGCAAATCATTTTTCATTCACACGCAAATAAAACCCATTTTCATGTGAATTAAAAATGAAATGCATAGAAGGCAAAAGCACGAAGACTCGCTTAAAAAAGAAGCCTGACGTAATTCGGAAATGGCCTATTATAGCACCCAAAATAGCTTTCGAGAAACGCACCCCTGGTCAGTTGTAACAGTTAGGCCAGAGCAATACTCCATTTAGCCGCATTCAAATTTCTTCGATTTTCCCTTCTCTATTTAGGAATGTCACTCTCGACGTTGCAATGAAGTTAGAGAAAAAGGCTGTCTACAATGTCATTGGCACAATTAATGGCAAAGATGAACCTGGTGAGACCAAGCATATGTATTTTAACCATTTTTTTTTCTCAATTTAATCTTTTCCAATAAATGACCTTTGTGCACAGATCGTCTGGTGTTGCTTGGAAACCACAGAGACGCGTGGGTGTTTGGGGCCGCAGATGCATCTAGTGGTACGGCGGCATTGATGGAGATTGCTAAGAGACTGGGAGAAATGAAGAAAAAAGGTACAGTTGCCGAGTGTAGTGTTGGCGTACAAACAAGAAACCGATTAATCGTCGTGTTTGGAGGAAAGGATAATGGGAGATGACTTCATATCCCATCTTTCGACTTCGCCAAGGAACTAAAATTTCTGCTCGCACAGAATACCTGGATAGCAATGAAGAGCTAAAGACCGCCTTTCCTTGATGTGTCTGTTAAATATTTATTTATCATTCGTAAGGGAAACACTGCATGCATCTAAGAAAATCAGTACGGTCGAGCCGCGGCTTGCGGACACTTCACGTAAGTGAACACTTTCCTTAAAATAAGCTGACATAAGTTGCGGTCCCTGTGATTTCTCCTCTAAACCTACACATTTATAATCCCCGGTATGCGGACATCTCTCGTAAGCAGAAGCGGGCACCTTTTTGAAGCTCCAACGCACTGAAACTAAACCTCTCTTCCATAATATTACATTTCAGTTCAGTCCCTTCGCTTGGATGTGAAAACAAAACTGCCTTAAAAAAGTTCATTGTACAATCCGATATGCATGGCAACCGAGACGTTTTTGAGCATTCTTGATGTGAAAAGTTATAATTTTCATGTCCATTTTTAGTCAATAATTTTATGATAGGTACTGTACATTTTTAACTAGTCATAATGTTCAATTATTTGACTTAAATTCGAAGTGCACTAAAACCTGAAATTTGATTCAGAAGTCATCACTGACGCACCCTACCCCCCATGGTGCTTTCTTCAACCTCCCTTAATTAAGCGAACACCAAGTTGCGGTCCCGCAGGTGTCCTCTTACGGGAGGTTCGACTGTTTACGTGGAACACTGTCTATAGCTATGAGACGATCAGTGATGCTCTTTAACATCTGTTTTATGGAAAAAAAGAGTTCCTTGAATCAGATATAACAGCACTCATGGATTGCATATATTGAACACCCTCGAGCCATGTTTTAATTTCTTTTTCGTACTTCATGCGTTGGCACCCACCGTTCTTCTATTAGGATGGCGGCCTCGAAGATCCATGGTGCTTTGCAGCCGGGTAGCAGAGGAACATGGTCTTCTTGGTTCAACTGAATGGTCTGAGGTTAGCCACCGTACAACGCTCTTTATTTAATTCATTATTACACTCCATTTGCAAGTAAGACTTCAAGTTCATTTATCTTGCAAAATTAACCTGATTTAATGAGAGAAATTAAACGGGAAACGGGAATTTTTCAGGATACTTAAAGCAGCTAGTCGTTATATAGCAAACAACTATTTATTCTAACACGGAAGAAACTGCAATATAGCCGAATAATTGCAGAAATGATTTTAAGTAGCTACGTTACTTTTCGGCACTTAACGAACATGTTTAGATTAATTCAACGTTACATGTATTCTAAATATATTTCTTTCAGGACTTCGCTAATCTTTTGTCCAACCGAGCGGTTGCATATCTTAACGTGGACATTGCTGTGGAAGGTACACTTTACATTTTTTAACAGACAAATGAAACTCTTTGTAAAAAGTGCCTCTTATCATTATTTTGCTATAGTCACTATGGAAACAAGTTTGCGAGGCATCATTTAATTCATAACATTTAACCTTTCAAACATTTTTCATCGATTCAAATCACGCTTTTTAGCTGCAGCAGTGGGAACATTGCATTGTCGCATAAAAAATATAGAGGTTTAGTATAAGTTCGATAAGGCTTGTATTGTCAACGTCATCGAGCTAAAACTGAAGAATAGCTTCTTTTAGTTAACTTATGACCCAATCATGGTAGCGATGGATCAGTGATATTCTTCTGGACAGCAACTGGTGGTCCATTTCGGCATTTGTTTTTGCTATAAAGCGATTTAATTTTGATATACATTAACTTAGCTGCGATTGAGCTTGACTTCACTCTGTGCCCTACTTTTAATCTTTTCTCCCGAAGGGAATTTCAGTTTAAAGGTTCAATCAAGCCCTTTGCTGGACTTCGCTTTCATGAATGCAACGAAAAAGGTAAAAATATTAAACATGATCTGCTTC
>OX419342.1:16670509-16773009 GCA_948470475.1 Galaxea fascicularis
TATCTTGGTGTGAGTTTGGTGTGGTTTTTCGTGGACTCTTAACTTCTAAGTCATAACAGCAGATATAATCTAAGAATGTATTTACCTGTGCGTACACGCTGTCACTTTGACTTCTATGTAGGTGAAAAATACATGAAATGCAGCTTATTGGCAGATTTCTTCGATTATAATCGATGATCGATCGGTTGTGAAATCTCAACTGATTCCCACCACTACTTTGTGGCACAGGAACTATATGATTATGATGAGCAAAAACGATTAACAAACTTTTCTTCATCACAGTTTAATTACATCTGATTACATTTCGATACAAGTGGTAAAGATCACTTAACTAGGTTAACAGTTCTAGTGTCCCACTATTAAACCAACTTCACAATCGACATGTATCGGTGACATTTTAATCTATCAAAAAATATTTTACAGCGAAAGTGCGATAAAACTTCAAAGTGAGCTCTCTTCGACACCGCCCATAAAAGAACAAAAGTACTTTGCTCGTCTTGTTTTGAACATTTTATTGTGTTATTCTTGTGATCTATTACATGCAGTAAAGACGATAGAAAATGCCGTAGATGTCCTTTTTACAATAACATGGAAAAACGTTGAGCGAAATCGACTTTACTTTTCATTAAGAAAAGTGACTGCGACAGACTGATCGAGCATACTATTTTAGCCATGAATCAACTAAGGTGATCAACTGCAATTATTGAGTGATGTTGAGAATCGTTTTTTTCTTGACTTCGATCACTTACAAATATTGCAAACAACAAACCTTGACTACAAGTCGTGGGTGGTATTATTTTTGACATCACTGTTAATGATAACATCTGACTCAGGATTTCTGAAAAACATTTTTCAGCCGTAAACATTGAACAAAGGACGAAGTTTTTACTGCAATAGCCTTAAAAATCTGGGATTTTGTAACTAACAACGAGAATTGCTTTTGATGGACAACAAATTGCTGGCATTTCCAATGCTGCAGCTGTTAAAAATCGTGTTTATATTTGGCAATGAGTTGTTGATTACTCTTTTGCGAGTTTCCAATAATGTCAACAAAGCGAAGCCGAGGATATAAACCGTCCGGACTTCGCTTGGCTTTTCTTCAACCAATTCTTTGCCCAAAAAAATGAGCGGCAGCAGGGAAAACGAAGAGTTTTAGGCTCCAAAATGAAATATTGGAGCGAAAATATGCATTTGGAAAAAAGACGAGCGTTTTTAGTCCATCCAAACAACATGAAAACAACAAAAGGTAAGAAAACAAAGAACGATGCCAGCGAATGTTTCTTCGGCGTTCCTTGTAGAAATTGGAAAACTAAGACAAGTAACAAACATAACTCGTAGTCACAGAGACAAATCACCATATGTGATATAAAAGACACAACAGGAATACTAACCTGCGGACAGTTTAAGTCAGTCAACAATCACTCCGAACGCAGAGCTAAAGCAGAAGCCGTCAGTTCACACAAAAGTATACGTATTCATTTGCTAAGCAGATACAAATCCTTATCGGGCCTTGAAGTTTTTCACCGTCACTTTGTTTTACTTCCCATGTCTACCAAGGAAGCTTCTTCAATTAAGGATTTTTAGCGGCAAAACCATCCAGTTTAATCCACAGCAAAAGTGAGCAATAGAAGACAGCGCCTGCACGATTAAAACCCTGCCAAACCACACGATCTTTTCTCTCGCAGATCCATAAACTATAAAATAGCAAAGCCAGGCAATCCAATTTGCTGCTCTTAACATCCAAAGGTTGATTCTCATCGGTTTAAACAAAAAACGAACTGAGAAGTAGTCAAGGTAGGCGGCAAATTGTTTACAGGACGGAGATCTGTTGATCCTGGCGAAAACTTACGCCTCGTTTTGGCTTGGCTTGAGCCTGCGATCGAATTGAAAACGAGTACCTGGTCAGCGGTCAATTTCAAAAAAACAGCTGACCTCGACAGCTCATAACTTGAGCCCGCGATATGGTCACGTGATACTGGTCAGCGGATACGTTGTTTTGACAGGTGTCAATTGACGTTGACATGGATGTCTAATATCAAAGATGTCCGCAGTAAACTAGATGGTCAGCTGGAGCATGGCCGCCATTTTGGATTATTATTATTATTATTAGGGTATTATTAATTATTGTGCGACGTCGTCGTCGTCGTCGTCGGTCGCGCCCACGAGCAATACCGCTAGCCAAGATTACCATGAGAAAAGCAGTTGACGGGTTTCTATAGGTATGGGGCTCCGCTTTGCGGCCCTTCGGGCCGCTGGAGCTCCGCTAATAATAATCCAACATGGCGGCCATACTCCAGCTGACCACCTAGTTTACAGCGGACATCTTTGATATTAGACATCCATGTCAACGTCAATTGACACCTGTCAAAACAACGTATCCGCTGACCAGTATCACGTGACCATATTGCGGGCTCAAGTTATGAGCTGTCGAGGTCAGCTGTTTTTTTGAAGTTGACCGCTGACCAGATAATGGTCTTCAATTCGATCGCAGGCTCAAGCCAGGCCAAAACGAGGCGTAAGTTTTCGCCAGGATCGACAGATCTCCGTCCTGTAAACAATTCGCCGCCTACAGCTGTACCTTGACTACTTTCCAGTTCGTTCTTTGTTTAAACCGATGAGAATCAGCCCTTGGATGTTAACAGCAGCAAATTGGATTGCCTGGCTTTGATATTTTATAGTTTACGGATCTTCAAGAGAAAAGATCGTGTGGTTTGGCAGGGTTTTAATCATGCAGGCGCTGTCTTCGATTGCTGACTTTTGCTGTGTATTAAACTGGACGGTTTTGCCGCTAAAAATCCTTAATTGAAGAAGCTTCCTTCGTAAACATGGGAAGTAACACAAAGTGACGGTGAAAAACTTCAAGGCCCGCTAAGGATTTGTATCTGCTTAGCATATGAATACTTTTGTGTGAAATGACGGCTTCTGCTTTAGCTTTGCGCTCGGAGTGATTGTTGACTGACTTAAACTGTCCGCAGGTTAGTACTCCTGTTGTGTCTTTTATATGACATATGGTGATTTTTCTCTGTCCGCTACGAGTTATGTTTGTTACTTGTCTTAGTTTTCCAACTTCTACAAGGAACGCCGAAGAAACATTCGCCGGCATCGTTCTTTGTTTTCTAGCTTACCGTTTGTTGTTTTCATGCTGTTTTCCTACTGAAAAATGCTCGTCTTCTTTCCTAATGCATATTTTCGATCCAATATTTCATTTTGAATCCTAAAATTCTTCGTTTTCCCTGCTGTCGCTCATTTTTTGGGCAAAGTATTGGTTGAAGAAAAGCTAAGCGAAGTCCGGAGGGTTTATATCCTCGGCTTCGCTTTGTTTTCGGAAACTCGCAAAGAGTAATCGACAACTCATTGCCAAACGTAAACACGATTTTTAACAGCTGCAGCATTGGAAATGCCAGCAATATGTTGTCCCTCAAAAGCAATTCTCGTTGTTAGTTACAAAATCGCAGATTTTCAAGGCTATTGCAGTAAAAACTTCGTCCTTTGTTCAATGTTTACGGCTGAAAAATGTTTTTCAGAAATCCTGAGTCAGATGTTATCATTAACAGTGATGTCAAAAATAATACTACCCTCAACTTGTAATTATATATAGTGTTCTAAAAAATAATACCGCCCACGAGTTGTAGTCAAGGTTTGTAGTTTACAATATTTGTAATTGATCGAAGTCCATTCTCAGCATCACTAGATAATTGCAGTTGATCACCTGAGTTGATTCATGGCTAAAATACTATGCTCGATCAGTCTGTCGCAGTCACTTTTCTCAAGGAAAAGTAAAGTCGATTTCGCTCAACGTTTTTCCATGTTATTGTAAAAAGGACGGCACTTCCTATCGTCTTTACTGTAATAGATCACAAGAATAACACCATAAAATGTTCAAAACAAGGCGAGCAAAGTACTTTTGTTCTTTTATGGGCGGTGTCGAAGAGAGCTCACTTTGACGTTTTATCGCACTTTCGCTGTCAAATATTTTTTGATAAATTAAAATGTCACCGATACATTTCGGTTGTGAAGTTGGTTTAATAGTGGGACACTAGAACTGTTAACCTAGTTAAGAGATTTTTACCACTTGTATCGAAATGTGATCAGATGTAATTAAACTGCGATTAAGAAAAGTTTGTTAATCGTTGTTGCTCATCATAATCATATTATAGTTCCTGTGCCACAAAGTAGTGGTGGGAATCGGTTGAGATTTCACAACCGATCGATCATCGATTATAATCGAAAAAATCTGCCAATAAGCAATTCATGTATTTTTCACCTACATAGAAGTCAAAGTGATAGCGTGTACGCACAGGTAAACACATTCTTAGGGCCTGATTACATGAGGCGGGCTGGCCCGGTTAGCCGGGCTGGTGTCACTTTGCCGGGATCTCAGCATGTTTCTTAAACGCAAGAAAAATCAACTTTGCGATTACATGACAACCGGGCCAGCCCGGTTAGAAGCAGCCCGGCTAACCGGGCCAGCCCGGCTCATGTAATCAGGCGCTTAGATTATATCTGCTGTTATATGACTTAGAAGTTTAATAGGAGTCCACGAAAAACCACACCAAACTCACACCAAGATATTAAACGGTCATTTTTCTTGATTTTAATACTTTTGTGTCCCCAATAAATTTTTAATTTTTCCGCAACAATCGATTATGAAAAAAGAAAAAAAAGAATAATCGATTGTCGCGTCGCTTGAACTTTTCGATCAACTTTCGATTACAACCGATCATCGGCCCACCACTACCACAAAGACCGATGATAATTCGAAAATCTACGTTTGCACTTGATTGAATGATGGCTCTGGCTCTGTAGCAAAACAGTGAAAAATATGTGTATATGTAATTACAATATAGAGAAGTCCTTACTGGAGTCATGATTCAAGTCCTGTGGCATTGCCATATTAGTTTATCTGTAAATGCTAATATCAAGGAAATAACTGTGGAGCTCCGCTTTTAGGCTTGCCTAAATCTATATATTATCAAAGATGTCCGCAGTAAACTAGATGGTCAGCTGGAGTATGGCCGCCATTTTGGATTATTATTATTATTATTAGGGTATTATTAATTATTGTGCGACGTCGTCGTCGTCGTCGGTCGCGCCCACGAGCAATACCGCTAGCCAAGATTACCATGAGAAAAGCAGTTGACGGGTTTCTATAGGTATGGGGCTCCGCTTTGCGGCCCTTCGGGCCGCTGGAGCTCCGCTATCAATTATTTCAACTAAAGAAACAATTACTTCAATCTACTTCAAACGGCAGGCATCTGGTTGATTAAAATAATTTTGGCCCCGTGGTTTGTGAGAGTGGTGAGATCAAAATATGACGATAAGATTTCCAATCAAAACTAAGCATAATAAATTAATATTATCTAAAACCTCGTTTTATGAAAGACGCACGACGTATTTGCGGCTGGAAGACGAATTCAAGTCACGAAAAATCAGAGAAGAAATTTAGGAACTTGTTTCTTCGACCGTCAGTATCACTGCTGGTAGAAAGGTTGTCTACTTTGTTTGTTTGTTGTTTGTTCTCGACGCGTATTCATTCGGTTCTTACAATAGTGCAAAAGGCATTCCTGTTTTGGTCTGAATATCTCCCGCCATCCAAACGAAGTAAAGTTGTGAACATTTGTGTTTGACATTTATTGGCAAACTTAATTACCCATTGTCACTTCCCGTCACGCTATGCGAATTGTTCTGATTTTGTTTGGGGTCGACACAAATGACGACCGGCATAATCTCGTACCCAGGTCTCACTGCAGGTCTGGTAAAATTCGATACAGGGCCATTTCTGGTTGGTTACGACAAGAAAAAAGCCGAGAGCTCCATGAAAGACCGGAAGTATTAACTTGGGGCTGGGTCATTTGATCGCCTAGTCTGCCTAGTGGGGCCCAGGAGACGGAAATTTCAGCAATTAAAAACAAATAATTTCCGAGGGTTTGCCCCGGGGGGATGTTGAAGTTTCAAATTGAAAAAGAGTTCATGCGTGTGCTTGATAAATCAGTCTTTCAAAATTTATGAGAGTTTTTACGTTAACTGTAATCCCCATTTCCAAAACGAGGAATAGTTTCTCTGTTGACATGTATCGATTTAAACTGAACTGATGCAGTTGAAAAAACTGCATACGCATGAAAGAGCAACTGGATCGTACATGTATCGATTTAAACTGAACTGATGCAGTTGAAAAAACTGCATACGCATGAAAGAGCAACTGGATCGTGATACTTTTAAAGAGAAAACATTGTCTCCTAGCTACTCTGTTGTTCGGCGATCTACACTTATTTACAAAATCACTAACCATATCTTTGAACTTTAAATTTAATTTATTTCACGGAATCTTTATTTGTTTTTAGGATTATCGATTGGCTTTCCCATCATCAATCGCACTTGAATTTCCGTGTAATTTCTAGTGGATTTGCGATTCGCTCTCAAAACGCCAGTCCCGCAGCACATACTAATTCCGTTTACGAGACCGACGCCAGCACACAGATATGGCCAATTGAAAATCCACCAGTAGAATTCAACATGCTCTTGACAACTGGAACACAACACGTCAATCACTGTGTTTACAGCCGGTGGATCAGGGTTGACACAGGACTCACTTTAAAGAAAATTTCCATATGAACGAGAACCGACAGTAATGAGAGAGGGGTAAGGAAGCCGCCAATATTTTTTCCAAATGGGAATGTCACTACAAAAAAAATTCATCTGTGGATTTACTTCGTTTGTTTTGTTCATTGGTCTTGTTGGATTCATAATCGGCTTTTTCGCGCGCTCCAGCAAGAATTGCGGAGGCGCGAAAAAAAGCGGGAACAATGACAGAGTCGGGATGATAACGTTGCAAAAAGACGCTTTAGAGCAAGTTGCAGCACAAAGGATTCGCGATTATCAAAAGTGAGTATCATTTTCAAATGATCATATTAATAAACACAAGAATAGCAGTGTGTGATGGTTTATTCACAGCACGTTTTAGTCAATTTTGGCACCGAAAACAACAGTGATCATTATCTTGCAAATGACGAGTGTATAAGTTTGATAAATGAGAAACCCTCAGTCAGGTATAAGCTTAAACATTTAAGTCTTCTCGTGTGGGGGCCGTGCATGGAATACCGTCTTGAGTGCGTTTCATACGCGTTTAATCAAGTATTTCTTGACTGTTGACTGAAAAGATTTTCTTCAATTTTAGATGAAATTCTAGTTGACAAACGAGAACAACAGCAGTTATAAGATATATGTCTATCAATATTTTAAACACGAATTTTAATGATGTTGGAGGTAATCTTTTTGTGTAATGTCCTTCTTAACTGCAGTGCAAAGGAATCAGCCATTTACTCGCTTATTACGGTTTGCGCTGCAATGTTTATAAGACGAGTGAATATAGGTTCAATGTTTTCAAAATAATTAATAAACGTCACACCCGCAGTAACGGAAAACAAAAGCAAACTCTTGCTAATCAGTCCAATTCGGGTACGCCACGTCTTGTCACTTAGCGATTCATATTCCTTTTAGAAATAAAGTTGCCTTTAAAAGAAAGCGTCTGGTAACATCACTCGCGGTTTCCATTTGAACGATTAGAAATTAAAGCCAAACTTCGCGATGTCCATGTTCATTAGCAAGCACTTTCGGAAAAGATTTGAACCTGTTTCAACGCTATAGTTTTATAGTCTAAAGCTTGAAGGAGCGACATGTTTCATCTTGTTCTCCCTGGCTTTTACCTTTTGTCTTGTTTTGTATTATTTTATAAATTTTTTGACCTCTTCAGTATTTCTTAAACTTTCGACGCTGTTCACCTGAGCTTGGAGAATTTTTTTTGTAAGTCAATCAAAGCCATTTTTAACTAATTTCCGCACTCTTTACATATAATAGATATCGCTTACTGAATTACTACTACAGCAAGGAGTAGAACAAAATGTCTTTCGAAAACTTCGACCTCAGATACGACGAAATTTAAGGCAGTATATAAGCTTTGTTTTATAAGCAGACTCAGTTTAGTTTGACAAACAATTATACACCACATGAAAGATCATAAATGTCTCATTGTCTTTGCAGTTATTTGTAAAGGCAGGAGCAGCTGTCTGCCCGCGGCTTGCTCGCTGAACAAATAAGGGCATTAACAAAATGAATCCTTGGGCTCTTAAGAGCTCATATGTCGAAAAAAAGGTGATAAGTCAAAAGTTTATTTCTAAAACCAAAGGCAACATATAAAACGACTCCGGCGAGATGGTATCACACGCAACAACCACTGTTATGAAAAATATATTTTTGTGGCAAAATAGAAACCCAGCGGTAGTTGACCTCTGACAGTCGGCTTTACTCAAGTGATGAAAAACCATGATAGTGTTTTCCTTTTATGCTTTTAACAATATACCAGATTGATTCACAGCAGACTAAAAAACTCGCTGATAAATCGTTTAAGGACATTTTTTAGCCCGGCGGCTTTGATCGGAACGTGCAACGTGATTCAACTTGAAACAAACAAAACATTTTGGTACAATGCCGAAAATAAACCTCACATATTCCACGTGAATTAAAGAAGTCTCTTGGAAATGCAAAACTGAGGAAGATGTAGTACGGATGACGACAAAATTTCATCGCACGAGTAAGCTTAATTACACAAAGCTTAACTTCGCACAGCCTGAGGTGCTGGTATTCTTTTGATGCAAGATGTTTTCACCACAAAGAGATCTGATACATACGCAGTCCAATATACGAAATTCATTAATAAATTAAAACAGTATTCTATTCAGCTGCATTCACGTGGATTCATAGTTCATGCTCAGTTATATTAGGTATAGAAAAATGATCGACCAGGTGATCGGGCTAAACCAAGCTGAGACAGCTTGCGCGTATTTAAAACCAGTGTGAACGACATTTCGAAAGCTTAGGAGAACTCTGGGTAAACGAGTGCAAGAAAGTAACTTACAGGTCACGTTTTAGCTGGGTCTACCCGCTATGATCGAATTCTCCCGCCGCTCAAAGTCGATTGTATCGCTGTTTATTTCCTGGGATTGAAATGAGTTCAACTACAGTCTATATGACTGGAAAGAGACGAAAGACGCAAATAAATTTCTCTAAGAGAACTTTGTTTGCGTATATCCATGCCACACAATTATCATCTCATTCCGGCGCCGGTTGTAAGCGGTATGTAGGTATGTAGGTAGGAAAGTAACTTTATTTCAACTCGGGTTGATGAGGCTGATTAGGCCCCTAGCAATATACATGCTAATATGCCGAGAAGCTGGAATGTATTATAATCATAATAAGCGCCCGCCTTAGCTCTTTAAAGGTCCCGATAACTATGTTAGAAAAGAAAAAAAAAAAACAATTGCAATTTCTCTTTATCTTTTCCGTCAGGCATTTCTCAAATGAATCATTGGACATCACTGGAACAAATGACAGCTGTAAGCATGCGCACTTCATAGAAAAGGAATGGAATTCACTCGGTCTCAACACGGTGGAAGTAAAACGCTATGACGTTCTATTCTCGTACCTCAAGAAACCTAGCGAACTGTCATTAGTTGATGAAACTGGACATGTGGTTTCTTCTTCAATCTTAGCAAAGAGGAGCATACACGACTCGGGTGGAGTGCCATTCAATGCTTATTCCACCTCTGTAGTGGTAATGGGTAAACTGTTATATGTCAATTATGGAAGAGAGAATGATTTCAAGTACCTGGACGAAAGCAACATTTCAAGTACAGGAAAACTTGTTCTGCTTAGATACGGAAAGATCCTTGAAAGCACTAAGGTACCAACCAAGGTTTCATTTTTGTGTAATTCCACATGTTATAAACTTTCTCCACCCTTCAAGGTCTTTTCCTGAGGTACTAATAGCGGACAAGGTGGCTTAGACTCTTTTATCAAGAATCTAAGCAAATATAATGATAGTGCTGATAAAAGCATTTCAGATAGAAAGAAAAAAAAACTGATCGATATTTCAACACACGCAGATAGAAAGAAAAAAAAACTGATGAACCCCAGTTCAACACACGAACTGACATGCTATATTCTTTATTATTATATGGCAACTCTAGTACGAGTGATTTGATTTGCTGCTGAGCGGCCAGATTTCCCTGTAGCGACCGGCGGCATTAGGAATTCAAACTTTCTTTCGGTGATTTTTGGAAGAACAAGTGACAAAACTTGATAAAATTATCAATGACGAGGAACATTTAGAGAATCAGTTCCATTATCGGGGATAAAGGAAGAACAAGCCAAAATACAACTTCCGGTGCAATATGTGTTTTACATTTTATGTTTCCATAAAAAGCCACATAATAAATGTCGTCCGTTCGATCATTACAAGGAAATATCAGACGCCGGCCTCGCGACCGCTCGGTCAATACATTCAGTAATGTAATGACTTCACTCTCGGTTAATAAGTGGTATATTAAGAACTCTTTAGGATTTATCTGCCTCCTTTCATCATTTTAGTTGTCTTTTTATATAATTTTGATCGAAAATAACACTTGCAGTGATTACTGCTATCACTGAACAGATTGCCAATGCACAGAAATGGAATACAGCAGGAGTGTTGCTGTACCTGGACCCTGCTGATTCGGGTTATGATGCAGCAAATAGCACTTCAAAAAAGGTCATGTCGTATGCTAGTGATACAGCAGGATGGGTGAATACAGAAGATCCCTTGACGCCTGGATACCCAGCCACGAGTGAGTCCATGCATTTTTAGGGTAGGGAACATATCTGTTTGAAAAAAATGTCATTTTAACCATAATTGCTGGTAATCTCGCAATCTGATTGGCTAATTTGCTGTTGTGGATAAGTGCCTAGACAACGCTGCTCGCGAAAACTTGTCACGTAATCCCTTTTTCAACTATCAAATATTTTATTTAACGTTGATATTGTGGTATTTTGATATTGTCCTGCGCCTCGCGTGAGTCCACAAGATTTTGACCACTCCAGACAACACTAAATCACGTCCGATTTGTTACGTT
The DNA here is from genome assembly GCA_948470475.1 of Galaxea fascicularis. Lineage (NCBI taxonomy): Eukaryota > Metazoa > Cnidaria > Anthozoa > Scleractinia > Euphylliidae > Galaxea > Galaxea fascicularis. The sequence continues at coordinate 16,681,453 of OX419342.1, forward strand.
TATAGGTGTCAGTTTAACATTCTATCGTATAATTTTCTTCATGTCTGCCATTGATAAAAAGGTTTTATTTTATTTTTATCACACAGCTGGAATTTTCAGAGAACCGATGGAAAACATTTTACGCAAATTTCCTATCCAGCCGATTCCAAGTGAAGAAGCAGATAAGCTATTGAGGTAATGGTGCCGACAAAAGTCACGACTGATCACAAGTTGGTTTGTGTTTGAAAGTGATTCAGTAAACATGTGCTACGCCATCAGTTATGCCCTTTGCACTCGGAATTTGTACAACCTATAGAAGGTATGAAGAGCCGATTTCTGAGAATATCGAGAGTCAACGGACAGTAGCAAAAAATCGGAATTTTTATTTTATTTTGCCAAATCATTCCTTTGGATGACTGTATTTAACCAAAACATTCAAACGTACCAATGCTTTATTAGACGAGCGAAATTTTAAAAAGTTTAATAACTGGACATATACAATGGGTTCCGCTAAAAGTATGGGGCTCCGCTAAAACACGTCGTACAAAAGCAAAGCTCAGCACAAATAATACATTGTCTCTCTGCTTTAAAAATGTTCATTGGCCGTTTAAAAATTGTACTTACAAAATTGAGGCAACTTCGATTCACTATAAACGGTATCTTGTATATATCATTTGATTAAAAAAATTGACATCTTAGAAAACCTTTACTACTACACTTTCCACTCTAAAGGGGAGGGGAGAAAGGGGGGGGGGGAGGTGGAGAGGGGAGTAATTTGTTCTGTGAAAAATTGGCACGAAAACTCAGCATAGGTTTGATTTATTTCCAGCGAACCATCCTAATTCTTAAGAGCCAGAATAATTATTAATGTAGGTTAAGAGTAGTTGCGAATGAAAAGTTAAACATTTGTTACGTCGAACCTTTTCTTTTATCTTTAATTCGTACATTCCAAAAATATAGCACAGTAATTTGCATAAATTTGCTGTATTTTCGATCGCGATCGGCGTGAGGGTTAACATTTGCGCGTAGGTTACGTGACGCCATGTACTTATTGCGTTTAATCGATCAACATCTCTTTTCTTTTCGTCCCATCAATGTGTGATGACTGGGCAGCAGATACTAAGACTTCGGGCACAGTTCTTTCCTATACGGACCTCGTAGTCGGTGAATAACGTGTATCTCTTTCAAAATAAGGCGATATAGTATTACTAAAATCAGGTATTTTCCAAATCCCCGGCGCGTTCGTGTTCCATTTGTACTGGACGAACCGAAAATTTGGCTAATGCCCTCCGCACACTAGCCGATTTTTTGTCGCGACTGATCACGTTGACGCTCGGGGCTGAGTCATCCAAAATCAAGATGGCACCCATTCCACTGACGAGGCGAAAATTGAAAATTCACGTGACCCTCATGACGCTTCCTGAGGGAGGGGAGCAGGGGAGCAGGGTTGGCGCAGTAGTGAGAGCACTCGCCTTCCACCAATGTGTCCCGGGTTCGATTCCCGAACTCGGCGTCATCAGTGGGCTGAGTTTGTTGGTTCTCTTCTCTGCTCCGAGTGGTTTTTCTCCGGGTACTCCGGTTTTCCCGTCTCCTCAAAAACGAACATTTGATTTAATTTAGATTTACAGTGTCCCCAATAAGTAGAGCACTCGTGTTTAGCTAGAACGACTTGAGACTTAAATATAGTGATTATTATTATTATTATTATTATTATTTTTATTATTATATCCCTAATTGGTTGAGGCGCGCGCGAGCCCCGATAAATTGTCTTGGTCAACCGCATACTAGGCGACAAGGTCCGACAAGACGTTTGAGATCTAGCACTGTCAGCTATCGCCCGACAAACCCCGATCTTGTCGCAGACTTGTGTGAATTCACCGCACACTAGCCGACAAGTGAAGATTTTTCTTCGGCCGACAAAAATTCGGCTAGTGTGTAGTAGCCATAAATCTAGTGACACGCTACACGATTTTAAACGCCGATCACGGCGAATTTGATCGTCAGCGAAAATCGCGAGCAAATTTCGCCGTTAGTTGATGCGGGCACAATAGACGATTATTTTACGCCGGGATTGGCGATTTCTTTCCAAGCGTCCAAGCATCGTTGTTGTCTGTCTTTTAGATAAGTCATGTGAAAAAACACCCAACGTGATTGGGGATCACTCATCGAATCTGGGAAACCAACGTAAAAAGGATCACTCATCGAATCTGGGAAACCAACGTAAAAAACCCTCGATAAAAACTGACACGATGTGCACACACGATATGCAAGCGACTCGACTGATTTGACAACGTGGGCACCCTCGATTTAAACTTCAATAACGAGGGAAGACTCGTTTTCAGCAACTTAGACGAGGTAACCCTCGATTTGAACTGCTAATTTCCTCGATCTGAAATGATATACGCCAATCGCCGCGATCGACGAAAATCGGGATCGTTCGAATCGTTGCACCGGGCACACTAGGCGATTTGTGCACTCGATCACCACGATCGGTGTACAAAATCGCCAAATGTGTTACCCCCTTAAATGTAATCCCAGTTATTGTAGACACTTTCATCAACATTTCAAAAAATTTCATGATAACAGCTTAAAAAGGTTTAACGCTTTAATTTTCAATACAAGAAAGACAAACGATAAAAAAATATTGAGGTTTAATTTTTTGGTCCTCGTCATCATAATTGTTAACGTAATTGACATCGTCATCGTCATCGTTCTTGTTATTGCTCAGATGCCATTGCCATTGACATTGCCATTGTTATTGCTATTGTTACTCAAATTTCGAACGCATGGCTTTGTGGTAGTCCTTTTCACGGTCATTTCATCCTACGTAGACTATTGAACCACACGTTGGTGCCAGCACATTGGCAGGGAGGACTGGATTTTAAATATGGGATACAAATGGATCCAAATGACACAAGGTAAAATTCAAGGCAGTACATATTAAGATTAAGAACTCTACATTTTATTGCTGTTGGTATGATTGTGGCAGTAAAGCATTTTATAAATGAAATGCCAATCTCACAACAGAAACGTCAGGTTGAACGTGAGTCTTACGCCTGTTAAAAGATCTGTCTGCAGCGTGGTGGGAACTATTAAAGGGAACAAGGAACCAGGTAGGGGTACACTCTATTGGTAAATGACACAACACTAAAAAGTAACCAAGCGACTGCACTGGAAAATTCAGGAGGAATGTGTTTAGCCCAAACGGCCTGTGGGTCAGATTCATGCCAGTGATCGAAACACATTTGGTAGTGTCTCAGCTTATTTATATCATACTTTTTGGTATGTCTATGCAGAAACATGCATGTCCAATTAACCACTTAATATCGTCTACGGGCGCCCTTAAGACTGACAAATAATCCTAAATTTGATTGATGAAGGACTAGTTTCGAGGAGAACCAGAGTAATGCCTATCGACTCAGATGACCAAATGACTATGATCAGATAAATGGGCCGCCGGCCGTAAAGGTGATTCTAGCTGCAAGGCCTTCGGAGCAATTTTTAATTATAAAGTGCGGAGGTCGCTCCCGCCCCCTCAACTGAGGGGAGGAGGCTGACTCTTAAAATGGTTAAAACGCATCTAACTTAGTTTTATTCGTAAGACTTATTCCGTGACGCTTGGATGTTCCTGCAGCTGAATTTGCCCCTTTAACTCTGTTGACAAAACCAAACGTACCCTATGCTAAATAGAGCATAAAGTTAAAAAACTAATACCATTATTGTTACAGATCGCTACGTTTTGATGGGTAGTCCGCATACGTTTGGTGGAACTGCTGTTCTTATGGAGGTTGCCAGCATTTTATTATCCATGAAAAGAAAAGGTACTAAGCTCTACTTACCAAAATGCTTTCCGGGTTTTATTATTCAACCAACAATTGTGCTTACAGTAATGATGGAAACAAAGTTGTATTTCTGCATCGAAGAATAGCTGAATATCTACTAAAATAGCAGTGTACAATATTCTGTAAAAGTGAAGACTTAACTGGGGAAAGCTGAAGTACATAACCAAAAAAGCTCGATAGTACCAAAGTAGAGTATATTCCTTGTTTGTTTTTCATATGGGTAGTTTTATTTTGTTCCTTGAGGCGAATGATAACTGAAACTAACTTGCAACTGTATGTAAAATTAAGACAGTTCTGAATTTCAGCAGGGGCGCCGGGGCTGATATCCACAAATTTCCCTTCAGAAATGTCACATTTAATCAGTCAATGTGGTGTTAACATCACATCTCCTATTTACTTACAGAATTTTAAAATTTACCCTCGGGACCCACAAGCAACACATTTCACTCACTGGCAAGAAAACATACGACTTAACTTCACTTTTGTTACTTTCATTAGCTTAACCAATTAGCTTAACCAATCTTTTTTAAAATACAGTCCTTATTCGATAAATAAGAGGCCTAGAAATGAAAGGGGAGCGTACTGCGTGGTGCAAATCTCAGTGGTTTTAGGTCCAGAAGCAATGTTACGTCTTTTCAGTCAACCAGCTAACACGATTAAGGCTTCTCAAACTCATTAATAATTCATCAAGTTAAAACAAAAGAAATCACAACCGTGAAGGGGGTTTGGATACCCGGTCTTAATTACCATAGATTTTGACAATTTTACTTCTCCGTTAATTCCTTAGTTTTCGTTTCAATTGAGAAGATATATCAAACACTCGAAACAGTGTTTCATCGGCCATCCAAACACCTCGAATTCCGTCAAAAATACTCCGCTGCGCGTCGTATTTTCAACTCTCTTCTCGGTGTTTGGATATCCTGATGAAACACTGTCTCTCGTGTTTGATATATTACATGAAATTATTTTAGGTTGGTCACCGCGAAGAACCATAAAAATATGTAGCTGGGGAGCTGGGAGCACTGGAGCAGTAGAATGGATCGAGGTACAAAAGATTGTGATATTAAATTAGCCCTTTTTCTTTGATTAGGTCACAATGTTGGGTATGACTAGCTAAAACAGGAGGTTACTCATATCATTTGTTTTAGTTAAGGTTGAAGGTGATGTTCAGACCGTACTGCGCACTCTCAATAGATAGAACCAAAATATAACATGTGCAAAACTACTGCTTAACACAACACAAATGAATGAGACAAGCAGAGATCGAGTTCATCCTTCCATGTACAAATCAAATTTCAATAAATGGAGCTGAACCTTAACGACGGCTTCAGCTCTGTTTTCTGTTGTTATTTTCTTGTTTGTTTGTTTGTTAATTTTTTGTTTCTCTGTTTGTTTGTTTAACACTCATTTCAACGTAACTTTGTCCCTTCGGCAACTGGGAATGTACCGAAAAACTGCACAAAACGTAATACAAACCGGAGTGTTGTTACTATTTCAGGAATATCAACAAGTTCTGGAAATCCGAGCAGTTGCTTACCTTAATATGGAGAGCAGCATACAAGGTACTACTCGAAAGCCAGCATACTGTATTTAATTTAGCTAGAGCTAGGTTGAGGATATAAGCTTGTTTTAATCAGTTAATGTCGTCATTCGTGGTGTTATTATGAAGAAAGTAACAATGAATTTAGCTAATAGATATATATTAACCTTCTGTCGTCTGTTTCTTTCCTTTCCCTCTTTAACAAGCGCTAAACATGGGAGTGAATGTCCATTATTTGTTGGAAAAAGCAGCCTTCAAAGCTGCAAAAATGGTGAGTTATGCTTTCTTCACTTTGTTCTTTTTCCGGCCTGTTCCTGGTGATTAAATTATTCAAGTGACATATTGAGATTACTTTTTGTCCTGGTGTAAACTTTGCCAGTCTCGTTACTCTACAGAGTAGGGGGCAAAATTACTGAATTCTGATTGTTCAACGGTATCATTTTGATTCTGAAGAGGGAAAAATAACTGCTGTCGAATAGCCAAAGAGTGGTAGAGATTCAGAGATTTTAATTTCTAATTCAAAAAGCTCTGGTTGTCCATTAAGTAAAGTCCAGAAAACCACCCTGAAAGCGAAAGTTTTTAGGTTGATCGAAAGCAGCCAAAGTCAAAACTTATTTCAAGTCGCTCTGATGAGAAATGAGCAATATCACAAGTTGAAAAAAGCCGTGGAAAGGTATACCTGTCCATCTCAACAACCTTCTGATCAGTAAAAGGTTCTTCCAGCGTAAAATTTCAGATACAAAAGACTTTCGACTGCGGACGTTCAAATATTGTTTGTGTGCATGTTTCGCCTCTTTTCAGAGTGATTATTTGGTCGCAAATAGTGGGACTTTGCGATCCACTTCTTTATAAACTACAGTGGTAAACATCTTCAAGGTCATTTTGGGGACAGAGAAAGGTGGGCTTTAATTTATTGGGAGGTAGAGTTTTAATATAATACCCTTTTGGGGGAGGGGGGGGGTACGACATTTATACTTTAAAAAAGATGTTTATTGTAGGATATAAATACTGAACATAATCAAAATACATTTCAATAAAACAGAAAACAAAAATTAATGTTCAGAAGAAAATGTTGACAAACCAAAACAAGGTTCAGTTAGTATAAGCCAGTAAGTTTAACTGCATGTCGTGATCAGGCTCTAAACACGTGCCGCCAAGAATCTTATTCCGCGGAATATTCCTAAAGAACGCACCCGACGAAAATAGGGAGGAATGTGAACTTAACATTGCAAATTATATGTGCATTAAACTTCTCAGAATTGGCCTTAATACAGATGCGCTACAGTAGGTTTCGTGTATTCACCAGTTGTTAAATTTTCTAAGAAGAACAAGTAGAAATAGCGATTCAACTAAGAACGTTACCTTCTCCAATTTGTCTAAAGTGTCAGCTGCTCCTTCGGGGGGTTGGGGCGAGGGGACGGCTGACACTTCAGACTACTCTTCCAATCGGCCTTATTCGCGCGGCGGCCATATTGGCCATAGACAATAGATTTCATACCCCGAGCAGCCTCGAGTTGAAATGTTTGGGAACGAGTTTCTTTGCGCAAAAACAAAAGTTTTCAGTCCCTCGGGACTCAACATGGCCACCGCATGTGATTACGACCTAATATATATATTTAGGCAAGCCTAAAAGCGGAGCTCCACAGTTCTTTCCTTATTGTATGGCATTTACCGATAAAATAAAATCAATGCCAGGACTCGAGCCAGGACTCTAGTGAGGACGTCTGTATTGTGATTATAGTTTTTACTGTTTTGCTGCAGAGCCACAGCCACCATTCAAACATGTGCTAACGTTCATTTTCGATTTATCATCGGCCTTTTCCACGTTGGATCAAGGGACTACATGACTATGAGCATAAACGATTTTGCTTCATCACAGTTTAATTACATCCGATTACATTTCAATACAAATGGTGTAAATGTCTAAACTATAGATTAACAGTCCCAGTGACTCACTTTTAAATCCAACATCACAGCCGGTTATGTGCTTTGGCTAAGTCACAAATTTTCTAACATGTATCGTTGACATTTTAACCTCAACAAACCGAAATATTCCACAACAAAACAAAATGGTAAAACCCAAAAGTGGGTACTCTTCGACACGCCCAAAAAAGAAGAAAAGTACTTTGTTGCCTTGTTTTGACTATTTTATGGCGTCATTTTTGTGATCTATAAAAGTAAAGACGATAGAGAACTGCCGTCTGTGTCCTTTGTACAATAGCACCGAAAAACATTAAGCGAAAATGACTTTAACTTTTCGTTATGAAAAGTGACTGCGGCACGATAAGCCATGAATCAACTCAGGTGATGAACTGCAAATGGTTGAGAATGGTTTTATTCTTGACTTCGATCAGCTACAAATATTGCAAACTACAAACGTTGACTACAAGTCGTGGGCGGTATTATTTTTTACATCACTGTTAATGATAACATCTGGTAGGCAATGATAACAGACAAACAAATCGGTCTCAGAAAAACATTTGTCAACAAACATTGAATTAAAGACGAAGTTTTTCAGTACTGCAATTACCCTTTTAAGTCTGCGATTTTTTAACTAACAACGAGAATTGCTGTGAGGGACAACATATTGCTGGCATTTCGAATGCTGGAGCTGTTAAAAATCGTGTTTACTTTTGGCAAGGAGTTGTCGCTCTTAGCGAGAGTTTTCCAAATGTCAATCCGGCTCTTGTTCCTAACAAAGCGGAGCCGAGGATTTAAACCGTCCGAACTTCGCTTGGCTTTTCTTCAACCAATTTTGTGCCCAAAAATCAGAGACAGCAGGGAAAACGAAGAGTTTTAGAATCCAAAATGAAATATTGGATAGAAAACATATGGAAAAAAACACGAGCATTTTTTAGTCCAAACCAATTTGAGGTAAAAGCGTGAAAACAACAAAACGATACGAATGTTTCTTCGGCGTTGCTCGTAGAAATTGGAAAAATAAGACAAGTAACAAACGTAACTCGTGAGTAACCTAGGCAAATCGCTAGTCCGAGTGTTCTTGGCATAAGTATCCGTATAAAAGACAAAACAGGAATACTAACCTGCGGATGCGGACAGTTCAGGTCAGTCAATAATCACTCCGAACGCACAGCCGACATAATAGCCGTCATTTCACACAAAATCATCGCTTTGCTAAGAATTGCTGCGAGGGACAACATATTGCTGGCATTTCCAATGTTGCAGCAGTTAAAAATCGCGTTTACTTTTGGCAAGGAGTTGTAAGTTGTTCTTTGCGAGAGTTTTCCGGCCGAGGTCAGTTATGACCAATTTGAGATGGAAGCGTGAAAACAACAAAACGTAAGAAAAAAGAAACCGATGCAAATGTCTCTTCGACGTTTCTCGCAGAAATCGGAAAAAATAAGACAAGCAACAACCGAGACAAATCGCTATTCAATTTTCTTTGCATAAATGTCCATATAAAAGACAAAACAGGAGTACTAACCTGCGCACAGTTTAAGTCAGTCAACAATCACTCCGAACGCAGAGCTTAAGCAGAAGCGGTCATTTCACACAAAAGTAAGTCTTATTACTTCTCATGTCTATCAAGGAAGCTTTCTTCAATTAAGGATTTTAGCGGCAAAACCGTCCACTTTAATACAGACAGCAAGGTCCGAAGACGGCGCATAATCACTGAAATCTTGCCAGACCACACGATCTTTTCTCTTCATGCAGGCTTCTGCAGGTAAACACGAGGAAAAGCTGAAACTCCTTGACACTTGGTAATGTTTTTACAGCTTGACAAGGGACGCTCTCTTTTTCGCTGTTCCTCACTATAATTGCGTCTCTTTTCTCGAGCTTTTTGTTGTTGTTTCGCCCGTTGCTCGTCAGTACGATTCAGCCTGTTTACTCGAGCCGTTTCTTGTTCAGTTTCTCCCGTTGCTCTACGATACAATTCAGCCGGTTTGTTCGTGCTCTTTCTCCCGCTGTTTGTCACTGATACTCTGCCTGTTTACTCGTGCCCTTTCTTGTTCTTTCTCCCGCTTTTTTGTCACTGATACTCCGCCAAGAATAGACAAAACTGACTTTGTGTTAAAATTTGGCCATGCAATTTCCCGCCACAAAAAAACGCGGGTTGAGAACTGCGTGTATGGGCAAATGATCTTTCCAAAAACAGTTTATATGGAAGCGCGCTTATATGCGAGCTTGCTCACGAAAGGGTTAACTGGAGTATCACATTTGACTTTGGCTTACATGATGGGGTCGACGTACGTACGGTCGGTCGGTCGGTCGTACGATGACGTCATAACCAAAATTTCTCGGATGGATGGGTTACCATATTTTCTTAGCAATGGTGCTCCGCGCGCGCGCACCTTCGGCGCGCGCGGAGCTCCGCTATTAGCCAGTTCATTGTCAAAGTAAAGTGGCGCTGGTATTTCGATCATTGCCAGACAGCAATTGACATTTCAGACTATTGCTGTTGTTCTGATTTGTTGTTGTGTTTGAAATGCAAGCATACGAACATTGATGTTTAAAAATTGCTAAAAAAAAATGTTTTAGGAACTTATGCATTCGAAAGAGGAGGATGCTTTAATCTTAGGAATTTTTTTTCTTAGGTAAAGATCGGAGGCAGCTCAACAGAGTCGTTGTATGATGAATGGAAAAAAACAGGGTAGGCTGTCTTAGAACGTGCATATTACGCTTTTTGTTATGTGCACGTCAAGCTATATCCTTAGTTTATCTCACAGTAGACTCAGTGACTACATTTCTACCAGTTCTTAATGCAACTGCTTGTTATTTTTGATAATAAAAATTACGGGCAGAATCATATTTGACAACGTTTCGGTGTTCTCATGACACCATCATCAGGTCAAAATAAGATATTTAACAGATAACAAGAATATTAATGTTCAAGTTGAAGTTCTTAGTCCCTAGAGGCTAGGTGAAAAAGTTTTGCTTTTATCGAGTCACTTTGAATATTTAGACACGGTTTTGCTCGCGAATAAGGAACATTTCGTACAGAAGACAATCAAATTTGCTAGAGCATTTCCTAAGAATATGAAACATACTAGATGTTATTGTTCTTGATGGATGTTGACTTTGGCTGTGATTGAATATTGATCCAGATCTTTTGTGCTCTTCGATTCGTTGGTAGAGATGCCGACGCGTGTAACCAACATAGCTGGCATCACACCAGCCACATTCAAATTTGTAAACTACTGATTGTTCGTTAATCAACGCGGGCTTGATTTCTTTATGTTTGAGATCTTCTCCAACTTTTCGACAAATGAAGACTGGACGTAAGTCGATGTTTAACAGCTTACCAAGGTCCTTCAACGGTTTGCGCACGGAGTCAGCTTCTAGTTCTTTAACACCTACCTAGGTAGACATTCAGCTGAATGTCATTTTAATATTATTATTAGCTAAATGTTGCCAGGATTATTCCTCTTCAGATTAGAGCTGCAGGGATGTTAATTTGTAAATTGAGGTTTGCTTTCTTCTGCCTTCAGTTCTTTGCCTATCAATACGGAAAGTGCGTGTTTTCCTTTCGCATACAAAACTGGTGTACCTTGCGTCTCTATGGTCTACCAGGCCTATAACGTAAGTTGCATTTTATGCCACTGACTATATATGCATTTCTAAGGTAAAGAGCATCGTTTGTTAACCAGTTAATTGTTGAGGCAAAGCTATGTTTTACAAAGCAAACAAATGAGAAAGCCCAAAGCAGTAAGGTTATTACATGGTACACGATCACAATGGGTAGCCGTTGGTTTTCTTTAGAGAAGCTGCGGTGCTGCGTCGTTGGAGGAGTAAAAAGGAACTTCATGGTGTTGTCAAATGAATTGATAAGGTAAATGGGGCACCATAAAGAGATTCCAAAGTGGACGTTTCGAGCATTGGCTCTTTGTCAACGCGATTGGCTAAATCCTTTACCGTGCTCAATTTACCTAAACGTCGGAAAAGCATTTTAATCCATTTACGGTAGTAAATTCACCGTAAAAGCTCGGTGGTTAAAATTGCAGTCTGTAGATGCAAACCTGGTGCCAGATTCACGAAACAATAACTCTTAAGTTATGCTAGACTGAAACAATATTTAGGATACATCTTAACTTAGTAGAGCTTCGACTCGTAACAAGAAAAGCCCTTTATCTTTTTTTTTTTTTGTGTGCCTTTGTCTGATGGTCTGCTTGTGTGTTAATTCTTTAAAAGGAGTCTTCACTCTTAAAAAGATACAAAAACAATTCAGAAAGACTGCACTCAGAATTTTTCTCTCGACAGGCCTCCAGTACTCCTGGCAACTTCAAAACCCACGTAGCGCTTGCGCAGGTGTGGCTGCAGATGGTCTTTGATATTGCAGACTCATTACTTATCCCATTTAACGTGAAGGAGTATGCGAAGGCCTTGTGTACGTTTACACAAAAGTTGTCTGCGAGCTACAGTGGTACGTTAGAACGAAATAATATCACACTAGGTATGTATTACCATCTACATTGTAGGTACGTGCACGCCTAAAAACCGGATTTAAAAAGCTTAGTACTCCCTCTAACAGATCGGTAGTGAAAACGTTTTGTCCGGTTTTTTAGCTTTTATCCGTGAGGCCGGTTTTCGAAAAAGACAAATTGGCGTCTACATAGAGTTAGTTCAGCAATGGTACGTTCTACCAACATAAATTAATGCACGTAATCGCCAAAAAGAATCTTACAGTTCATTTTCTTGTTAAAGGTGCACTTGAAACAATTTCTACGTGAGTGATTTCAGTCACAAAATTAATGTTGAAACCTTTTTGTCAGCATATCCTCCATAACACTTAATAAAAAAACTTCTTAATAAAGTAACAACGGATCCTTGAAGGGCCAAACATGACGATTTGCTTGTCTTCCAACAATAAAAAGGAACCGTATGTCTGCCTACATCAATAGACTGAGTGAATACTAAACATTATTTGTTATTCAAGTCTAGGACTTGCTTCTAACTTGGTACAGTAAAAACCCGCGTGTAAGAACCTGGAAAATTAAGAACCTCCTGGCAGAAATTTGCTACTTTAATACCCCAAAATATAAAAACCTGTTTAGGCAAAAAAATTCCAACAGGTTCTGATATGTGGGGTTAAACTATTTTATTTATTAATCGTTGATGTAACAACTGCAGCCAGCATTACATCGGGAGCACTACACGCTTTATCCACGATCGTGTGAGAGAACACCTGAAGAAACACCTCTCTAAGTGCCAAAACAATGTCTACAAAGGCATCGAAATCAAGAGTATTGTACTAGAAAACGACCCCGCAAATCTACGACTGTTCGAAGCGTTTTACATACGAGAGTACAAACCTACCATCAACTCCCGAGAGGAATGCAGCAAATTCGCGGAACTTTTATTCTAAAATTGTCTAGCATACCTAGAGCCTTCTTTTTGTTGTTTTTTGTTGTTTTGACACTTGTTCATTAGATCATATCACTCGTTTTTATTCATATTTGTATCTTATTATTTATCTCAGACATTTTACACCCACATTCCTCCGGTTTTCACACATTTTTACTTTACATCTGTATATAAGCCCTACGCGGAATATTTTTTCTTATCCCTGATGATGCCGTAGATCGGCGAAAGCTTGGACAATTTTAACATCAACTTTACAGTAGCGTAAGGCCTCAATCGAATCTTCAACTATTTTATTTATAATATTTTACCAAAAAGGTTGTCTTTAGAGATAAAAAAATTACACAGTGAAACTATTGTTATAAAACAATTCTGCTACAATTAAAAGAACGTATTATTTGTATGTAATCTTGGTCTTGGTTTAAGTGTTTCATGCCTGTATCATCTTGCAGCTCATTTTTATATAAACCAGTACAGAAGACACAAAGCCATTTCTTGTTGCAAGTTTAGATCTGGCATTTTCTGATATATAACTGGTTTGTTCTTGATTATAAGCATTTATTCTATAAAATAACAGTTTATAATGAAGAACAAACCATATATCATACTATTTTCTACTCCGTAAAAATTAAGAACCTAATTAAGAACCTACTTAGCCTTAAATGCCAGCAAGTACCCCAAAATATAAGAACCTGTTTTGCCAAAGTTCTTACACGCGGGTTTCTACTGTATTAGACACTAACTAATTGAGTAACAATTTGCTTGTCTATTGAAATTCGACAGATTTTTTGATAAAGGGTGCTGAGGAATTCGAGCAAGCTGCACAAGCATTTCAAGGTTGCTTACACGCAGTGGACAAAGACAAGTAATTTGAAAATACCTCACTGAGAATCCGTTAATGAAAGTTATGGTGTTAGAAAAGCCTTATTAATCTTTTGTTTTTGAACCAAGGGTTCGCGTCTTTTAGGCGATATCATGGTAAGGTATAATTTGGAATGTTGAGTGAGAAGTGGTTTTCTCTTTTTTTTTCCTGATTGCATTTAAATTTAGTTCAATGGAAGGATGTTTTGTATGTTCCCTGAGGGATGAGGAAAAGAGATACTTGCTGTTTTTGTTTTTGCCAGCAACAAAAAACCTTTTGCTCTTTTGCTGACAAGGTGGCAGGTTGCACAAAGTCCAAGATTACTTTGCAAATGGATGTCTGAATACAAGTCAAGGCTTGCCTTGATTGGTTCCTCGGTTATAGCGATCGGCTAGCGGTCACCATAGTGACGATGATAATCTAAGAAGAACGGTTTGCTGGTTGCCAAACACAAGCAACTTAACTTTAGTGGCTTAGTTTTTGGCTACCAGCAAAACCAACAATTAAAATATCACAAAAGGTGTAGAAACTGTTCGCGTTTTGTATTTTGTGGTCACTAAGTATTTCCACTTGTTGCAATCGGCATTGCTTCTTCCTTAGGCCCGGTTCAGACGCCGCTCCACTCATGTGCCGAACCCAACTAATGAATAAATCCGGAAAAAGAGTGGCGTCTGAATCAGTTCAGTACGGCAGTTTTTATTCGGTGCTGCAACGTTGTTAAGTTCGACAAGATCTGCCGCATCATTCGACCCTGGATCGGCAACTGATCGATGTTTCATACGGTGCTCTTCTCATGTGCCGAACCAAATGCATTAATTATAACAATGTATAAATGAATAATGCCTTCTCCGTATATAAAATACATATTAGGTTCGAGACACGGTACGCCGTCTGAATCAGCTGTCGCGCCAATGTCGCTCCAAAGTCGAGCCTAATTCAATTAGGTTCGGCACGTGAGTGCATGGAGCGGCATCTGAACCGGGCCTTACTATAGGATCAACGAGGGGAAATGATAAGGTCAAACAAGAAAGGTTTACGCCTTCCATAAATGTCGCTTACAGTAAGGCTCATATAAAGATGATCCGACGATTTTTTTGTCTCTCTATTTTTCAGCTTATTACAAGTGCGCATGTTCAATGATCGGTTAATGCAGTTGGAGAGAGCATTTATTAATAAGGAAGTGTTCCCTGATAGACCTTCAGCGAGGTGAATACGCGTTACACCATGCCATCAACATACCATTTCACCATCTATGTAAACGTAATTGAAACTTTAAAAAAATCCGCGTGTTCTGCAACGCAGAAAATAACTGCAGCCATTGTTTTTAAGTGCACGACGTGTAAGCTGGTAAGAGGATGCAACGGCAAATACAGTAACTTTGACTTGTGATATGGGCATAATGCTACTCAAAGCAAGTCGGACTTATACGCTCCCGCAAAGACGTCATGCTAAACGTTATCAACTGCTAGACAGGTAAACTCCGCATTAACAGGGTACTCAAATATTTCTATCTTCGTTTTGTTATGGTTTCAGACATGTGGTTCTTGCATCAAGCCACTTCCCGACATCACCTGATATCAAATTTGCTGGCATCACAGACTCAATTCATATCGCACAGAACACTAACCGTGAAAATGAATGGCAGAGAGTTGGGAACCAGATCTCTATGGCGACACACGCTTTTCGTTCGGCTGTTTCGCTTTTACAGCCCCCAGACTTTTGACCTTGGTGTGATAACGGACTTCGGTCAAGAAGTGTTAATCATGTTAATTCCTTTTTACCTCGATTCGGAAATTTGCGCATTGGTTGTTATGCGAAAGTCAAGTGTACAACTAGATATAATCGTTCATGTTGGGCATTACGTTCCAAGATCAAAGTTCGCTGCTTATCTGCACAAGAGCTTCCTATTTCTCACTTAATAGGCTTGGAATGGTATACACATATATGCTAACAACAGCTAATTAATTAATCCTTTTCTTATTTCCTTCACCCATCCAAATGTGCAAATAAAAAATTACAAAACAACGTTATGCTAACAGACGCCCGAGAGAAATTAGGACAGGAGGCAGTCATGACATTCCCTTTGCCCTCTACAACAGGAGACTAGTGTTGGCCAGCCTGGACCATAAGGCATTGACAAATCCTGGCTCGATACAGAGACTGTTTTGAGGATTGGTAACATCTCGGATGAACATATTAGTGCTGAAGGCTTGCCAATACCTTGAAAATAATTAAGGCTGAAAAAATGAGGGTCAAAATAAATCCAGATTACAGTTATTTATTTCACCCTTTTTAAGTATGTGTGAGTAAAATCTGTAAACGTTTAAACCTGTAGATCTCAGTGCTAACAATTAAAGAGTAAAGGTATTGGGGACCACAGGGGAGTTAACCTACTTCTGTTTCGGTCGCCTTTTGAGTCATACTTTTATTGATGGGTTGGCTCGTTGAGATTTGCAAAATGAGTGAACAGATTGCAATTCTTTGTAAGAAATTTATATGTGCCCTATGTTAATACCCCTGTCATTCCGAGGTTTCCACAGGTATTATTGAGTGGTTGTTTAGCAACCTCTGATAATGTGGCTCATGCACCACCAACTAAGCAATTCCACGAGTATTTTCGATGCTTCGGTACCTACAGGGGGGAAGGAGCGGTTAGAAATCTCTTAATGTTCTATAAGGTCTGGTATGTAAGGAGGTGAATCTCAGCGCGGTGAATTCGTGGGGGGGGGGGGGGGGGGGCTACGTGTTTGCCGGTGACGGTGTTTTCATGGAACCTGTTAAATAACACCCGGGATGTGTAATATATACATATGAAGATAAGCCTAAAAGTGATGCTTTTTAAACTTTTTTTCTTTGAGTAGCATATTTAAGCACGTCTGCTGCTGCACAAGACAATACTATAGATAACAGTGTGTAAGGGGAAAAAGCCGTCCGTACACGCTCTCGCAACTTTGCCGCACAGTTTTTTCTACCAATTTTTTTGCCCAAAAGTGAGGAAGTTTTAGGATTCTAAGGAACTGCTGGATAGCAAATATTTGAAGAAAAAAAACAATACCAAACAAACATCCTTGAGGCCAAACTACTGCCACAGCAAAGAGTTAAAAAATTCACCACAGGGCAAGAACAACAAAACATTGTAACAAAACAAATGCAAAAGTTCAATAAAGTTTTAGCTTATTAAAAACAATATCGACACCGATAAAATATCACAAGGTCTTTTTTTTTGCTGTCTTTAGTTCGTTAGTTTTCTTGTTTTTTTTTTAACGCTGTTAGATATTTGATTTCCCAACAAAATGTGGGTGAAAGTTGTCCGTAAAATGAGGAATCAGTAAAATTGGATTGTCTCGAATGTCACATTTCAGTTTGGATTACATGAGAGGAAATCTCAGAATCTCGCCCAGGGACGCCAAAACTAAGACCAAAAATTCTTCGGTTCGATAACATATCGTGCTAATTTACCCATGGTGCGGCGCTGCAACAATCAACAGGAGGAAGAAACTTCAAAAGTGTGGTCTGTGCATAATGTACAAGGTCATCTGTTTGGCTCATAGAAATTGTGGATGTGCTGTGCGTTATACTTTTGGATTCAGATAACATCACATCAGCAAAGTTCGGTCTTGAAGATCTTGGTCACACTAGTGATATCGTTTGTTGCGCGGAATTGTTTAACAAGGAAACCGAAATGAAATTTGTTATGATTTTGTTCTGGTGGACAAGGGTCTAAGGTCGAAGCAAAATATCGTTCCAAAGGTTTACTTTAATCCTGAGTTGGACAGCCCGCCCTTGTTCCGCCGTTTCATGTACAGAGCCACGAAGGATGATCAGTAAAGAACTTAACATTTGTCTTTATTTGTAATTCGTAATACTGTTATGAATTCTTTACAAAAGTTTCGATGTCATTGATCCGTCCCGAATTATTCTGCTTTACAGATCTTTTCTGCGAGCTGTTCCACGTGATCTTCATTGTACGAGCTTTTATCGAAGTCCAATAGTAGCTCATGGGATTCACTCGGTTTGCTGACAAGCTCATCAAGTTCAGCTTTGTACAGCCTATGCAAACGGTCAGAAGTTCCCACTGCGAATAACTCGAAACCTTTCCTCTCCATGTTTCTCGACAATAGTTTTGAAAAGTCAATCCCAAGAGAGCTAAAGCCATCAGTGACCACCACGACAACCTTTTTCACATCTATCAGGGGTTTAGAGAATTATTAAAACCTTGAATTATTGCTGTGGTGTACAGTGAAAATCACTGAACAGTTTTTGGGGATATAGTGTTGTAAGAAATCTACCCAAATATCAGAAACTTTTCATGGACGTTCATACTGGTTTCCGACCCTTTCCAGCACTTTTACTTAGATTGATCATTGTTGCCAACAGTTATACGTTGTAACCTTAACAGTAGTATCCAATAAATGTCCAATCATTGGTGAACAAGATATATAACTATATAAAAAAAAAGGTACGTAGCTATTTTCACGTTATAGGTTAACACACTAACACTGTGACCTATTATGACCACCCCTAATCAACTCATAAACGATCTCGGTGTTCCCATTTTTATTGTCGATAAGGCATATTTTGAATGATTTAAAATAAATAGTAGCCGCGGATTCACAGAGGCCTAAAAGTTTCGAAAACTAAGGTGGCTCTGAATCCACTCCTACAATATATTTTTTTAGCTTGACAAAATTATTATGCCTGTTAATGAAAAATTGGGTTATAGCTCGGTTTTGAATTTTTGTCTCTTAAAGTTGAAATTTGGGGTGTTTCTGACAGGTTGTACTGTTGCTAGGGTAACAGGAAGTCATAACTTTTTCACCAATTATCAGCCATTTGTTTGATACTAGCCACTCCAAAGGTAACAACGTATCAAGATTGATAGTGATGATCCAACAAAGTACGAAAGCTGGAAAGAGCTGGAAACCAGTGTGAGCCACCTTTCGCTAAGGGGAATGTGAATCTCATATTTTGCACCAAATCGGGTCATAGGCAATTCCTTTTTTTTCTACATTAAGTTGCTTGGGAATTTTCGACCAATTAGATAGAGTCTTTAGTGAAGACGATTCCATGTCACAGAACTATAAATATGAAATCCACTTTTGTCCTCCTACGCAATAAAGAAGCAGCTTTAGTAAGGTTGCCTACCTTTATCGTCAGACCTGGCTCCTTGAGCCTTCCTAAACGTCACGTCTTGTAGTTTTTGAAGAGCGATGTCAAGTCTTGTAAAGGAGCCTTCATAACGGAGCCCCTTTATCGCCTTTAGAATAGAATCCCGAGAAGAGTCCTCATTAAATTTTCTTCCCTGGTAAACGTACTGACTGAACGATAAAGCAGCCACGTTAGTCATCTCCTTTGAAATTTCAAAGTGCTTCATGAGATCAGCAACGAATTCCTTGAAAAGGGCAAACTTATGTTCGGTCACACTAGCTGAACTGTCCAGCAGAACTGCTAGATCCATCTTACGACTGCACTTGAATTCTGCATCTGCTGGCAAGAAATGTATAACAGCAACAAATTCTTGCAGTTCAGTAGAAAGGAATATCAGTGATATCTACTCTGCTTTGAATTCATCGTATTTGCAACAAAGCGATTAATTTATCTTATCTTATATCCTACATCTTATATCTTAATTTATCTTAAGGGAAACCCTTTTAAAGCTAGGAATGCCGCAGATCAGTGAAGATGGAACATTTGCAGAATCGAATGACCTCAGAATAAAAGACGTGCCACATCAGTGCTGTTAAACAAGAAAAAGGCCTCCATCACCAAACCAGGGACTTCACTGACCAGTTAAGTAATCTGTTCAACGGAATCGGGAAGGTCAGAGACAACAAAGATGATAAAGATTTCTATGTCAAGTTCGGCATAACACCAGATGAAGTGCCAGTGGCTCAGAAGCCAAGAACAGTTGCTTATTACGTACAAAATTGCCGAAGAAATGGTTGGAGCAGTGTTTAGAAGAGGAGGTCTTTGAAGAGGTACCCGAAGGAGAACCAGTAACATGGTGTTCCCCTCTCGTCATCCATCCAAAACCAAGGTTCAGCGAATATGACAAAGAGACCCCAGAACAGCACATGATAAGGGGCAGCGTTGACCTCTGGTATACAACTAATTCATGAAGAGGCACAGCATCACCTTAGGTACGACTGTTGAAGATTTCATGCACAAATTCCATGATTGTACTGTCTTTTCCAAATTAGACGTGAGGCAAGAATACGGCTAGAATCCAGAAAGATTGTCACCCTCAGGTCTCCCTGGGGAAACATGAGACAAAAGCGGTTAATCTTTGGAGCGACGTCTTCACAAGACCTCTTTGACGAAGCTGGCTATCGAGTATTCGGAGATATACCTCGGTGTTTCAACAAGCGCGACGACATCTTTCTGAGTGGAAGAGATCTTGAAGAGCACAACAAGACTTTGGAAGCAGTCCTACATTAGATTTTGGCATAACCTTTAACCCAGATAAGTGCCAGTTTGGAATCGAAGAGATTGAATTATATGGACATCAATTCACCAAGCATGGACTAAATCCCAACCTTGATAAAGTCAGAGATCTGGAAGAAGCAAGCCCACCTGAGTTGGCATGACGATTTATCTGTCAAGATTCATCCCAAAGTACTCATCACTGATTGCCACACTGAGGGAGCTAGCACACAAAGATACCAGATTCAATGGAGTATGGAAGGGAATGAAGCATTTGAAAGGCTCAAAAGAAGCATTACAAAGGAGAGCACCCTCGCTGTCTCCAACCCATCGAGACCAGTCGTTGTCAGAACAGAGGCCAGTTATCGTGAGGGGCTGTCCGCTGGATTATTCCAGCAGACAGACAGGGGTCTTCACCCAGTCCACTTCATCAACCACACCATGACTGACAAAGAAAATAGCTATAGCCAGACAGAGAAGGATGCACCAGCAGTTCACTGGGCCAAGAACAGATTCAGCATCTACCTCTTGGGAGCCTCACGGTTCAAGATCATCACAGGCCATTAACCCTTTATTCCTCTCTTCAACAAAGCAGATAGACGAGAAGCTCCCTCACCGAATCGAGAAATGGGTTATGGGAATGCAATATGTTGATTTCGAGCTCATCTATGAACCAGGCAAAGGTGAGATGGATCCAGGGTTGGCGCAGTGGTGAGAGCGTTCGCCTTCCACCAATGTGTCCCGGGTTCGATTCCCTGAGTCGGCGTCATAAGTGGACTGAGTTTGTTGATTCTCTACTCTGCTCCGAGAAGTTTTTCTCCGGGTACTCCGGTTTTCCCCTCTCTCCAAAAACTAACATTTGATTTGAGAATTGTAAAGAATCTAGAATTGTTAACTGTAACAGTTCAAAAGGTTATTATTGTAAGGCGCATTTGTTCATATTCACATGCTAATTTGCGCCTAATAAATTATTATGATGATGATGATTATCGTGATGAACATTGAACATTCAACCTTGATTACGTGATTAAGCTTAGTTGTTTTTGATTTAGACAAGATACGTTTCTGTTCTTTTTCTTCTATCGAGTTTTTACGCCCCTATTTTCATATACTATTGTTCACAGTTTGAATCTATTACGTAGCTAGCCGTTCCTGTTTTATAACCGGTTTTACAACTGTACACGTGAATTGGACCCGTATCATAGAACGCCCTTTAAGCTTTTGTTAGTTGGAGTTAGGAGATCGCCGGAGTAACGTTGGAGTTTTTGGAGTTTCGTATGTTGGAGTTTTCTAGCCCTTAAGACAGGATCAGACGTAAGTTTCAGCTCATTGTATTCAGTTGTCGTTTTCCTTTAATTTTTTTTCCTTTGTAATTAGTCTTACTCCCTTTTTTTGATCTCGTACATTGTAATTTCCCCTTTTAGTTTTCACCGCATGTGTACTATAATTCAGACGAGTTGGTGATCGTATTAAACCGTTGAGTTAACTTGTGCTGTTGCATTCTACGCTGTGGTTGACACTTACCGATCTCCAGTGCACAACACCCCGTGTCCGCTGCACTGGGTACGCGACAATTATTATTACTATTATTGAATACAGTAGGCGCATAATTCCCTCAATCCTCCAAAGATAAAAGGTCAAACGGCCTAAGCCTAAGCGTAACAGAAAATGACCACACTACTTGCAGGACAATGTTGTCTGAAACGTACACGGACACTTGCTTCCATTGACACTTGATATCTGTTTCTTTATGTTCGAGGAAAGGACGTTTGCGTGTTCTGATTGTTCAGGCGGTAGACCTCTCTGAAAATTGTGTCTGTATATTGTGTCTTTGCTTGTATAACACGTGTACTTCAGTTAGAGATGATTTCGTAGCATCAAAGCACAGTTTGTTGAATGCATTGGTCCCTTCAACTTCCATGTAAGAAACTTTGCAAACCCGCGCTAAATTGGCATGTGACAGGTTAAGGTTAACAGGAGACCAGTAGTTTACTTTAGCTTACGACCACTTCTATGTCACTTGTATGTTAGTCGTAATTCGAGTACAAACTGCAACCCACCTGAAAGTACCAATAGCCAGCTAAAAATGACAGCATTGAATATCATCTGAAATGTTAACAAAATTAGTCACCAGAATGGTCAACCAAACTACCAGTCCATTTTTGAAAAACCCGCAGAGTTGTACGGTTACCTTATGAATCCATTTGTTGTCCTCTTTCAACAAACTCGACTAGGCTAAGCTAGAAGTGAGTTGTAAAATTGTAGTCAACAATGTGTGAAAATAAGGGATGAAATAGATTCTGCGCTGGAACTTTTAAACTTTTTAAGTCACCGCCGAGAGTGCTAAACAAGTGCGAGCCCATTAGTCCCTCTTCACTGCTTTGTGATCGTCTCGCTTCGCTTGACAATCAAGATAATTATTCTCTATTAACCCCCGGCGAGTCCGAGCTGTTGACTCCATCAAACAATCAATTTATCAAATAAACATATAGCTAGGTGTTTTATATCTTGCCCAACAATAAATTGAAGTGAAATGGTCTTTGGAGACCATTTGACACTGAGTGGTCATTATATCAACATTTAATTTCACGCTGCATTGGCTCAGTAAACAGTCGGTCCGCTCCCTGCGGTAACAAACTAACGAATGAAGATATACAGGTCAGCCGCGTGATCCTCATGAACTCAAAACCATAGTGCTAATACGACTGTCAGTATCTTCGAATTCAAGCGTTATTTTAGGGGGAATGATTATACCGTTTAAACGCGCAACTCTGGTTGCGAAATAGTCATTCAAATTGCCTTTTTTTTCTTGTAATACGCTAACTTAAAGTCTTACAGGCCATAGACTGACGACAATCAAGACAGAAGAAAACGTTGTAATTACTGTAAAAATAAAATAAAGGATAAATTTAAGTGTCACACGTACCTTTCAAACGGAGCAAAAAACTTGTTTCAGACCAAGTTCGTTTCAGAATTTTATCACACATTTATTGTATTCAAATCGCCACCAAAAGAGGCGGAGTTGCCACCGAATAACCAGTTATGTGCTGTTAGCACATTAAATGACTCATTGCACCTGCTAAATGTTTGAGCGTATATCACTGAAAACATATTGATCATTGAATGTTTTTGTTGTCCTAGAAACCGTGGACGGGTGGCTTTGATTGTAGTCCTCAAGTCACCCAAAAACACTTTAAAGTTGGCTCTTTCTTAATATATAATTTAGCAAAGCTGGTGTTACTATAGTTTTTGCTCACAAATGTAACAAAATGAAACGAATTTCAAAATAAATAACAATCTCAAATGAAGACTGATCTTCGCAGTGAATTTAGGCAATTGCGTAAAGAAGCCTGAAAAAAATTCA
The DNA here is from genome assembly GCA_948470475.1 of Galaxea fascicularis. Classification (NCBI taxonomy): domain Eukaryota; kingdom Metazoa; phylum Cnidaria; class Anthozoa; order Scleractinia; family Euphylliidae; genus Galaxea; species Galaxea fascicularis. The sequence goes on from OX419342.1 coordinate 16,704,783, forward strand.
GGACTTCAACGGGGTTTGAACCCATGACCTCGCGATACCGGTGCGATACTCTAACCAACTGAGCTATGAAGCCACTGACGTTGGGAGTAGGTCAATTGTAGCTTCTGAAGTTCTGAAGTCCTGAAGTCAGGCTTCTTTACGCAATTGCCTAAATTGCGTTCACAACTGCGAGGATCAGTCTTCATTTGATTTCACATCCCGGCAGTTCATATATGATCTATTTCATATATATCATCTACAAATAACAAATTGCAGCAACAGTTCATTTTCCTTTCAACTTGGCATTCGACACAGAACATTTGCAAGGATAATTTGGAGGACTGGCGTACTTTAATTTTGTGATTCTTTTGGAGCTAGCTCCGGTGAACTACAAGCCCGTAGATATTTTTTTCAGGTAATTTTGAAATGCTTAGCCATCTGTGAGTTGCAAATCGTCTCGTCTATAACGCTAAATAAAAGCGTTTCCAAAGGAAATGTTTACTCAAAATTGAATGACCCCAATCTACATTTCAGGGCAAATTCATGCATCGACTTAAAAGGGTTTTAATCTTTCCTATACAGTCGAACCCCGATTTTCGGACACTTGCTTTTAAAATACGCTGTGGCTATATACCGGCAAGCCGGGAAGGGTATCAAAAATGCCCGGTAGTCAGACAATTTTATAGATTTAAGTCTTGAAATGCTTTGAACTAGCCTTTGGAAAGTGTTCTATCTTTGTTCGGATTTGCCATGCGATGGGGAAAAGAAGATAAAGCAGCTAGCTAGTTTGGCTTGCCTGCGCTCAGAATAAAATCGCCTCACTGGGACACTTAAAAAAGATTTCGTAACGTGACCGGTTGGGTCAGTTGGTAGAGCGCCGGACTACCGTGCGGGAGGTCGTGGGTTCAAAGCCCCGGCCGGACCAACACTCAGGGTCTTTAAATAACTGAGGAGAAAGTGCTTCCTTTGCAATGACATCTGCAAATGGTTAGACTTTCTAGTCTTCTCGGATAAGGACGATAAACCGGAGGTCCCGTCTCACAACTCTCTACAATTAATTTCTGTGGGACGTTAAAAAACCACTAGGGGCGTAACGAACCCTGGCTGTGAGCACCCTTAGTGCTGACCTCGGGTTGGTGCTTCACATAGGGATAACCTCATTGCACCTTTCCCCCTTGGACAGAATTGTCCAAGAAAAATTCGTATGAGTATGAGTATGAGTATGAACTGTCCTACTCACGCACACCTCTGACATCTGTTTACGGTGTATCTGCGCCAGTAAATCATTTACAAATTACAGTTCAAAACTTGCTGGTCCGACGCGTGCCCAAAGATCTAATGGGGATGAGGATAAGGGTAGGGTAAGGGTATCGATAGGAACAGCGAAAACAATAATATCAATGTTTAACCAGGTGGCAGTCTGACCTATTGAAGTGATTCAGAGGAGTTCCAAAAAATAACGTAACATAATACGAAAAAAATCGCTGCATGTTCTCTCTCTTGGCTCCTTTATTGTTACCAGCCTTGCTTACCACACTTACATGTACTATATTGTACCACACTGTACGTGTACATTCTCTTTTCAGTCGGGATAGCAACCACAAACAGTTGTCAGTTTCTTTCCCCGCAGTCATCTTCTATGAAATTTCAGACCTTAATCATCGGGAGAAAAGTCTGATTGCACCGCTCCGTTTTGTTACAACAGCAAAAGCAAGTTAGTCTAACGAGAGAGCTGAAAACGTTCTTCGCTCGTGTGATGCATGCATTAAGGCGATTCACCCGACCGTCTATTTAGAAATTAGGTTTCTATTATGGTTTAGAGAAGAGGGAGAGGCGTAAGATAGGGTTATGATTATTTTGGTTGTGGGTATCGAGAAAACACCCAATGATCTCAACCCTTCTAAAGATCCAGATTAATAATGACTGTATAAAAAGAACGCAAACTGCAGTCTTAACGAGGAATAGCTGAGTTCTTTCTAAGCAATAACACTGTACTCATCTGAAGTTTGTCACCAAAAACATGCATGATCGATCGTACGAAGAACGTTTTTGTTTCGAGAAATCATGAAGAAAACTGAATTGAATCAATAAAAATTAATAGTAAACACAAAAATGATTATGATCAAAATACTCAGCCAATTATGAAAAAAGCGTTTCTTTTTATCTTGTAGATACTCTACGTAAATAGTTCTAAGAAACTACATACATCTTGTAAAGCGATTCTTATGCAATATCCTCTTAGTATATTTGGCCTTGTATTTGATGATTAAACGAGGAGATCTTATTGAGTCCCTGTCTTGCATCTTTTTCAGGTGTCGGTGTTGCCAGGTATTTTTTTTTTCGCGGTGCCTTCCATTTGGCAACATCCCGAGTGTTCACTTAATTCCAACAAAACATGTTGACAAGTCTAAAACGGCACCTCTTTCGATATTCACTACGTTGAGTCTTTCAGTTAAACGATACGTCAGATTAGTTAATTTCTGTGCAACAGACGAATTTCATTGCAACTTCGTATAACCTACCGAAGTATTAACTGTTAAACATGATTTCGCACAGATTCTTGTAAAAGCTGCTTCACTTTCACTGAAATATTGATCAAGTTTACTATCTGACTTGCTCTGCTAACGCTTGGCATTAGAAACACTATCACCCGGGAGCTTTGATCCTTAAACTATATCCTCGTTATATCAGCGGAACTGACTACCAGCTGGGTTAGAAAACACCAACTTATAAAATCCTATAAAATGTGGCGTTTGCGTAAGCTTTTGTAACCTAAATCACATTCAAAACCCTCACGACCTACTGACTGATCGCTAGTTACTTAAGTACAGTCAGTCTAAATTATGTAAGTTTTATCAAACTTACGAGTCTTTTCCAACTGACTTTGTTTTGTTTTTCGAGCTGGGTTGGAATTCACCAACTTATGAAATCTAATAAATTTATCTTTCCTAAAAGCTTGTATAACCTAAAATAAGTTAAGCCCTCATGAAATGTGAGACGAATACAATGACACTAACATACTTCATAATTGTATCCGAGAGCTATAGTTACTTACTTATGTGTAGTCTCGGATATGTAAAGTTTAACCGAACCTATGATTTTTTTCCAACTCACTCTGTGGAACTTATCATTCGGGCTGGGTTGGAATTCACCAACTTATAAAATCTAATAAAAAATAGCTTTTGTGTAAGCTTGTAGAACCTAAAATTAATAAGCCTTCATAACGCAAACAAAATGCAATTAGCATATTGAAAAACTGAACCCGATACATTTCTTATTTACTTTGGTAGAAACTAGGTTGTGTTAAAAAAGTTACTAATTAATTGTTTTAAGAAATATACTTGCACTAGTATTTTTCGTATTCTTTCTGAGTCAAATTGCCAAACGATGTTTGCATTGTGCAAAGAAATTGATACAGCTTTGTTTAAGTAAATAATGCCTTACAATGATTTTCAGACCTACAATGATTTTCAGACTTGGCATGTACTGAAACGGTACAGTAGAAATTTCGGGTATGTCTAAGGACTTAGGTTATACATCAGCTCAGTAACTACTTAACGAATCGACTCTCAACTGGTACCCTTCGTGTTCACGGTATCCAATACATATGACGAAAATCTACAAGTAAGGTTAGATATATAACCTACAATGGATCTACAATTAGGATCTGAGGATTGTTGCCAATTACTTTCTCAGATCGACTACTCCAGTCAAACACACTATACCCTGGTTTCTTCTTCACCACCCTCCTCCGTGGCCTCGGAGGGCGTTACAGCTTTCTCCTCGTGGGGTGCTGGGTGCTCACCAACGTCAGCCTTGTCATTTTTCTTTTCATCTTCCAAACAAAACCAAAGCAATCATTTACCAGCTAGTCAGTGGAATAATCAAACAGTTCAACATTCAGTCGGCTCAGATAGCCAGTCAATCATCAGGAGATCCGTTCAGTTAGTCAGTCCATCAGTCAAACAAATGAACAGTCAGTCAGTCAAACAGTCAATCATTTATTCGTTAATTCATTCATTCATCCATCCGTCCGTCCGTCTGTCCGTCCGTTCGTTCGTTCGTTCGTTCACTCACTCACTTACTCACTCGCTCACCACTCAGTCATTCATTCACTCATTCATTAATTCCTTTCTTCCTTAATTCATTCATACTTGCCAATACCATTTATAAAGGTCTTAACACATGGCACTGAACCTACCTTCTTCAGCAGACAGCTGTCTTCTATTATCACCCAATTCTAAAGTTTTGCTTCGTCTGACTGTATTAGAGAGAAATATTTGTAATGGCACAAACAAACAAATAAGCAGACTAAGAAAGAACAAGATGCTATTGGTGGAAAGTTCATACCGTGAAAAAAAAAGAGAGAGAGATAAATAGTGAGTGGCATGAAACAAAGCGTTTGTTTAAACCGTGGGAATTTAAGTGCAGAGTTTTTTTTTCCTTTTTTCTTGTGGCTTTCCGTGTAAACTTGATGTAGGAAGGGGAAAGGCTGCCGATCGCCGCTCACCACATATTGGTTTGTCGGGTTACCATGTTCCTACAAAAAGCGTACTCCATCTTGCTGTATATTAACCAAATGCGATCAACGCATTCGCTCTGAAGAAAGAAGGGCTCCATCGCTCAAAGCATTTTCGACGCAGCACCACAGTTTCTTTAGAAACTAACGCCTATTATTCACTTAATAAGAGTTTTGTTTTGATCTCTTTCTCCAGTTTGTAAAAGCTGCTAATGGTAACTGTTTTGATTGTTTAAGGAACTGCAGAGGCACAACTGTCACCCCATCAGATTAGTGTCTCTTATCCATGAATTAACGTTTGTGCTAAATTCAAGACGAAGCCGAACGCTTTGAGTTTACTTAACCACAGTATTATCTGTTCTGTGTAAATGTATGTAATAGCACGAGCACCTAAATCCCTACTTCCTACTAAGGAAAAGCGATCTTCACCAGGGAAGGGATTGTATATTTTTCTGGCTTTGGCACTCACGGCAACGACCAGCTGAAGTATACGATCAGGTGGAAGTAGGGCTGGATCAAGTTATATGACAATTCAAGCTAAGAAAGATGTTCTCTGGATAAGGTTCCCGAGTTGAAAGCATTGATGAATTGGTCGACTTATGCTGAGTCAAAGCTCATGACATCCTAGAAAATTTGGTTTGTACGAGATTAAAACCCATGAACTCAATGATGCCAGTACAGGCCTCTACACACGAGTTTTGCATCGGTACCAGGCTTTCGTTTCACAACTGCAAAAGTTGCGTTCGCCAGTCCCAAATTCCAACCCATCTTTCACCTTTCACCCGAAGTTCAAACTTATGACTTTATTGATTTCATACAGTGATTTTTTTTTTAACGAGCATGCGATAGTTAGCATCCTTAATGATGATAGTACTAGCAACACTCACAACAACAACAATAACAGTATTAACATTCTCCTTAGCAGCAACACAGAACAGAAAAGAGTCCAGCCCAATATAGGATCTAAAAGGTAATTTCCTTGTTACCCAGCTACAGGCTAAAAAGTTAACTTACTATCAGGATCAGATGAGAATGTAACCCTTTCCGTCTGCTGCTTCTTTGCGACAGTAGCGGATCGAATTGGTCTTCGTTTGAGGATGACACCTAGAGCAAAAATACAGGAAAATCGTCTAAGAGTTCCTTCAAGTAAAAACGAAATAGCATTTCTTAAGTTTTTATTCTCTAGTTCCTCCTTGTTAAGTAGCAGATGCTCCTAGCCAAGAAACACCAGAACTTTCCAGTCGTCCCTAAAGATGGAACGAGCAGTGAGCAGTTATAACTAAGTGAAGCCCGGGACGATCACCCAAGTGGCTGTAGCCTTAAAAAGGACTTTTTAAGGTGACATTGATTGACGTTTTGACTTAAGCAGACGTCATCATCAGAGTCAGAATGATTTGTGTAACGTCAGTAAGTGGTATAAATATTCTGGTATTTGATGTGATTTGTCAACATTGTCGTGATGGTATTGGTCGACTGTCAAATAAGCCTCGTTGTCATTGGCTGCAAAGACTGTAAACAGTAAGTAGTGTGTCTCGATCTGACTTTTGTTACTGTAATGTCTGTAGTGTACCGTTAGTAAAACTATTCGGTCAGTCTGTTATTTGTCTGTTGTTCATGTCGTCCATAAGTCGTTTGTAAGGTGCGGGAAGTCCTAGGCAATGGTTCAGTTGTGTTCGTTCTGAGTTAGTAGACCCGCTTTTCAGTACGATTCGTTGGTAGTAATTAGTACTGTATGGTACGCATCCAGCAGAGTCGATTCTGTGGCATGCAAGTACCCGAGAAAAATGGAAAGATCATTTTGAGGTAATACTAGAGTTGTGCAAAGTTACCAAGTTAAGAGAATTCTACAGTATGAACCCTTCACAAAATAGAAGTGAACTGAAAAAAAACTTTCTAGATGTGGAATTAAACCATAATTAAAAAGAATAATTGTGGAGATCAACTCCGAGGGGCTTAAGCTTGGCTAAACATAATATGAGATTTCTTTATTTACCTCCCTAATTAAATAACCGCAATTTGTTTCAATTCAAATTAATTGGAACCTGTAATTTGTTTTTGTTTTTAAAATCCGAGTTATGTAACCTCCTTTTATGGGACTGATATATATTTTTGGGGTAATCCTCGCGTATTTTGCTCTGCTGAAAAAGTAGTAATATATGTTTGAAACAGTAACACTGTATGTATATGAAATACTACACAAATAAAGTGTATAGTTAATAAATAAAAAAGTGAAATATACAAGTGTTTCCTAGTCATTTATTCTCTAATAAATCATTGACCATTCACCCCAGCAATGCTCATGTTTTACAGAATTAAATTTATTGACTCAGTTTATTTGTTTGAGACCAAATATTGAACTTGGGATTCAACATCGTCTTTTGCCTCATACATGGTCCCGTACCTCATTGCGCATGGCCAAATAACCCAAACATGAGCAAGAATATGCAAAAGGTGAGTTTTGTTTTATTCACTTTGTTGGTCGAATGATAACATTTCACTTTTAAGAAGATAGGGAACTAAACGCCGTACCTTCAGCAACTTGTATTGCAGGCTGCATGTCATGACTGCTTGCTCCGTCATCTTTATGAAATTATAAAAACACATCTGTAAGTGCATGGTATTACTCCACAAACCTTTTATAGCCTTCTCATAGATATTATGTCTTCTAACGCCATGACACTGAGTGGCGAGGCGTTTGAGTGATGTCTGATCCAAGCATAACTAATTTCTTCATTCGCAAACTGATTCAGAAAGTGTACCCTTGCTGTAATCCTCGCAAAAACAGGCGCTACCAACCAATATATGGGACTTGTAAATATCTCGCGGTGTAACACGAAGTACCCAAATTCAGAGTTTACGATTATTTCTCGACATAAGTGACGCAACCACACAAATTTCAAAAATGGTAGTTCAGGCATTATTGTGGAAAGGAACTGGAAATTTTCAAGACCTTCTCCAAGATGTGGCAAACCAAGAGCTCCCATCTCCATGCTGTCGTCACCTTGAGCCTCCTCATCGTACTCTAAAGGAATAAAAGATACTTTTCACTTTTCTGTAACTTCAGAGGAGAGGTGGTCATTAATTAAGTCGCTACTAATATTGTCGTCAGCGCTGATTTGAATCAATCCCTTTTTGTGAAATCTGCACACAAAAGAATCCCAATTACATGAAACTTCATTATTGCTATTCTAAACTACATTTTAGGTTAATCCACTTCTCAAGTTGCTTAGATGCGCTCGTTATGATGAGAGACGCCGAAAATGTTTCAGCAAGCCATTACATTGTGAATGACGAGTGAGGTTGTCTTTGTATCCTTTCTAATTAGCGGACGCCCATGCCGCCGTTATTAGGAATTTACAAAGAATTTGTGTCGGGCGTGACACATAAATTTAAGACTTGCAGGAACGGCTGTAGTTAAACAGCTTTTGAAGGCATGCTAAAAATGTGAGGAAGTAAATGAGGAAGAGAATCAAAGAGTTGGAACTGACTTTTACTGCAAATACAGACTTAGGACCACAGGAGGATTCCTTGTATTGGAAACTTAAAGACAAAACTGCTAGGGGGTTCGGAGCAAACCTCTTTTTGTTTTGTAGCAGAGCAAACGGTCATTTTCAGAGAGTGGAAATCGGGATTTGCAGCTGTTAATTTTGTGTTAAAGTTCGAGCAACTGAGTATTCAGTTGGTAAAATCGGTTCATTTTATTAATTCTAAGGAACTTAAGGGCGTTCAAATTCAAAAACGATGGGGAGCAGGGCTAGCGCAGCGGTGAGAGCGCTCGCTTTCCACCAATCTGTCCCGGGTTTGACTCCCGAACTCGGCGTCATAAGTGGGCTGAGTTTTTTAGTTTTCTACTCTGCTGCGAGAGGTTTTTCTCCGGGTAATCCTGTTTTCCCTTCTCTCCAAAAACCAACATTTGATTTGAGAGAATTGTAAAGAATTGGAATAGCTGTTATTGAAGTTATTAGCAGTTTGGCATACAAACGAGGCAAAAGAGTCAGTTCTACTTTGTATTGACCCTTTCGCTTCGTTTGTATGCTTTAAAAAAAAACAAAAGAATATTTGACTGCAGACTCAACTGCAATAAGAGCCATTGTAAAGCTTATTATTGTAAGGTGCATTGGATGATATTCACATGCTAATTTGCGCCTAATAAATAATATTATCGATTCGATAATGAAAATTACGGGTAGAATCATATTTAAGACAACGTTTCGGTGTCCTCATGACACCATCATCAAGAATATTAAGATCTGGATCAATATTCAATCACAGCCAAAGTCAACATCCATCAAGAACAATAGCATCTAATATGTTTTACATTCTTAAGAAATGCTCTAGCAAATTTGATTGTCTTCTGTACGAAATGTTCCTTATTCGCGAGCACAAACCGCGTTTAAATATTCAAAGTGACTCGATAAAAGCAAAACTTTTCACCCAGCGTCTAGGAACTAAGGAACTATTCTTGTTATCTGTTGAATATTATATTTTGACCTAATGATGGTGTCATGAGGACACCGAAACGTTGTCTTAATATGATTCTACCCGTAATTTTCATTATCAAATCGATAACACAAAATAAAAATAAATTACTATTTTTAATTAAATCATTATTATAAACGGTGCTTCAGTCTGATATATCGGTCGCTGGGCTCTAAAGGTTCAGTTGATACAGGAGCCCATCACTAGGAGCGTACAACTCCCATACTACGCCTATGTCACGGCATTTTTACAGAGCGATTTATTTTTAGACTATCTTTCCCGTGAAAAAAGGTAGTTCCGGTACACGTGATACCGCATCATCATCACCTTTCTTTTGTTCTAAAGTTTCTTAGCTTCGCAGAGAAACTTTAGAACAAAAGAATGGTAGAGGAAAAGTTTTGCACGAGAGAATGGGCTCCTGAGGGAGTCCCATATTCGCGGCAAATTCAATCTAAAAATAAATCGGTCTGTGAAAACGCCGTGACAGGAATATAGGGCAGTTGTACGCTCCTAGTAATGGGCTTCTGGTTGATATCAAAACTAAGCCGGCCGGTGTGAAAGTCACCTTCTTCCTCGTCATCCTCACTTTCCTCTTCATCGTTTTCTTCTTCTTCCTCTTCGGCTGTAGAAAACCAACAAAAGGATTGTTATCATTGTCATTGTTTTGAGGGAAGGGGGGTGGGTGTGGGGGGAGGAGGTGGATGGAGAACTAGAGGGTCGCTTAGAATCGTGAGCATGCGATGGTTTGGTGAGGTACATAGTATTGACATTTGGTTTAAGTAGCGTTTCATATGAGACCGGCTGCTTGCAATTTGGAGTTTAATCCCCCAGTAACACTGGTGTTGAAAAGTATTTAGAACACTGTTATCAATTATGTTGTATAAAATGACTGAAGATTGCATTAATTGCAGTAATACAGCATAAAACGAGAGCTACGCTTAAAACGCATAGTTTTGAAGAGCATTGCTGTTTTTCGTTCAGTGCGATGATGACTTCCGCTCAGGTTGTTAAGATTACTGTCAATGTGATCGTAAACAATTATTTTCAGGACTTCACCTGCGAGTTATGGTTGTCAAGCGTATATACTGAATTTCAATTTTTTACAGATTTGACCTACGAGCACTAATGCAGTTGCTTTTTCTTATTCAAGAAAAACTGAAATATTACAATACGCCACCTTCTGGAGCTTGACCAAAAGAACAAACTCTTCTTAGCCAACGCCACAGCTGACGAAGTTTTCGTTTCAACGGCTTTCTGACCTAGGAGAGGATTTATACTTTTAATATATGCTAATGAGATAATTTCATGATTACTCCGCTCCAACAACATTTTAACGATTTTTCGAGTATTACGTTATCAACAAAAGCTGCAGATTGAGTTTACGTAGCATAAGGAGGTGATGATGGTTCATTATTGCATTGTACTACAGTCTCTTTCAACTGCAGGGGTCATTGTATAGAATTTATATAGAAAGTTAGGATGTGAATTTTTGGTGAAAGAAACGCAAATGGCAATTGACCACAATGATGATGTTAGTATCTTAAACAGTACCTGCGGGGTGAAGATTGTGTATACCAGCGGATTGAGTACTGAGTTTATTGGCAGCACAAACACAGCAAACCAGACAGTAAGGTCTCCTGGAGAGGTGAATGCCGCCTCTGAGATGGATTTGAAACCAATAACTATTACAGGAAACCAGCACAAAGCATCAGTGAGGATAATGAACAATACTCGTTTGGTAAGTGATTTCTCCCTCTTGAAGTTGGCCGCTTGGGACCTCGCTCGTCTTTCTCTTGCAGTACCTTGGTGAACCAATCGCCAGCTCGAAGTGTAGGTTTTAATGAGAATCAAGGCGTATGCGACGACAATGAAAGCGAACAGGATCAAATTCAAGACAACAAAGACCCCGACAGAGTATTCCCAGCCTGATGGCAGGTCATCGGTAAGTTGTAGTGGCAAGCACACAACGGTTCTGCCGTAATAGTGATTAAAGCTAATTGGGTCCTCGAAATAGCGAATGTCAAACATTGGGAAAAAGGCAATGAGAGCACCAATAGCCCAGATGGCCAAGCAACAGGTATGCGTCATGTTACGGGTTAGAGACTTTCCTTTGTAAGGGAAGACAACATTCTTCATCCTGTCTGCAGAGATCAGAGCGATTAACATGACGGACACCTCGCTGGACATGATAGATATTGCTCCTGTGACCTGGCAGGACCAGCTGGAGCGCCACTCAGAGTCGTGCAAGTAGTAAGCGCCTGACCATACGCGATCCTTGACACCCACAGTGATGAGATATATTCCCATCAGACCATCTGAAATAGCCAAATTCATAAGCATGATGTTCTGCACGATATTTTTTTCCTTCTTCTCTTTGTGCTTCAGCCGCCAAAAAATAACGAAACCGGCACCAATCAGGGAGACAACTCCAACGACCCAGATACTTATTCTTGGGGCTAGGTTGCGAAACATGCTGTGGCAGTCTGCAAAGTTGTCATTGAAGGCAAAATCACAGTCGGCGTCCTCTTTATTGAGATGGCAACACATAAGGTTTGTGTCCAAACTCCTACAAGAAAAAAACGAAAGTCAGACATAGACGGTCATCGATTGACTCTTGGATCATAGAATATATTATGGCCCATTCCGGGCTGCCCTTCTCTGCGCTTTTCCCATCTTTCTGGTTTAAAAGATGTAAAATCTATGCCTTGAAACCTCATGTAAAATTCACTCTCCAGTGCTAATCTTGTCGAATGCTGGCATGCAAGATTTCAGCTAAGTTAAAAAGATCACAAAATGCAGATTTTTTCTTGCATCCACGTTCACTCCATGGTGTAACGGAGTAGCCAACCAAGTAACGATATGTTAAGTCCAGCGTTTCTCGAGCAAGGTTAGTAAAAGGTAAAGGCCAGGATCTCATGACCGAACTCACGACATTCTATTCAATGGTATGGTGATTCGAAAGGAACTCGTAGCGGCAGGATTAAAATCTCTATGAATTGCTCCAAATCTCTTACAGAATCCAGACAAATGTACAAAACACAACCAGAAAATTAAAGTAACATGAAATTTGGCACTTTTGCGTTTGCGAGTTCACCAGTCGTTGCCACCAAGGAAATGCGATTGCCTATGGGATGAACGTCTATTGTGGTGAGCAGTAAAGACACAAATGCATATGTTGCATACTGAGACAGCCAAGACGTATCCAGTGTACTGTTCCTCGGGGGGTCTAGATGTCTTTACTGCAAACAATCGCTCTCGCTCTCTCTCTCTCCATTGCGTATCGCATATTATAGTACGTTTCTTTGGTTTAAAGTGTTAGATTTGGCTATATATAGAATAACAAAAAATAACATGCCTATGGGAGAAAGAAAACATGGATGTCTTCTTATCAATGACCTTTGAATTTGCTATCTTCATCGTGTTTTGAACGGTACTAAAACATAAAGCGAATCAGCTAACCGCACAGCAGTATTTCAACATTAATCTTACACTCTAGTTAAATTGTTCATCCTTTTGAAAAATCCCTCTGGAAGGTCATTCATCAAGTTGTAATGCATGAACCTTCAAATTAATAGAACAAAAAACCGAGGTTAGATTAAACTTGCACATATTCGCTGTTTAAGTGAAGAATTGCCGTAGAAGCTCTCGCAGAGAAGTTCATTTTCTTTTGTTTAACATAACTTAAGGAACCTAGTTTGCCTTCATCACCTCCAAAGTTTCTAAAATCAGGATGATATATGGAACGGTTTATCCCCAAAACGAGTGCGATGCCCCCCATCCCCCGTTGTTTGTTTTTTCAAAGCAAGGAAAGGACTATTTGTTTATCATAAAAACTGAAGGATCTCAACTCAAAAAAGTAGCATTTATCGTTAACCTTCTTTGTCTGTAAAACAAAGGAATCTAGTTGAGGTTTTTTTGCAGTTTTCATCAAGTTCAGACCACAAACTTCTTTTGTCATTCCCGTTTGTTTAGATGTTGCGATAATGAGAAACTTGTTAAGACGATTAGCAAGATCGTGTATGATTTAGGTTTCTTTGAATACCAAATAGATCTTTACATAAACAAGCATTTGAACAGAGGGAAGAGCAAAGAGCCGCGATCTCAAGTGATGTTCAACAAGGAAAAACGGCTACTATGCCTAGGCGAAAGTTATGATTTAAGCAGTTGTATGTGTACCCCATCTCGGCTCTGTTACAGTCAAACCAAGTGAAGCGTACCACTCAAGATTGCAATAATGAATTAATTATTTGAAACTTGAACCCGCTAGTCGTTTCGAGAATGCAATAATGAATTGATTATTCGAATATTGAACTCGCTCGCTCGATCCAAGAATACGGCTAACGGGTTCCGTTCTCGAAAAATCAATTCACTGTTGCGACTAGTAAGTTTCAAATCAACTGGTCTTTCCTAGAATGCAATAGTGAATTGAATTTTCGAAAACGGAAACCGTTAGCCGTATTCTTGGATCGAGCGAGCGAGTTCAATATTGGAATAATCAATTTCAATATTGCATCCTCGAAACGACTAGCGGATTCAAGTTTCAAATAATCAATTCATTAATGCAATCTTGAGGGGTACGCTTCACTGGGTTTGACTGTAATATTATATATTAGTTGTCTTAAACATTAATTTTCCACGATCCAGCTTTTTCACTTACAAAAACCGCAACTTTGGGGAGTCTTTAAAATGCTCAACTGAAACATTTCGTATGTAGTTGTTAAACATGTTGCTGCAAGAAATGGAAATTAAACCAAAAATAAATATCTTGTAATACTCCAACGTGAAAAAGAATTTACTTTCTCCTCGGAGTTTTATAAGATGTTACATTTTGGTTCCTTTCGTGGGTGCACTTGGGTTACTACATTAGCGGGGTTTGGGATGGGTAATATTTGTGCAGCAAGTTGTCACTGTCACAAGAGAAACGTTGAAAAGTGTTTAGTCAATTGTTCTTCAGTAAAAAGATCATGATGATATGTCAGTCATGATAGTCATTTAGTTGGAAGTTAATGACTAATCGAAAAGATTCCATCGTGTGTGAGAAATGAGGTCGCGGTGTTAGCTGTTGTGTTTCTACTTGAACTTGAAAACATCGGTTTCTCCTGTTGTGAGATGAAGCGATAACTTAATGAACTTTTCAATGAGCTATTGTGAGCTGCGTAACCAAATGAATGCTGCTAAGCAAAACTTATTCTATGTAACAGTTTTTTTTTCCATTGGCCAACGTATGAAAGAAGTGAAAGTAGCTCATCACTCACATAGACAATAGTTCCTTCAGGCCTTTAAAGATCCCTTTAGGCAAGCCCTCAATGTTGTTCTCGGAAAAATACCTTAATTGAAGAACGATAAAAAGCTTTGTGAAGAACAAAAATTAAATCAGTCTTAAGTTGACTTTAACAGACGATCTCGGATTGAACAAACAATAGTTTTTTATAAGGTCCGCAAAGTAATGTCCTGTCATAACATGACAATTACGCTATCGATTCAGTAGTCGCGCGAAACTTTTATGTTTTTTGTTTGCCTGAAGAAATCGCTAATTTGACTGACAATCAGCATCTAAAAGCATTTGTGTCCTTAACTCTTCTCACCATACAGCACTGAGTTGCGCAACTACTAGAAAACGAGTCATCAGGAAACAACTAGGAAAAAAAGGACCTCGCCAATCCATTTTACGCTTTTAAATGTTGGCAAAACATTCATCCATTTTCAATTTTGTTAGCGTCTGAACGTGAACCTGTCAAAAAGGTTTTCTACTGCAATAACAAACAGTAAAAATAACTAAGTGTACCATATCGCGGAACATTTGTGCTCGTCTCGTGTGTTTTTCTGAAAAATAACTAACATAGTTGGTTAATAAAGATGGATACTTACAGGTCATACAACTTCTCCAAACCCTGAAACTGATTCGGGTGAAGCTTAGTCAACTTGTTGACATCCATCTTACTGTGAACAACAAATGAAAAACATTTTAACCCTTTCTGTAACTTTTACAAATAGGAAAACAAATGACGCTTTTCTTCACTCCAAAGTGTTTAGAGAGAGTTCCCTTTAATGCCACTGTAAACCTTCATGGGTCATATCCTTTTCTTTTTTAAGGAGTTAGGCTAATAATTATTGCGGCAAATTTTCAAAAATGAGGCAATGAGCGCGGGAAACGTTAAAAAATGATTTTCCAGTGCAGTTAATAAATTGCTAAAGGTGTCGAAATGTGGTAGTTCTAATTAGGAATCTCAGTTCAGTTTTCAGTTTATATGTTTTGCCATTTTAAACATACCACATATTATGCAAATTAAAATAAGGCAAGGAGACACATAAAAAGCAGTGCTTATAAACATGTGCCTCCCCATGATAAATAACAAATTACTAGAGATTTGTAAAGGCGAACCGAATAACTTAGAACAACAGTGCTGAACGTGTTTGTTTTTTTTTAAAGCGTACAAAAGCAAAGCCGATACACGAACTGCAAGCGGACAAAAGCGAAAACTAAAAAAAAATGTATGCAATCACGCTAACAGAAAAAAAATGTATGTAATCATGCTAAGAATTCCATTGCATTTTTCGAGCGCTAAACTTTATTGGGGATCTTGAACTTGCATATTATTTTTATTTACATCAACATTCGAAGCACTTCATTATAGTCGGTGGTTTGGGGTTTATTTGTAGTGGTGAATTTGCAATACTAAACTCATTTCTTCCCATCATAGCGAAAACATATATATTCCGCCTGTCACTGAATATAGAATGATTAAGGCTGGTTTGGCACGTATCCTTTTCCAGAAGTTCCTTGGTTGACGTGTATTGGTTTGCGATGAAGCAGGTGACTTTGCAAATATGTTCATGTAGAGGCCTAACTCTCGGTGTTATTTCTGGGTGTATTCCAGTCATTGGAACTAATTAGTCTAATTCTACATTTATTGGATTTTATTGAAATTTGAGCAAATGTTCCTCTCTCTCACGTTGCGGGTTACCGCAACACGAAGAGTGAGGGTTTTCACAACATTAGAAATATTTTTCTAGTTGCCATCCACGAACGGCAGACAGAAGCAAACATTCTACTAGTTAGTACTTCTCAGGAATCAGTGGAAATATTAAAAAAGAGTTACATCCTTCGCTAGCCTGTTATCTCCTGAATAATATAGTCCAGATTTTGTTTTCTTTTTTGTTCTTGTTTGTTGTCCTTGTATGATGCCCAAGGATTATTTATTCGTCAAGCGAAAACCGTCAGTCAGTATTTCGTTAAAACGCTTCCACTTGCCTACCAAAAAGAAACGTTTTTAAAGATATAGTTATTTCATTACTCCATGATTTCATTAGCATTCCAAAGACATATAGCCCCCTGTGGTGTTTTTACAAATACAGTCGAACCCATATGAAATGGGAGGTGGCCGCTTAGTTCGCATTGGGTTGGAATAACAGCCCTACATTTAGTTTATTCTGTTATTATTTTTTATAATCTCTGACAGCGGAATAAAATGGAAATTTAAAGAAATTCGCTTTATTTGAGTGACGATGTACATAGCACACAATGTGCTAATTGGAACAGTACCAACTACACAAAAACACATTAAGAAAAGACATCAACCGCCCTTACAGAATCTGAAGCCTAGGCAATTTATGGAAGACGACTGATGGCATATCCTTAATAAGATTGTTCGCCAAAAGCCTGTAAATTAGAAAGTTAAGTTAAGATTACATATTTCCAAAGTAGAAAAGAGCACAGCAATTATTAAAATAGTATCCTGTCTATGAAGCTGTTAGTCAGTGGTAGGGACGCTAGACCAGGACCCGGTTTCTGAAAAGCCGATTAGAGCTAATCGAGGGTTAAATCCTGCTAATCGAGGAATAAAATTTGTCTTCCGGTTAGATTGCGTTCCCCAAAGCACGATTAGCACTATCCCAGGGATAAAGTAAGGGTTAAATTGAACACACCTAGCGAGGTAGATTAACCCACTAACCGGGGAATGAAATTTTTCAAGACAAACAAAATGGCGAAACAAACCGTTCGTGACGAAAGCCACTTCCATCACAAATAACAGGTATTCGTAGGTTTAGTAACACATGAACTTTCAGTCCATAGAAATTCAGGAAAGTGTTAATAGTGAATATGTGGTACAAAACCGTCTTCTCCAATGAACAATCGAGAAACCGAGTCGCACAAATATGCAACTCTTGTAGGCTCAAGACAATCACAGCAGCATGAAAAATGGAACTGTTTTGAACGGTAAGAATTTATAGATATAGAAATTGTACTGATTTTCGTGGAGGTTTCACGAAAAAAAGAAAATAAGCTTGTTCGGTTTTATCTATGCTGAACACGAAGGAAATTAGGTTTAAAAACAACTCGCAACGACTACAATATTTCATCCCTCAATCGCTTTTTTGTGCATGTTTTCATTTACTCTTCGGCGTAGGTTTTCGCCCTTTTCAGGATTCCAGATTTTTTCAGCTAGATTCATGTTATTTTATACTATTGACTTGAGTGTTGGCAGGTATAAAATTTTTGCCATAAACTGGAGTAGGAAATAGGTTATAAAAAGGAGATAAAAATATTTTTGTTAACCAGTAACATCGATTTCTCTTCACACATTCAACGGATTGAATAAGAACTCTGCTATTCCAAAATTACAGCTTTAATATTCAGACTCAACCAATACTTTCATGGCCAGAATTTAATACGGAAAGAATCAAGAAGACCTTAAACTCACCCGTTCCAGCTAATTCGGCTTACAAGTGAATTTTAAGTTCTTGTACATTTTTCCTTTACCCTGAAAGCCGTCTTCCACTAAATCATTATTTCATTCCGCTTCCTTAACTAATATCTAACACCACCGACTTTAATCGAGGGACAGTTATCGAGTAATAAATTTATTTTCTGGAACGCCTTTTTAACCTCCAAATAGTTATTCCGGGAATAAGAAATTTAATCTTGGTTTAACTCAAAATCAGGAGATAGTTTAATCAGCTTTTCAGGAACCTGGTCCAGACCAATTTTTCGAAATTATGGGATATGTTTTGTTATAATGAGATGCAAGGTCCACTGAGACGGAACAGGAGTGTCGGTTGAGACGGAACGGTCGGAAAGTGGTCGGACAATGTTCGGAGAGAGGTCGGTCTGGTTTCTTTCTTTTTTTCTTTTCTGTGCTCAACTGAACTAAGTTACTTACAGCTTTTCAAGTTTACTAAGATTTGCAAAAACTCCTTCCGGCAAGCTCCTCAATTCATTGCCATTCAAGTCCCTGAAACCGAGTAGTAAATCTTATCGAATGTTCTATCTTAAAAACTGTAGAATTTCGATTGTAAGACTCTACTGTAAGTGAGCTTGGGGTTTCAAAATTGCTTCTGTGTTATAAAATATTGAAGAGAGGGATCAAGGTAATGATTTTTTAAACACCTAACACTGACAGCCAAAACGTTTTAAGAAAACATCTTAGTATAAATGAAAACACTTTATGCTATGGTGATGCGTATTTCAATGATATGGAAACTGCATGCAAAGCTTCAGAAAGTATCTCTTCAGAAGGTAGTTACATTTCAGTCGCATCACTTACAGCTCTTTTAAGTTGACCAAATCCACAAACTGCTTTGCAGCGAGCTCATAAATATTGTTTTCATGTAGCCAGCTTATATGGAAGAGGAATAAAGCACATCGATATTAAATACTTTAACTTTTACGGAAGCTTCCAGATCTAATGAAGCTTTAGCCTACTTTGTATTAACTTTTTGAATTATCAATGTACACACTATTAAGAAAAAAAAAGCGTTAAACCTTAAGGGCTTAAGGACAGATTTAGCCTTCGCGGTTTGGTATTTTGAAGGTGCAATTTTTGTAAAATATTTCGCGAATCACAGATATTTCGGCCTTCAGATTGTACGTGGACGAAAGCAGTTATTGTCCATGGAAGACAATTGCCCATGGCACAATTTATGTATATTTATGTGCCTTATCAGTCCTATCACTAATCATCATGGTTATGACTCGAAGTCTTCACTAGAACGTTGGTTGCGTACGCCAACAGCTTGCCTGTGAAACTCAAGGTACTTAAGGTATGAAGATTAAGAATTTTATTGCATCAATTTAATAGTAGGAAAAGCCGGTGTGAGACCAAATGTGGTTTCAAGAATGTTAACATTAATGGCGAATCCAGGATTCAGTAGGTAAGGTCACCAAGTTCTCTCTCTCATTTGCAAACAACTTGCATTATCTATACGATCCTGTGCGTTGATGCAAGAGACACCTCGACTGCAGTCTACTCTTACAGCTCAAACATTGGCACTTTAAATGTCCTAAACATAGACCGTGAGCATAAATACCACACAACCAGTTGTTTAATACAGCAAACGGTGCAGGATGCAAGAAGGCCGACGATATCAAGGGCTAAGCGGACAGTCACGACACCAAGCTTTTCTACGATCCAAGGAAGGCTGTCTATGGACCTCAGTCCTCTGGTTCCTCCTCTGTACTCAGTGCAGATGGGACTCAACCGCTGACAAATGAGAAGCAGATCTTGAAGAAATGGGCTGAACAGTTTGACCAGGTGCTCAACCACCCTTTAGGCGAATAATCCTCAGGTGATCTAACTTGGCGATAAACGAATTTCCAGTTCCACTGATTGATTTCCTTTAATATCAACGGCTATCACTTAACGAAAACTTGTTCCCAAAGTCGGAAACACAGCCATAAACAGTCTTCTGCGCATCAACGCCACAGGCAAACAAAATAACAAGGAAGACTACCAACAAGCCGGAAAGAAGAAGAGAAACTTCAAATTTCGTGATCGATTGCTACGGCATCTCTGCTACGTCTCCCCGCTGGGAGCATGAAAATAAATTATAATAATCAAAACATGCGGGAAAAGACACGACAGCCCTGCTGCAATCAATGACGAGGTCCTTGCTCGTCTACCTCAAGTAGACATCAGGCACGACCTCCACAACCTTCACAAAGAAGAAGAAGTCGGAAAGGCTATTAAGCAACTCTTCACAGTCAATTGCTGGGAGAATACTGACTCGTATCGAAGGCCTTGCTACGATCAATAAAGGTCACGAAGAGGTCGCTATGATGCTCTTGGCATTTTTCCTGAAGCTGGCGTGCAGCAAATATCAGTTCCGTGTTCGGTGCGAAAAACGTAAGAGCTTTCTGGGCGTATACCCTGCTAAAGATGTTGGAGGAGATGATTAAGCAGGATACGGTCAGCGGAGATGACTTGTGGAAGATAATGGAGAGGTTTGGCTGTCCGGGCAGGTTCATAACAATTGTGCGCCAGTTCGACGACGGTATGATGGTGAAAGTACTTGGTGATGGCGACGAGTCAGAACCCTTTTCAGTGTCGAACGGCGTGAATCAAGGGTGCGTTCTCGCCCCAACACTCTTCAGCATGGTATTCTGGGCTACGCTGATTGACGCCTTCCATGACTGTCAGGATGGATTACCCGTATGGTATAGGACTGACGGAGGCCTTTCAACCTCAGATGCTTGCAGGCTGTCAAAAAGGTGAAGGGGACTGTTATCAAAGGATTCTTGTTTGCTGATGACGGCGCCCTAAATGACAGCACACAGCAGATTATGCCGCACAAAATGCCTTTTGGGCTGCTTCTTAAGAGCCTGCGAGAACTTCGGCCTCACCATTAGCACTAAAAAGACCGCCGAAGTCACGTACGCTGAACTTCGATGTGGAAGTCGACAACGGGATTGCAATTGGCTAGTAGCAGTCATGATCATGTTTGATTCCCAAAGGACGAGTAACAACAACAGCAAACAATAATACACCTTAAAAGGTTGGAAAGGACATATGAAACATAGCCAATGCAAATCTGACGATAGAACTGTAAGGGCTGACTATAAACATTTGTGTCGTTAAATCCCAAAGTTAGCTTAAGTCCCCAAATCAGCTCTCTTGAAGAAACGGCACTTAATTGCAGCAAATCCGCAACCTAGACGATACCTATTCAAAAACCTTGTTACGAGTTCGTTGTTGTTAGAGGAAAATAGTTTGTAGTCCGAACAGAACGCAGGCTTCTCGAAACAGCAACACGGATATTTATTCCAAAAGAACGTAGTGAATACTGCTCAAGAAACTCGACAACTCTAAGCTTGTAAGTTACACTACGACCTCTGTCACACTTGAATAAACACGGCCTTTGCCAGTGCTGTACAGTTTTTAAACACTACTCACTCTCTAAACCATGAGTTAGACAATAAAAAGGATACTTGAATTTTATCTTTCAAATTGCAACCTTTATTTTGTTCACTCAATGAAATGGGTTGAAAAATTACATGTGTTTATTGTGTTGTGCTGTTGCTCTTTGTCTCGTTACATCAGTGCGATATTTCGGGAGACTAAGACGAGAGACATTTTCCTCAATAAACCGCAAACCGTTGACGTAGAAAATCATTTCTACTTTTATTGCTAGAAAAACGATGTACAATCGTGACCATGCTGGCTTGTCTGGAACGAAGTAAGGCAAAATACAAACAGTACGCTAACTTTCGAGCTTACGCTTTAAATGCCACAGTATTAAAAATCCAACCGTTGGAATTATTGTTCAAAAAACCTAGTAAACGAATGAGTACCCTTGCATGGGTACTCACGTCCCGTTCGTTACTCCCTTTTGGCCATCCCTACCGTGTTAAATTTATTTATTTTTTCCCCTCACAATTATGTACGTGTAACTTTTCGTTTATTATTATTGTAACTGAGTAGAATGCCAATAAAGCTGATTGCTTGGAGACAATCCATACAAGTCAAGAAATTATCCCTTGAGTGATCCTTGTTGAAATAAAAAGCAATCCAGCCCTATCCACGACTTGTCACTGGGATCCACGTTGGCGATGAACAGGGCTGGGTAAAACGCAACACCAGTCGGAATTTGGCTGAAGGGTAAACTCCTTGAAACAACCTCTGGTATATCTATCCTTTCTCAAAATGAATGTCAGCTGAATGGTGTCCATGATAATTAATTTGTGTAGTAGTACAGAATATTTGATTTGCGTCGATCTCAATCACGTTTTGAAATTCTGCGTAGATGAAGAGGAAGCTCTACTCGGAGGTTACCTTGTTTTATAAGCTCAAAATGTGCTCCCGGGCAGTGATCTGGGGGTCAAATAAAACGGAAATAAGGTGTATCCCTTGTGATAATTGCTTCGAGTCTACTGATTTCCTGTATCCTGGGAAAGCTTTCCAATGCCGGAGAAAAGGCCGCTCTGATAACCGCATATGACATTCTGAACACCAGCCACGTCAAATTTCAGAAACAGAGGTTTTCGAGGGATTTGCTAACCATGCACGCACTACTTGGGTTCAGTTGTGGTGTTTGAAGTCGAAGGGATTGGTATCATAACTCCCGTTACAAGTGTCTGTATCCACCAATACCAATTCTATGCGCTTGGGAACTTGACCCAGAAAGATGTTATCCGGAGTGAAGCCGGATAGGAAACCCTCTGGGAATAGGCAGGACTTTTCACTCGATTCGACGAATAGGATACTTTGCGGTAACTTGTTTCAATGCATTTGCATGTCCTAAACTGATGACGGTTTTACTTTCACTTTCACATACACATACAGTTCACATATAGTTGTATTCTTGCTAGATCTAGATATTTTTCTCCGCTTCCAGATACGTTAAAGTTGATAGGACCAGTTTCGGTGATGTTGCTGAGAGGGTGATACTCAGTCCATTGGCCTTTGCTGATAGTGCTTTGTGTTGAAGGGATGCTAAGCAAATCCAGTTCGGATTTAGTATTCCCGTTTGACTCGTGATGAACAAAGGTCATTGTTTGCTTATTGAAAAATGTCACTTTAGTATGGGGGCCTAGAGCTGCAATAAGGATTTTCGGTGTTTTTTCATCTTTTTCCTTTGCTAATATTATTCATTTTACTTATTTAGTTTATTTTATTTGTTTTATTTTATTTCATTCGTTTTAATTTATTTTATTTCATTTTCAAAAATGATTTATAAAATAAACTAAATAAGTAAAATGAATAATATTATAAAAGGAAAAAGATGAAAAAACACCGAAAATCCTTATGGCAGCTCTAGGCCACCATACCTTAAATCTCCTTTCTTCTTCTTTTGCTGCGAATACGCTTTTACTCTCCTGCCTGGAGGTGAACTGTTTTTTGTTCCTGGCGCTATCCTTTTTGTACCTTTCTTACCACTCCATGACTGCGATATATTCTGGGAAGACATGTCACGAAGAGCTTGTTTTGCTGACTACGGTTTTAACATTATCTCCATCCAAAACATCCTGAGCACCGGTTTGTAATGCCTTTTTGCCTAACACCTTATCTAGCGCTCCATGTTGTAAAGAAACCAGGCAACAATGAAATTAATTTTTTCACTTTCTATTCATAATACACAAAGCCTACGTTACAATTTCCAGATATCACTTTCAGAAACCCAGCTGTTAAACTTGTCTGGGTATTCTTTCCATTTCAGAAAATATCCCATCACACCTTTGCGTTTTCGCCCACGCAAAACGTTTTCAACTCGGTAGACATCATCGTTCTAAACGACTTTTTGTATTTCCGCTTCGTAATATGTTCCATCCAAGATTTCGTCCGCATGATCTTTCAATTTGTAGACAGGCACTTGACGCACCATTCGTTTGTAGACCGTAAAAATCGCCTCTGTAAAATTAGGCAAGTAAGACTTTTGAAACATTCGCTTCACGTTGCTGATCCTAACGTGATCTCCCACTTGAAATTTAATTCGCACGCGCTTGTCAACATCATTGCCGTACAAAATATCTCACACTTTAGCTTCTTGGCTTTAGTCACCTGACTTCGTTTCATCTTGATGCTACGATGGTAGATGTTATTGTACGACTCGACTAACTGAGGTAGTACATCAATATAGGCCAGCGTATTTTTAGCTGTGAAGTACCTTTACACCTTGTTCTTAAATGTAAGGTTGAAACGCTGCAGAGTTGACAGTGTTGTTCTCGCAAAGAAAAGTTTTGAAACAGAAGGTTTAGAAATTCAGTGCCCCGATCTGTTTGAAGCTTGATGAGTTTACGATCAGAAGATAGAATCGTCTGAAAAGCTTTGGCTAGTGCTTGACCTTGTTTTGTCTTCAAAGGCACCACCCAAGTGTACTTGCTAAACATGTCTATACCGATCAGTAAGTACTTAATTATATCCCTTGTTGTATCGACTGAGATTCTGAACCTCGACCAGACCTGCTTGAAATTGTTCATCTATACCAGGTTATGAAGCGTGTAACCATTTTGTTGATCAGCTCAACCAATCTTGGACTTACTTGCGAGAGATCTTATTCTTTCCTTTTTGTTTGAACGCTCGGTACACAGCATCTAAAAAACCGAAACTTGCGGGTTGACTTGGGCCGAGATAAATGCCGGACAGTGTTTTTTCCATCGCCAAATTCGGAGTTTTCAACAATCACTTGACCACCGCAACAAGCTAATACGCAGTGAATGCGGCTGAAAATGCGCTCTAATGCCAGAGAGTGTGAAGATGGCCAGCAACCCATTACTAGTGACTACTGCGAAGGTCAACACTCGACTGACGTTTATTCCTGCTGCACTCTCTCATATATATATTCTTGCATTTTGGTAAAAGGGAGCGAAGAAAATCAAAGAGTTGTTCACATTCCTCTCTAGTCAGTCCGAGATTATCGACAATATTTAAGAAAACTGGTAATCTCCCCGACTGTACTTTTGTAAACACCTTTGAATGAAGACGTTTTAACTTGTCAAGCGTTGATCCTGATAAACTGAAAAATGTCTCCATGAATGAGGCAATGTCACTTGATAGAATATTCCTTGCTACCCTTATTAGAAGAGAAAGAATAAGACCCATGTTGACGTGTAGATATATAAATACACACTGGGTCAAGATCAATTCGTGTACATGCTTTATTTCTTTTACAAAAATAGCTTATCTTGGTTCGTCTCCTTTTCTGGCAATAGTTTCGGGACATTGAACTTCATTGAGGTCATTGTTCTCTGAATTGACTCTTTCACTGAAATTTTCCACTTGAGACCACTGAGATCATGATAAACAGTATTCAAGGTGCGATCTTGTAGTTGTTTCGCTTCAGTAAGCTCGCCGAATCCTTCACCGATCCAGGGATGTGAGACATAGCCTGGTCCAAGGCAACTTTGGGATCTCGGTCACGTACGTTTCCCAGGATTTGCCTAGGTTGAAGCTAAGAGTATTACACATACTTTCATCGATCTTCAGGACATCGTTGAGGTCCATTTTCTCCACCGCGTCAACTCGGAAATAAAACCAAGCATCTTTGCTAACTAACATCAGGCAACAGTGTTGTCTTTGACTGGGATGATGTTAAATGGCACAGCCATTGCAACAGTTACTTTTACTTCTTGAAACATAGCCGCATATGTAAGCTGAAAAACATGGCTGATAAGACTGGCTACCCTGGACTTGTTCCACTTCCTCTACAGACAACAGAGGTGTAGCACGTAAGTCGACTTGCATGTTTGGAGCAATGTTTTAAAGAATACGGCTGATAGCGAGACGTTTCCTAGCCCGGAGTTTGCGAGAGTAACGCTACCAAGGGAAAGCAGGCTTTTATTTCGAAAAAATAATAGAATTTTTAATTAACCAATCCCTGTTAAGTAACAGAACACAGGTTTGGGTAAGTCGATTGTTTCCATTGCATTGCATTGCACGGTATAATCCGACCCTCTTTGTGTCTGTCAATCACCGTGACGGTACACACCTGGGTTTCGGGAAGTAGCACACGCGTGGGATTGTTTTTCGGGACTCTTGCTGAGATGCCTATTAATGACGTCATTGGTGTTAATATATTCCTGCACAAAAAACGGAAAACGTGGTGCCGAACACACTACTAACATGTATTTTCAAATACAGTTTTCTTAGCCATTTTGTATACTCATTTCAGCAACCCTTTTTGGTTGTTGGTTTTGAAGGTCATTAAAAACAACAACAACAACAACAACAACAACAACCGATAAGGACATGTTAAATGCAAAGGGTAACTAAGATATTAATTCTGAATGATGTATAAGGAATAAATCATATATGAACTACAGAAATGAAATGAAATGAATAATGTCTCTCCTCCTTTTGAATGATGATCCTCACAGATCCCAGTTGGTTAGAGCTTCGTACCGGTATCTCTAGGACACCGGTTTAAACCTCATTGAAGTCCTTATTTTTTTCACAGTTTTTAATGCAATTTTATAAAGAGCTTTCACGACTGCGAGGATCATTCTTCATTTCATTTTATTTTGCAGTTTATATGTGATTTATTTCATACTCATCTCCTTCACGGGAACTGACAAACCCACAATTGAGCTGCTCCCGACGTCAGTGGTTTCATTCTCAGTTAGTTAGAGCGTCGCGCCGCAATCGCGAAGTCACGGGTCCAGAAACCAAAAACCAAGTTTAAGTCCTGATTTTCCCTTCATTAGTTTTCTTTATATAAATTACGTTTGATTCACAATTGCGAGGATCGTTATTAGCAAATTGTGGTATATTTCACTTGCCATTTACTAATGTCAACTCACAGTGAGCATTTAATGTGAACGCAAATAAAACATCCATGGTCATAGTTGCTAAAGAATTCGCAGTGGAGATTCACATAAAAACCACTCTAGCATTCAGGAACAGGAACTCTTGCTCAGACACCAGTCAGGAATCAACAGTAATTGGGGCAACAACTCTCATAGCGGAATTCCCCCCCCCCCTCCTCGCCAAAAACCCCAAACAAATCGTTTTACCACCATGTTGTTATACTGGCCGCCATCCTATTTTAAAGGTTAGGAGTTAACCCTTTTATTTTCATGTTTCCAACTACTTGGTTTATTCATAGACTGATTTTTTCTCGGGTTTTCACGGCATAAGATATCTTTCAGTTCTTAATAAACCAAGAGAAACAATTAAGTGAAAGGATTCACTTAAGAAGAAATAAAAGACACCACACTTACAGCTGCTCCATGTTCTTCAAACCACGAAACAAATTCTCGTTTAAGGACTTCAGTTTGTTGTTGTTTAAGCGCCTACAAAAAATTAATAACGATACATGTATGTAAGCCTCGTTATACAATCGACTTTATTGGGTGACGTTTATTTCTAGCTTGGGCTTTCTCAGTGCCTTCGAGCAAACATTTTGTTAACAATGTAAAATATTTGAAAATTACATATGTTGAGCCGCATCTATTTTCGCCGCATCTATTTTCCGCAGATATAAACAGTTTGCGCAACGGTTCCCAAAACTGCAGGAATTTCTGTACTATCTATCACCTCGAAATTGAAGTCACGTCACGTGGACTTGAGTCAGTTCAGCGGGTTACTTTTACTCAAACATGCCCACCTTGTAGAGCTCCTTAACTCGAGCTAGAATGTGTATGCGAGAGCCCAGTATTTGCAAGCAGCACAAAAGAGATGGAAAGGTCTGGAATAAGAAGTGGGCCCGACCTTCCTGTACGAACATGGCGTTTATTGGAGATAATATATTACTTTGGGCAACTCAATTCACTTGTGTAAGTTCAGCAAATAGAAGAATTAAAGGCTCCTGTAAGCCAGCTCATGAACGAGAAACATTACAACACTTCGTGTTTACAACGACTTTATTTCTTGAAAAAAATGATGGTCAAGAAACCTGTACACTTTGTTTGTGTTTTGTGAGAGCACAACTTTTTCTGGCACACCTCTTGGTAAATTAGAACCGTTTACCTTTCACAGTGGTATCCACAGGCGCCGTATGCGTTTGGACTAAATACCCCAAATTTTTTGTTGTCTGGAACTTTGACAGCCGTAAGTAATTTGAACCAATGGAAATACAAATATGCAAATTTGTGTACGGACTATATAGACAATTAATGCAATATACTCAAACGTGGTCGCTTTTTTAAAATATAGCAGGCAACTTTGAGATTCTAACAGTTTGACGGCCTATTTCAAGTTAGTTTTATAAACATTTTTGGTCGTAATAAAACTCCGACTATTCTGAAGGCGAGATAACATCAAAATATGATGTGAAAGTCCCCAGGGTCATACAGTCACGATGGTTTTGATCGATTTCGACACATTTACAAACATCATTCAACTTAAAACTTTTGCTTTGTAAGGGGAGATATTCAATCCATCTATTTGTGCTTCGCGGGATAATTAACTTCACTTTCCAAACATGTTTTTGTCCCAACAGATTAGCTGCTTGTCAGGCCAAAACTTGACCCTTGCCTCGCACAGAGACAAAATATTTGTCTGTGTTTTTGTAAAATGTTGTACTGATCGTTTAAGCCAAAGGATATAGAATTTCTGGAGAAGAGCGGTGTTTCGGCTTGGAAGGCCATTTATTTGCAGTCGAGAAATCACCTTGAACAGAACCCGGCCGAAGCGTCTTCAAAAACATTTCGTTACGTTCCTGTGTAGGTCATACTGATATGACTGACATTGCCATAACTTCGTGATTACAACAGTATTACAAAAATTTTAAGCTCATGATACAACTTTTTAAAGACATGCTTCGGCATGCCTCATGCCATCGTCAGTTCAACGTGTTTTTGCCTTTCACTGTTTTAGATACGCTCACAGTTTGAGTACGTTAACAATTTGAAATTTCAAATACAGTTACAGTTACAACGAGTGTCAAGAGGGACCTAGTTTGAGTACGAGTACGAGATCGAGTATGATTACGAATTTCCAATTTTAAACTAGTCACTTCCCCTGAGCCCTCACTCTTCCTTGTTGTTTACCAGCAGATCAGGAGATTATTGTAGAAACAAGATTGAAGTCACTAGTACATACATACATACATTTATTTGATAAGTAGGTTTAAAATATGCAACTTTACAGCTGATGTGGACCTACTACTACTAAATCTAAATGAGAAAAATGAGAAATTTAACAGTACAATCATCATAAAGTAGAAAATAGTAAAACAATAAAGACAAAAAGGAGATCCAAGAATTTAAAAATAATTAAAATCAGGGTCCTTATTATAATTAAGAGAGCATTCCTTTTGAAAACTGATGTCCCTGACAAAGGTCTTGATCGATTTTATCTTTCTTTTAAAACAGAAAGGATTTTCAAGTTGCTTTATTGTCAGGTAAAGAGTTCCAGGCAATTGCAGTTCTGTGTTTAAATGAACAACGGCCTTGTTCGGTTTTTGGCCTTGATGCAACAATATTTAACGATTTCCTAAGACTATAAGAAGAAGCATTCTTAGCAACTAGCCTATTTATATCATCTAATTCAATATCGTAAAAAGCTCTCTGCGTTATATTTAGAATGCGAGAACAATAAAAATACTTCAATGGCATCCAATTTGCATTTGTGAGTACTGTTTCATCATCCGTGTCCCTTGGTAGTTTGTGTATAAGTCTTGCTGCTCTAAGGTGGATTAATTCAAGATCTTTCATCAGATAATCTGAACAAGAGCCCCACACAACTATGGCATATAATACGCTTGGGATTACTGTTTTGTAATAAATTGTTTCAAGTATGGCCTTTGGTAAGAAACTTATTTGTCTCAACATTTTTACTTTAGAACTGTATGAGGTAGAGACTGATTTTACATGCTTGGCCCAAGAGAGTCTTCCATCGATGGCTATGCCAAGACATACTGAAAAAGATCTGTATTCAATGGTTTGTCTCCCCAAACCAAAGGTTTCAAGGGGCCAGTAAACGATTTTGTATCCAGGAGTACTGCATCACATTTAATTTCCCTTCATGAATAATTAATTTATTCTTTTGGCACCAGGTTTGTAACTCATCTAATATCTCTTGAAGGGCTATAGCAACCTCATCAATAGTATTACCAATAGTATAAATAGTAGTGTCGTCAGCATACCTGTAAACTTCACCACTTCTAATGCTGTCTGGAAGATCATTTACATAAGTAATAAAAAGCCTAGGTCCCAATAAG
This sequence comes from Galaxea fascicularis, assembly GCA_948470475.1. Taxonomy (NCBI): domain Eukaryota; kingdom Metazoa; phylum Cnidaria; class Anthozoa; order Scleractinia; family Euphylliidae; genus Galaxea; species Galaxea fascicularis. The sequence continues at coordinate 16,734,634 of OX419342.1, forward strand.
GAACCCTGAGGAACCCCAATTTTCACAGGTTTAGATTCCGAAAAAATGCCATCTACTTGTGTCAATTGGCTTCTATTTGCTAAGTAATCCATCAGCCAAATCCACATATCTTCTGACACTCCCAAAGCCTTTAGTTTCTCACCAAGAATGACATGGTCGACACAATCAAAGGCTTTCCTAAAGTCAATGAACAATACACCTACTTTAAGCCCATTATCTAAGGCTTCTTTCCACACTTCGGTAAGGTGCAACAAAAGACTTTCTGTAGAATGACCCTTCCTAAATCCCCACTGCCTATCAGACAAGAGACTGTGAGAGGTCAAATGATTATCAAAAGATCTACAGACCACCCTTTCCAAGATTTTGCTAGGAACACTTAGGAGTGAAATAGGTCTATAGTTATTTACATCTAGCCTGTTACCCTTTTTTAAAAAATTGCAGCTACCCGGGATTTCTTCCAACTGTTAGGAAATTGACAATCTGCTCTACTTTTCATACAAATTTCAAAGAGCCCTTGTACAACAGAGGACTCACATAACTTAAGATCCCTTGAGGAAATATTATCAAGACCCATTGCTTTATTTGGGTTGAGGGATCTCTGTACAATCTCCTGAACTATGTTCCACTCTAGAGAGAAACTAGACATAGTTGGGCAGACTTTATAAATAAAGTTAGTAGTGTCAGGGGGAAGTGGGCTTAAATCCCTGGTTAGATCTAAGGCTATATTTAAAAAGAAATCATTAAAATAAGTCTAAAGCACGCAAACAGCTAAATCTACAATCTTAAAACAATCAACCGAACATTCGCGCTTACAGTCAGGTGAACCGTTCAGATGTTTGTAGACTTGAGAATTTTTGTCAGTCGAGAGATGCTCTTTTACCCTATTTGAAAAGTGGTGTGACGTCTCGCCAAGGTAACGGGAGTTACATCCCGCATAAGTAAATTGATACACAACCAGGTATTTTAAAGCATCTGAAAAGGGATCTTTAAAACTGAAAAATTCTTGATTTTGAAAGAAGAAAAAACAGTTGCGAAGTCTATGTCTTTGCAAAAAAAATCCAACAAGTGTTTCAGTTTTTTGTGTGTGACGGTAGGCTCCTTCGTCCCCGAAAAAACAAATGCTGGTAGCTTTATTTCGGCAAAAGGAGACTTTCCTGGGGAGGTGGTGATTTGTCGACTACCTCTATTGCTACTCTCAAGAGTGCCGGGCAACTGACTGGCCAGCCCGCCTATTAGAGAAAGGGAGGGCAGGGGCAAATGGCAAACTACCAGCTTGGTCCGTGCCGACAAGGCGCAAACGAAAATCAGACCGAGGGAACCATGGCAGCACAGTCAGCCTATTAGAGGAAAGCGCCCGCCCAAATATGGCAGCACAGCCAGCCCGCCAGAGAACGGCGAACAGTCAAGAAAAAATTTCCACAATGTATATGGCGCATGAAAGGATTCTCATGGATGAGGAAATTTGGGTTAGAGCAAATGCCGAGTTGGAAATGTTCTTGGAAGAATGCGAGTCTGAAAATAGCCCCATTGATGAAGAGACCGAATTCGAAAGTTTCTTGCGAGAGTATTGGGGTCTCACTCTCGGAGGCAACCTTCTTGATGAACCCGTTCCTGAAGCACTGCCCGGACCGCTGCACCCACAACCTTTTCGTCCCCGTCCGCCCAAGCGGAGGCGCCAAGGGTATCGCGAATTTTTGCGCCCGCTCGACCCCGTGCTGTCATACATACATACATACATACATACATACATACATACATACATACTTTATTTATTTAAACACGGTGAAATCTTCAGTTAAAAAGTTAATTAAAAACAACACTGTTTTACAAGATTGCCGTGTGGGAGCCCGACTGACAATTGCTATAAAATTTGTCAAGTTCCCTTTTGAAATGCCCAAGAGAATCAGATTTTCTTAAGTTTACAGGTAGGCTATTTCATAGTAGCGCCCCGCTGTAGCCTAAGGCACGCTTGCAATAGTTTGTACGTGGCTTGGGCAGGTTTAGCTTAATCTCAGAATCTCTTAAGTTGTACGGTGTACTTCGGATACTAAATAAATCCTGCAGGAACGCTGAGGAAAGCCCCTTAATTATTTTAAACATTAACGTTGCTTTAAGTTTTTTCCTTCGTGTGGAGAGATTGTCCCAGTTTAGCCTGTTTAGAAGGATACTGGCACTAGTGTCGTAACTCGACCTGGTAATGACCCTAGCAGCCCTATTTTGGAGTTTCTGGAGTTTGTCGCTCAAGGTAACGTTAAGTTCATCCCAAACAGGGCTGCAATAATCAAAATGGGGCAAAATCAACGCTTGGTAAATTTGAAGAGCAGTACTTTCGGAGATGAATGGCCTTATTCGTTTAAGTGCTCCTATCGCTGAAGATATCTTCTTACTAATTTCTTCTATATGTTTTGTCCATGAAAGCTGTTCGTCAATAAACAGGCCCAGCGATTTGGCTTCTTCGACTTTTTTGATCGATTTCCCGTCGATCTCAATATCGATCTGATTATTCGATAGAGCATGTATTCGTTGATTTGACCCAATTACCATAAATTCAGTTTTAGCGATATTAAGGCTTAGCCTATTGGTTGTAAGCCAGCGCTGAAGATTTCTTAGTTCTAAGTTTACAGCATTCTCAAGATCAATCATTGTACTGGTAGCGAAGGTTATATTAGTATCGTCGGCAAAAATTCTAGGAGAGGCTGAAGCGAGGCAATTAGGAAGATCATTAATATAGACTAAGAATAGGAGTGGACCAAGATTGCTACCTTGTGGGACGCCACAAGAGACTGGGGCAGTGTTTGATAAATGACCAATTGTGCTGCATTTTTGGTTTCGGTCACAAAGATATGATGCAAACCATTTGAGACTACTCGAGTCAACGCCATATTTTCGAAGCTTTCGTATAAGGATAGTATGGTCGATAGTGTCGAAAGCTTTTTTCAGATCGATGAAAATCACACCATTTACAAGGCCATTGTCGATATTGACCGACCAACTATTAGTAGCTTCAATCAACGCAGTGAGTGTACTGTGCAATGATCGGAATCCAGATTGACAGTGAGTTAGTACGTTGTTATCATTAAGATAGTCACAAAGCTGGTCGTATATAATTTTTTCGAAAATTTTGGCAACGGTCGGAATAATGGATATTGGTCGATAGTTGTTCAGGTCGTCCCTTTTGCCCTTTTTGAAAATAGGAGTTACTCTAGCGAGTTTCCACTCAGTTGGAAAAATACCAGTGTTAATCGACTTTATAAATATTTGAGTGAGCGATGGTGCGATTATGTCGCCAGCCATTTTAAGAAGTCTAGATGGAATGTTATCTAAGCCTATAGCTTTCCTTTCATTTAGTTTGGCCAACAGTTTGCGGACTATGCTCACCGGTGGATCTTTCAGAGAAAAGATTGCTTTAGTTGCTTCAAAGTATGACTCTGGCTCAACATTAGATGACGGTATTTCTGAGGCTAGTTTCTCACCAACGCTTGAGAAATGCAGATTTAGCTTTTCGGCTATCTCAGAAGATTCAGTTATAGTTTGGTCCCTAACCTTAATTTCCGCAATATTCCTTACTTTATTTGGATGTCGCGAAGACAAATCATTAATTAACTGCCAGGTTTTTTTAGGATTTGATTTGCTGGCCTCCAAATTATCAGTAAAATATTTACGCTTAGCTTTCTTAATTTCGTTGTTTGTGTGGTTCCGGGCACGTTTATATTGATCCCAAGCCGAAGGGGAACCGTCCAAAACTGCTTTCTTTTTTAAGAAATCTCTTCTATGCATTTCATGGCGCAGATGATCAGTAATCCATGGAGAATTTTTGTTGCCAGCCCGTTTAGTTTTTAGAGGTGCATGTTTGTCTATGGTTTGCATCAGCATATCTTTCCACATTGACCACATATCATTTGGATCGTTTAGTGTTTCAACATCTGACCATGCCTTTTCTTGAAGGTCCCTGAGGAAGCTAGCTTTATGGAAATTTTTCATTTGACGGGTTTTAATTGTTACTGTGCCTGCACGCTCATGCTGGACCTTATATGTCATATAAATTAGTGCATGATCGCTAATTGCAAGATGGACAACACCAGACTTTGCAACTTTAGTTGGTGTGTTCGTAATACAAAGATCAATTAAAGAGCGAGAACTTAGGGTAATTCTCGTCGGCTCTGTGATTAGCTGATCCAATTTGAATACGCCTACGTTCCCATCTCATTGTCCATCGACGACACGCTCGAACCGAACCCCACGCACATCTGTGAAAGAAACACGAGAGAGCTTTGCCGCAAGTTCGCGGGAAAGCTGGAGCGGCGGGGACAAGAGATCCGGAAAAAAAAGTGCGGGCGGAGTTCATTCTTGAAGATTTCTGGGCAATCCCCGCCTCCCACCAAGCCCGAATCAACGAATGGTGCAACCAGGTGCCGGTCCTCGGGTTCAACTCCGGCAGTTATGATCTCAACCTCATCAAAGAATATTTCGTGGAGCGAATCGTCGGAAGCGCCGAAATGATCAAAGTGGCCAAGAAAGCAAACAAAACAATGTTCCTGCAAACCCCAGACTTCCGCTTTCTCGACATCACCAACTACCTTGGTCCTGGCAACAGTTACGAGAAATGCGTGAAGGCGTACGGTTGTTCCGCTGAAAAATTGTGGTTCCCGCACGAGTGGTTCGATTCCCCAGGCAAGCTCGACTATCCAGGGCTGCCCGACTATCTTGCGTGGTACTCGCGGTTGAGAGAAACGTTTGTGCTGACGTTTTCGGAATGGAAGCAGTGCAAGCGCTTGTTCCGAGACAAGGGACTGCCGACTGGCTGCGCCACTACAACAATCTGGATGTGGCGCCGGGGTCGGAAGCGTTGCAAAAAATGCTACACATCTACACAGAGAAAGGTATTGACACTCTGAAAGACGCCGTCAGCATCCCCGGCGTCTCAATGCATTACCTCCTGGGGAGGGGGGGAGGGGCAGTCGAGAAAGGCGCAAATCTCTGGAGCCCTTGCGAGGAAGAGTACCAGATGTTGAAAGGCGCGGTAGACGGAGGACCGACCTTGGTGTTAACATGCTATCACGCAGTAGGAGTGACCAAAATCCGGAGCCACCAGCTGGGCGACGATTCCCCTGCCTGCGGACAAATCCTCGGGTATCTATCAACCATGCTCCGGGAAGTGCTTTGTGGAAAGGGGCAGGTTGTTCACTTCGAAAACCCCGCAGCAGAGGCACCAACTTTCACGCAAACGGTCGAGTCGAACGATTGGTTTGGCTTTGCCGAGGTTGACATCGAGATTCCCAGAAACCTTTAGTACAAGTTCGACGAAATGTGCCCGTTCTTCATCAACAAAGAGGTACCGCTCGAAGCTGTGCCGCAAAGCATGCACGACTACCTGCAACGCACCGCAAGAACTCGAGGCGACCGCAAGAAGCCGCTCGGAGCTCTCTCAGACGAGAAGATGTTGGTCTACGCTCCTCTCCTGAAATGTTACATCGCCCACGGAGCAAAGGTCACAGCAATTTACCGAGCCATCCACTACAAACCGGGGGAAATCTTCACCTGGCTCGTGGAGCAGGTAACCGAGATGTGAAAAAAAGCGAAGCACTGCTCACTGAGGTATTCAAGCTGGACGGAAACAGCGCGTATGGGAAAATGATCGAGGCTGTGGGGCGTCAAACAAACGTGATCTACACTAAAGACGAAAAGGTCGTCGAGAAGGTATTACGCGGCGCCTTCTTCAGCGATCTGGAGGAAATCAGGGAAGCGTACGAGCTGGAAAGTCGAAAATCGCGCGTTACAATCAGAAGACCATTCCAAGTAGAAATAACCGTATATCAGCTGGCCAAACGGTGGATCGCAAAGATTTCGAGCTGATCCAGCTGGGCACCAACAGCAACTACGTGGCCAACAGCGGTGAGAGGTTGGAAGACGTAACAAACCAGAGATGTAAGCAAAATTCGAGACGGATAAAAAGCAGTGGCTCGCTTGGGACAAGTGGAGCAGCTGCGCACCGGGACTCTTCAAGCTGGAATGTGAGGGGCGGCGCATGATTGCGCTGTGCTCGAAGTGTTACTTCGTTGAGGAAGACACTGGCAAGAGCAAACTCTCCACAAAAGGAATGTCGAAAGCACAGAACGCGATCATGTGGGGGCGTTTCCGAGCGGCACTACACGGTGAAAAGGACAAGGCGACGGATCGCGGTTTTTGGATGAGGGACAGGTGGATGATGACTTACGATCAGCAAAAGGTCGGGATATCCGCTTATTACGACAAACGGTACGTGCTGCCAGACGGGATTCACGCAAAACCCGTCGAATATTTGTAGCTCGGGGCGGGGGAACTTCAGTATTCGGCGGGAAAACCATCCATACTTCACGGACAAAGCTGCGTTTTACTCCGTCGCAAAGCCAATACAAAAAAGGTTGACCCTGTTTGATCATAGCGCGGGCAAGCTGGAATGTTTCCAGAGACCAATTCGGATCTGTCGCGCGTCGCACTCCGCCTTCCAACTCGCCGGGTTGAAGCAAATAGCGAATATCCACGTCAACGGGAAGGGTTTTTTCAGCGGCACCGACAGGTCTTCTGTAGGGAGCTGTCGAAGGTTGGGCATAAACTGTCCGCTTCTTGATCGCGTCAACAGGTTTTTGGCCCGTCAGTCGCGTGACCCTTCCGTTGAGAGCGGCAACGACTCTCGGCAACCTCGTTACCCACGTCTGAGCGCACTGACCGGCGAGCAAACGCATCTCGACAGCGTACTGGTGACCGAAAAGCTGCTGAGAGAGATGTCGCTTGAATCGCTCGACAATCGCTTGGTCGCGGTGAACCATTTCAAAAGGACCTCGCTCGTAAATTCGCGCAAAAGCTTGCGCGACTTCGTGGGAATTTTTTTAGATCAAGGGTTCAGCTTCCTTGAATGGGCTGGCAACAGTCAGCGCGTATTTGAAAACCTTCCGCTGGAGTCGCTCATAGAGCATGAAAAGAAGGTCAGCTTGGTGCGCCGCGTTGGGCACAGGCACGTCGAACTTTGGGCAAGAAACACGGCGCGGCGCGAAAAAAAAAATTCTAAGGAGCCTGTCTCGACAACTATTCTTTCGCAGTGCTTGCTGGAACGTTTGCTGCTGCGGCTAATTTCCCGACCGAAGTGTGACCTTTCCAGTAACCACGCAGTCTGTAATAAATTTTCGAGAGACGCTACCCTTTTGAAGCTCGAGTTTCCATACATAATGGGTGACATTTGCTGCGGGAAAAGAATGACTGACAACCTCGTCGGAGGGGCTGTTTGCCTGAAGTGTTTGAACGAGAAGAGAAAAAGAGCAGCAGACTTTAGAGAAGTCGGCGAACAATTGCTGTGGACAAGAAATGATCCAGCCGACAGGAGCGTTTGACTGCGGTTGTTCGAAGTTGGGAAAAATCAAAGAACACGAAACGACGGGTGTGGAGAGAAAATTTTCGCCAGCAACACCAACTTCTCAGGGAGGGGTTCACCCTCGTGAGACCCTTGTGCGCTACAGAATTTCGGACGGAGTTAACACTGCCACCGTCTCAGGAGGAAACATGTGGGAGCAGTCACGAGAGATTTTCTTGGCGAACCTTATTCAGTGGCAAATCGGTCAACTATGTTTATTTTCTGTATAATTACATTCAAGCTGTTCCAAAAATGACTTGGCCGCAGAAGAAAACGATTCTGCAGCGTCTTTCAACCACTTTCTAGAAAATTTTCCGGAATACAAGGCACAAAGCGAGCGCGAGTTTTTCGAGGTGGTGGTTCACACCATTTCCTGAAGAAATCAGAAGTTTGCGACGAACTTTCCGCGGTACTTCCGCTGAATTTCATCCTAAATCTTCATACAATGATTGCTGATTAAATCGTCGATCATTTTCAACCCGTCGAGAAAGGTTTTGTCATCAAAAGGTCCGCCCCTGAGAAAGAACCTTATCTCATCCAAGATTTTCTTGAACTCGATTCGTGCGAAGTCAGTGCGCTCTGCTTTTTTGTTGTATTTTTTTGAAACTGGTGACTCCTTTGACAGCCAAACCAACCCCCGTCAAAGTGGCCAGAACAGCGTGGTTCCAAGTGACCCCTCCGGCGACCACCGAAGTGATAATCAAATTGCCAGCCGCGAGGTTGCAAACCAGATTCTTCCACTTAAAGCTGCGGAACGGCTGGGCGTAACACCGATGCTTCTTGTGGAAAAAGCAAAGAACCTCTTCAACATCTCGAGGGTTTCCTTCGGAAGATCCGAATCGTTGCATTGTATATGAAGAGGAGAATTTTCAGAAGACTGTGTCGTACGAGGTGCCGTCTTCGTTCGCCGTGAGCATGGCAGCGCGGATTCTTTCTCTCTCGAGGTTTTTCGCCTCAGGATTTCTGCAGGGACAGACCAGGCGGAATTTATCGCACAAGTTGCACCAAGTGTAGTTGCAGAAAAAGTAATCGATGAGGGGTCTCCCGACAGGGGCTGGAGGAGGCGACGCCATCGTCGTATAAGGGAGAATTTTCAGAAGACCGTGTCTCGACTCTCAGAGCTGTCGTAAAATGCACGTCCCGAAGACATTTCCATGTTCAGCACTATTGAGTTTCAAACTTACGAAGCCTATACCATCGCTTTAATACATTGGTGTGGAGCGAGTTTGATGGCGCGTCGTCTGAGGAAAGGAGAAACCCGCTTTAGATGGATCTGGTCAATCGATGAGCTCAAGAGTTTTTTCAATTTCCAAACCTGGAAAAGGGCCTTTTTTGTTTCGTAAGCAAAGTGAAAATCGAAAAACTGAAACCGCTATCGAAAAAGAAGGCGTTGTCGGGATTTGAGGGTTTCAAAAGTAAATTGAATTTCATGATTGCAGGAAGCCTGAAAACCCTGCCTACGAAATCAACAACACGTCTGAAAGAAATTCGATCTGACACCTCTATGACACCGTTGATTCTATGCCCATACATATCGAGATCCCTACCTAATTTGAGGGCAGAAATAACGTGCCCATTTAGATTCACATCTTTTCCCAAAACAATGTTACCGCCGGCGAATGACAGTGTCTCGCGCAATACATGTCCCTTCAGATCCAAATCGCCGTACAACGTAAACTTCGAATCCGCCATTGTTTTTTTTCGACTACGCAGTACCCGTTTGTATTCAAAGCGTTATCCATATTAAAATCCGCCTGAGGGAGCGCGTTTAGTTTGGTGTTCAGACCTTCGTCCACGTGTTTTTTGCTGACTGCTTTTCTTGCTGAACTCGAAGAAGGGTCACTGTCTGCCAAATTTTAAATCTTGTAACGGCCCATTTTCAAATTGAAAGTCATCGGGTTTTTCCCGTTGGTTTTCACGTAATCCGCCAACCACGCCTCAAGAAACCTTTCGTTGACCGCGTCCTGTAGTGTATTAGGACCCAGTTCCCCTCCTGTATGGTGTAGTTTATGTTACCCAGACCCTCTAGGTGGAGGAGTCGAACACGAGTTATCATGGCGGAATAAATCTATCGTTGTTGTTTGATGTAATCCGGTTTAATTCTTCTTATCACCGACCAGTTCGGGACACAACACGTCCTGCTTGTCGAAAGGATCCAGCATGTTTTTGACACGTTTGTCATTCATGTTCAGATTGCCCGTCACGAAAACAGAGCCATCGCGTTTCAAAAAAAGGCGCGAATCGGGCAGATCACCTTTCTCCCCTAGCGGACCGATATCGCCTTTGTCACCCTTTTGGCCCGGCGGACCCTGCGGACTGGTATCGCCTTCCGGACCAGTATCACCTTTGTCACCTTTTTGACCCTGCGGACAATGCGGACATTGCGGACCCGGCGGTCCTTGAGGACCTGGCGGACCAGTTTCTCCGTCTTGGCCCTCTCCTCCGGCTGTCGGTATTAAAGAAATTGATGTATCCCATTCTTATATTGGTTCGTCAAAATTTTTTTACGTTTGCCTTTCAGGTTTGTCGTGGTACAAAAAGGAAACGTTTTCGCGAGTTGCACGATCGAGCAACGTGGAATCGACACCCAGCTCATCGGCTACGCGTTTGTTTTCTCTTGGAAGAAACCTGAAAAGGAAGAAGTGGCTGCAGTTGTCTCGGATGTTCTTCGGGACTTTGTAGTACGTCTGGGTGAGAAGGATGACGCTGCAGTTCCGGTGCCGACCGTTGATGAAATAGTTGATGATGTCGTTCTGGTTTTTTTTCGCAAACCAGATCGTCGAAAACGACGATTTTTTGGTTGTCGGTCAGCAGCTCTTCGACAGGAATGATTTCATCCCCCAGTGCCTCGATGACCTGGTAACCGACTCCGGGATCGATGTTTTTGGCGAAGTCCTGGAGCAGCAATTGGTACTTGTTTTGGTGAAGGTAGAAGAGGAGTTTCCTCCACCGCCTCCACCGATTGGAAGAGAAAGAAGGGTTTCCTCCACCGATTGAGGAAGAAGAAGAAGATGGGGCGGCGGTGCCGCGACAAACTTGGGGGGGAGCCAGAGGTGCCGAAGTTTTTAAGCACAAGCGAATCAGCCGACTTGCAAACGGTCAAAAGCCTCATCTCCCGTTACAGTGACGATCCCAATTACCACGTGAAAAGCAGAAAATCGCGGTTTCACGGAAAGACGCTCAAAGAACTCAAACAGATCACAGATGAAATTGAGGACGGCAGAAATGGGGGGAAACCTTCAGCCCTGCAGCTTCAGGGAGGTGCCAAGCGTTTGCGGAAGACACCCACGGGGTCCAGAAAAAGAAAGACAGACGACGAACAGGCTCTGGAAGACATTCTCGATGCCTTGACACCTCGAAGGAGGGCAATAGAGGGGGACGAAGAAGACGAATTCGACGAGCAGGATTGGATATTTGAGGGCAACGGATTGAGGGAAGACAAAAAATTGATCGACCCGCTGTACGCGAGCCTTGGTTCGATCAGAACCAGTAACACTTCGTCCAAACTTCGGAAAGCCGTCGTTTCGCTGCTGTCCGAGCCCGTGAAACAGGGGGTCATCAACGAATTCCAGAGACGCAAAATTTTCAAGGATTACCATATACGATGACGCTCAGCCTGTTGATCAACTCTCAACTCTCAAAGTTGAGAAACCCGAGAGGCGGTTACAAGTCGCACGACTTTCGTAAGGACTTCAACCCACCAAGCGGAAGCGATTTTGAAGTTGAGCCGAATTCTGGCCAACCGACTCTGATTTTTTTTTCTGAATATACGAACATGTTTCGGTCGCCGCACCATCTCGGGAAGGTCGATTACGAGCGGTTCGATCTTAACACACCGCTCAATGCTCCGGCGAACGGGCAGCACCAAGTCAAAACCGGGCTAAACTTCGAGGTGAAAGATCGGGACGTTGTTTACGATTGGTACAACGCCTATTTTCGTATCGAGTACAAATTCCAGACTCTCGCGAACGGCAACGGTGTTGCTGCTGACACAGAGTGGGCTCTTGTCAACGGCTTGTTTTCTCTGATAAAGAACATGACCGTGAGCGAGTCCGCAGCAAAGAAGCTTTACGAATCCAGCGGCGTCAACAACTTGCTGTTCATCAAAAATTAGGTGGAATATTCCGGCGGCTTTGCGCGAGCAGTGGGCCGAGTTTTGGTGTCTCAACACCGACGAAACAACAGTGACAAACAACAACGCAACGAATAAGGGGATCCGAGCGCGCGGACTTCTTTCCCACGGGGGCAATAATGAAAGCCGTTATCCCCCTCAACCACTATTCCTTCTTTGAGGAGCTGTCGGAAAGGCTTTTACCTCCGATATTGTCCTGGAGGAAGGCAGCGAAATGATCTTCCAAAACGACGCCACCGGGCGGCGAATTGTTGTCACCACGATGCAGTTATGGGTTCCGAAGCTGATGCTGACGCCTAAGGGGCAAAAGCTGGTCAACGAACAATTCCTCAAACTGACGAAATGGCGTTACTTGAAAGAAACGCTGGCACCTAGCAGCAGCCGAAGAGATGCGAGAGGGCAATGGCAAATCACCCCCGGCGTGAAAGACGCCAAACACGTTTTCGTTTTCTTTCAACAAATGCGCGGACGACTCTCTCTGAAACGCAACCCTTACCAATTCGACACCTTCGACCTTGACGACGATAATTTAGCCAAACTGGCCACTTTTTTTTTTTTTTTTTTAATAACAAATAAGGAATACAATGCTTACAATACAACTACGAACGGTATTTAGGCTACTAACAGCACTAGCTCTATTAACAACATATTACTCTAATTATTTACGCTATTTAAATTACAATTACTACACAATTTACAGTCTACACAACTACTACAGTGACGACAAGGGGCAAATGGATAAATTACAATAGAACTGGTCAACAACAGACCAGAGGCATGTAGTACATCATAGATAAAATAAGTTGTGCACCTGACAGGAGATTAAAAACAGACTGATGGGTAGGAGAAATATACGAATAGCTATAGAAAAAATATCTAAAATATTAATTAAATCCTCCTACATCCTGTAAGAGGTTTCCATTTCTTTGTGTCTCCACTTTTAGTTTCTATTTCATACTGTGATTTTAGTGTACATATGAAATGCGTAAGATTTGGACGGTCTTCTTTTGTTTTAGCGAGCCATATGTGATATCGTGCCAAGAGAAAGCAGTAATTGATAAGAAGCGCAAATTGAGAGATATCTGGCCACTTGCCAACTTGCACTTTGCGTGTGCTTGCGGCTAGAGTTTTGGCAACTGCGAGGCTTAGTTTCGGCGCTGAAAGGTTGCTGAAAAAGATTTTCGGGAAAGGGTACGGTCCTCAGGAGATCCAGCTTTACAAACTCGTTCAGGCCCCGGTACGCCGGTCGCTTCCTCTCCCTCCACCACCAGCCCCCAAAGAAGGGCGGAAAGGCATGCACGTGCACCCTCCTCCGTTCTTTGGGCGATGGGAGAATTACGAAAGACCCTGAAGTTTCGCGACGTGCCACTTTCCAACATTGATGGTGTCGGGATCTGAACATCCCGAGAAAAGGTATCTTCTTACGAAACGAGATCAAGCCTTTGGACCATTCCCCTTGCATCCTCAATCTCGACAATCTCGGAAAATTGGGCACTCATTGGGTCTGTTGCTGGAAGGGGAAAGACATCGAATATTTCGATTCTTTCGGGCTGCCTCCTCCGGACGAGTGGCAGCAAGAGATGCGCAAAACGGGGAGAAAGACTTTCTTCAGCAACGACAACCAAATTCAATCGATTGACTCCGTGCGCTGCGGCTATCATTGCCTGCTGTTTCTCAACGAAAGAAACAAAGCGGTCAGTTTCCGGGACATTTTCAAACGGTTTTCTGGCGACGTTTATGAAAACTAACTTGCGGCTACTATTTCCGGTTCCTGTTGCATCATGTGATTCCCCCAGGGGAATTGCAGGTGCCTTTGTAGTTTTTTTGGTAAAAGAAAATTGTCCCATACAACAGTTTTTTAACGTACAGTTTTAATGTACAGTCTTTTGAAGTACAAGTAAAGACCAATTTATGTCTTCAAGACATAAATTGTAGTTAATGGGACAACCATGAGAAATACTTATGGATTGCGTGACATGCAGTAACACGGGGTGGGTTTCACAGGCCAAAGCTCAATCCTGATCATGTGTGCCCACAGTGCAATCTGCAGGCTGAGCCAATCAGGATAGTTCTTATTTCACTGTTGACCAAATCCTAGTGCATTGAACATAAGCCTCGTGTTTATTCATTCCATCCTTCTATCAGGCAAACATCTTGCCTGCTTTAGTCTGCTTTCTAGTACAGTTATTTTCCCACCCCCTCACCCCTTTTTCACAAGCATGTCGTGCATGATAGTACATGCGATATACTTTGCTTCCTATCCAGACTTATGGTTTATGATGTTATACATAGGCTGTTTTTGCATACAAAATGCTATACTCAAGATATTTTGCTATAAGTTTAATTAAGATGGACATCTATATATTTACGACATTACAGTCAGCAGGCAACGCTTCTTAGACTTGCTGCATATTTGCATTACAGACACTTAATGATTTGAGTAGCCCTGTCTACTTTCATAGACTAGGTACATATCTGTATTATGAGGTTAAGACTCGGTTCCACTCACGTTTTGTTGAATATTTTCTTGAAATGATTTGTTAACAAATCCTCGGTTCGGCCTTCGGAACAAGAGATTGTTACTCTCTATTCTCTGATAATATCATTGCAACCCTATATCAGTTAATACAGTATGCAGTCATGTTTCGTTCCAGTTTGACTTAAGCAACCGATTAGCTATGTTTACTACTGAGATCTACACAGCTGGTCTCTAGGGTAAACCTTAGGTGTGGATCTTTCCTCTGTTCTGTGATGTTGAATTGATTATAGACAAATAAACTTTGTGTTGGGATGAAGTGCTCCCATACAGGTAACTGTTTGCCCCATAGACTCACAGAATGGATTGGTTGCCATGGTAACCATGAGTCTTAACTACCTTACCTGACTAAGGACCTCTCTCAGGGTATTGTGACCGGCGGCCCTGGAGAGGAGTAAGGACTCTTACAGGGCATTGTGATTGCAGCCCTCCAGAGGAGTAGCATCTCTCTTAGGGGATCGTGACCTGCACCCCTAGAGAGAAAGGAGGTGAGGGGGGGGGATTTGCCCCCTCCCATCTTACCAAGCTAGACTAGTATAGCGTTAGCGATAGTTGCCTGTTGGAGTACTTCATTCCCAACACCTTTTCCCCGCATTTGTTGTCGTTGTTTGTGTTCCCGTTTCTCATGGGTTGGGAGCATTAAAGCGAATTTTCAAAGTTTAGGATTGTCTAGTTCGTTGGGGAACTAACATAACGCGTTGTCATAAAATATTTCTTGCATTGAACCTCCGTGACAAACCAGAATTTTCCTGTTTGATATACGCGGATATGGATGTCTACTGTGTGAAAGACAAGCACAAGACCCCGAATGTCCCTGGGGCTGACCGTGTCGTCACGACAAAGAACGGTAGAAAGATGCTCAAGGTGAAGCGTGCAGTTTGCGGGATAACCAAAACCTTTTTTTACTCTCTTTGGTCCCTCGTTGCAAGACAAAATAGCTTATTCTGCCAGTACGTTTGTCAACCCAACCGCTTCTTAGTCAAGCGCTTTCAAACTGTTGGGCTCGCAAGCGTTGAAGGGGGTGACTGACAACATCAAACACGCAAATTGGTAAAAACATTCCAAAAAAACATAGGATGAACGTCTGTGTAAAAGACCAGCGCATAACCCGAATGTGCCAGGGAGCAAACGGGTTGTTATTACGAAGAACGGACGGAAGCTGTTTAAAGTAAAGGGCGCGGTTTACAGAATAACCAAAACCCGTTTTTTGTCTGGAAAAAATATCGGTAACGGGCTCTGGGTTCCGGGGAGCTTCCGCGTCCCGAACTCCAGCCCGAAGCTT
Source organism: Galaxea fascicularis (assembly GCA_948470475.1). Taxonomy (NCBI): domain Eukaryota; kingdom Metazoa; phylum Cnidaria; class Anthozoa; order Scleractinia; family Euphylliidae; genus Galaxea; species Galaxea fascicularis. The sequence goes on from OX419342.1 coordinate 16,749,968, forward strand.
GTTAAATCCTTCGTAAAAGCTGCTCCGAAGGGAAAGGGTCCATTGGACATTCTGGGGAAAACGTTGAAGAATTATTACGGCACGGGGGTTGACGTACACAAGCTGATTGGAAATCTGCCTGATCCCGCCAGGGGTTGGACGTTGCGGTCGGTACAATCGCCTCGAGAAACAACTCAAATACGACCCTGAAACAGGCGAAATTCAAGAAATCTTTCAACAACCGACTGGAGCCACTGACGCGGTTGCCATGCAGCACGATATCGACTGCGGCAGCTGCAGTTTTCGCGGAGAAAAGTACTGCGAAGACGAAAAAAAGTGCAAGCAAGCGGCTGACCGCAAAATGGTCAAGTCGCTTGATGCGATCCCGTGGAAAAAGAGACAGTGGGGCCCAACAATTGCACGGAACGCGACAAACACGAAACAAAAAATCGCAAAAAATCTTGGTAAAAATAATGGCTTGTGTGGTATTCTCGTTTGGCCGCTACGTTTTCAGCTGTTTTATTCCCATTTGTGGGAAGATTGAAACAAACACGCTGCGAACCGACACAATCAGCAACAATTTTGCTGACAGAGCTGTATTGAGGTGGGGGGTAGCAAGGGCCGATGATTACTTTTTCTCCCAGCTCCTTGACAATTTTAAAGATTTCATCCATTGAAATGTGAGCCATTTCTGTCCAAACCCAGTTGTCCCGGCGTCAAAGGTTCCCCCGAGCTGCTAACTCGCGCAAAATAGCTTTTTCAATATGTTGCGCTTTTTTCGTGGTTTCTGTTTCGGCAGTTGCTACAAATTTGAACTTGTGTAAAACACAAGTTTGAAACCCGTTGTCGAACAAACGCCGCCTCAGATCAGTTGTGTGCCTTACTTTGAACAATTGGTTGGCGCCAAAATAAGCGTGAAAAGTGATGTGGTGAGCGATGTAGAAACCCGGCATCTTTATCAAAAGGTTGTATAAATAATTCCCGTTTCTTCACCACTTTCCGAATCAAAAATACTGTCCACATCTATTTCAGCTTCGTCACTGTTTTCCGAGCCGAATTACTTTTACGCCGCTTCGACTGCGGCAACGTTAACCGCTTCGCAGAGCTCTTTCAAAGGATTTTCCGGAATTTTCAAAGGAGAGATGGCGGTGTTCTCCAGCCACCCGTATTTTCCGACGAACTTTGTACGAGATTTCTGTTCTTCATTTAATTTAAGGAAATTTTCGATCATTCCCGGCTTCATAAATGGGAGGGCGTCTTCGATGATAAATCCATCCTCCATAATTTGATCATCCATTTTTTCGCTGTAAAAAATTTCTTCCTCATCACCGATCAAAGGGTTGATTCTGGTGCCAAGGGGACCTCTCCACCTGTTGGGTGTGGGTTGACGAGCTGGCTGTGCTGCCATATTCAGGCGGGCGCTCCCCTCTAATAGGCGGGTTGGCTGTGCTGCCATGGTTCCCTCGGTTTGCTTTTCGTTTGCGCCTTGTCGGCACGGACCAAGCTGGTGGTTTGCCATTTGCCGCTGCCCGCCCTTTCTCTAATAGGCGGGCTGGCCAGTCAGTTGCCCGACACTCTTGAGAGTAGTAATAGAGGTAGTCGACAAATCACCACGTCCCCAGGAAAGTCTGCTTTTGCCGAAATAAAGCTACCAGCATTTGTTTTTTTGGGGACGAAGGAGCCGAAAAAATGAGTGCTGGTAGCTTTGTTCCGATAAAATAAGCTTTTTTATTACTACTCAGTTTGAAGTACCGAATACCTATAGTGTTTTTTTCATAAGTGGAAGAAAATTTGTTTTCATACCCCTTAATGATCTTGTCTATGAGATGGCTAGAGAAGGAGTTGCGTTGAAGAGTTATCAGTAGTTGTTGAAGATCTTTTCCCACCCAGTGATGTTGTTGATCATTTTAAAAATTCTATCAACCAGTGTGTAAATCAGACACACATGTCTTTAAAAAGTTGTATCGTGAGGTTAAAATTTTTATTAGTTCCTGTGTAAGCAGTAAAATCGATCATACATTGCTCCTAAATCAAATGCGTTGCCTGCCTGAATACGATCTCATGGCTGGAAAGCATTCCTCCCTTTTTCGTTTTTTGTCTTTGCATTCCCTGTTGCATTCTTCCTTTGTGTGACAAGAGAAATTACCGATCAACCGCACGGTGATCATAGTCGCCTTTGAGATTTCGAAGGTCAATTCTCGCAGCTTGTGTTCTTTATCTTATATTTTCCATTTTCCAACTCAACAAAGGTATATTTTATTTAAGGATCGAACGAAAGCCCCCTTCGTTACATCTCCCCTTCTTTACCGATGGTCCACATGTGAACAGTATCTGCAGAGGAAAAATCTTTGTATTACCCCTGAAACTTGCGCTTGCAAACGTTAGGCCAAGACGACTGTGAATACAAAAGCAATACTCACCAGGAGAGGGACAGGAGGAGCGTTCAATTCAAGTTTAATGAACAAATTAATCAGAATCGAGTACTGAGTGAGAGCCATTACACCACCACCTATACCTCAAGTCATGCATGAGTTAAAATCGCTCTTTTCACATCTATACGATGCAACACTCATTTCACATTCTGTGGTGTTATTCTAACGCCAATTGGAAAAACACATATTAAATTACTCACTTTATGATTAGACACATTGCAATACGTCCTAGTTTTTCCTAAATCTTGTTGTACTGGAAAACGTCCTGTAACGAGTACACCGGATGTCCAAGAATATCTTGGTCCTTGTGGCTCCGCTTAACTCACACTGCGTAGTTTGATCACAGTGAGAAACCATACATCACAGTGTTTGTAAATAAGGGAAATACCTGTGTAGTTTTAGTTGTATTTAGCGTTGGATTGCTCTACCTTTAGGGTACAGTAAGGAGCCAGCACAATATTTTGTTCAGAAGACGAAAACAATTACTACACTCCAACATAAATTCTAATCGTTATAGCCCCTCCAACCCCCGAGCAGTGGGGAAGTAGAATTTCGCATTCAAAGCACGGAGACTATGTGGCCTAAACTAAACCCAACACATTAACTTTGTGCAACAAAGATTTACATATGGAACGCTATAGAAAACTGCGCTTATTTCCTTCGTATTGATTTGTTTGAGAAGTAGCAACTCGCGCTTTGAAAGGTCTGAATCGAAGTACATGTGAAGAAAACAACGATTATGCAAAATAATAATGAGTTATCAATTTTTTTTAGCAGTGAATTGTTTCCTCCTTTTTAAGCCGTCACACCCTGTTACATTTGACCAACCTTTTTGTCCCCATTCCCGGGAATTTGCCATTTTTTTTTTTAAATGCTAACGCTCGGAATGTGGCCCGGGGTAGGAGGCCATAAGCACCGCCTGAATTAAATGGTGCAATACGTGTTCGCTTTACCAAGAGGCTCTAGTTAACGGAGTTCCACTCCATTCAAACATTTAAAACCTCATACCAACGCAAGCGATTCGATTCCTTTGTACAGGGAAATTACCAGAAAAAGAGAATAATTTGTAGTATCATGGCACACTTATGCAAATTCAGAGTGGTAGTATTCAAACTACATTCTGTAAGAGGATGACTATGTATTGAGTTAAATGAGTAGTCTGAAATGTCAACCGACTGTCTCCTTTCAGAGTATTAAGACAGTACATCTGTTAAAGAGACTGATATTTTTTGTTAATTTTTGCATTTACAAGTCTGTTCACCATCACTCATGCCAACCACTGGTACCTGTTAATAGGGAACTTAAGCAACGACGACGACGACGGCAACGAGAACGCCACAAAACAATGGGTTTAATGAGCCAAAACAATGCTCTGCACGTGCGTTTTACATTTTGGTACATTTCTTTGCGGTCCTCTTCAAAACAACAACGTGAAATGACCAAATTTTAGGTTTTCTCGAGAACGTGAGCGCATGACGCGAGCGCGTTTTCTTTGCTTTAACACCGTTCTCAGTAATTTAGGCCCTGGACAGCTCGCCAGCATTTTTCACGTTAAACAAACTGAGAAAATCGCGAAAGAGTTACAAAAACGAGAAGTTATATTTTGAAATGACGTTCCCGTCGTCGTCGTCGTTGTCATTGCTTAAGGTCCCTATTGTCATTGCTTAAGGTCCCTTGAAAGTATTTTACAAGACTAGTTTACTTACAGCTGCTCCAAATCTGTGTTGCGTCGGAAAATATTAGCAGGCAACTCATTCAGCTGATTGTAAGATAAATATCTGCAAAGTTAGTAAAATGTTAATTAACCTTTATGTACCACACAGTGTTTGAGCATTTTTCATGTATCAGAACATGCACTGCGCTGTTAAAGAAAATTTATCTTCGCATTCAAGAATTATTAAGGCGGGGAATACCCTGGGTACCAGAGGTTATTCTTTTCGTTTGTTTGACTTTTCCAAATCATTTTATTTTATCCTTGGTATTTTGAGAACGGACCTCTGGAGCCAGGGTAGGCGGGGAAAAACAACGATGGCAAAATAACTGAATGTCAATTAATATATATCTTTTTCCATCATGCATAAACATGATTCAGTTAATTAAGTCAAGCTCCCTTTGCGTGTTTGGTCCTGTTTACATCAAAGAATTCTACCCAACTACAAGCATGATTGCTTCAGCAAAAAAAAACTAAATTTGGTGGCCTATTCGTGTATACACGATGTTTTGTACTGGAATGATAAATCAGCACCGAGAGCTCGTGTTATTCGGAAGACCTCGGAGACTTCAGTGCATTTAATAATAAACTACAAACTATAAACTACATCTGCGCCAACAAATGAATGAGAAAATTGTTCTCATTTTCAACGTTCGATTTATCTCCGAAAAAAAAACACACAAAATAAAGTTAAAGGCCACAGGTAGCCTATACTCATGCGCAGGTTACAACTTGTACAAAATAGGTACGCAGTGGGTACATAGCGGGACAAGCAATTTGAAAACCTTTGGCGTCTGACAACTTGAAGTAATACATGAGAAAAGCTAATCTGAAAAGGTGCATCATAAATGTGAGAGTAGACAATGAAGATGCAGGAGGGAGGATAAGTGCTGTAACGCAATATATCGTTTTCATTACAAGGAATCATGAGGCGAATAGCAAAGCGAGGAGCGTTGAAAAATTATAGATAGAATTAACTAGTTATTACTGTCGATAAGTGCCAAGGAGCAATTACCTATAAGCGCATACTGTTCAATTTGTTAGAAATTTCTATGACCCTAGTTTAACAGAAAGCAGCCTGGATCTTTTTAAATGTCTCAGGCTATTCTCAGTGTCAAAATACAGTCTGCGGAGAATTCTCGATACGGAAACGCTGATCACGAAGAATCTCACTTGCACTGCAACTTTGAACAAAGGACTGGACATTTTCCTCTTCCCAGATCGGTTTTCTGACAGCTTGTTTAAACACCACAACTCCATCGAGAAAGAAAAATACGTGACAATCATTGGCGGTTATGAAGAAGGAGAATATGAGTTTTGTCATATAGTCCATTGTTTTGCTCTTAATACAAATAAATGGCATTTGCTAAGTCCACTGACCAATATTCTTGGTTGTGCTGGTATATATTCCGGACTTTGTGGTGGTCGTGTTTATGTGTAGAAATAGTGAGAACTTCACCACTATCAGTTGTTTCAATCCACAGAAGAATACATGTTACTTCATAGAAGGGGGACCTTTATGTTACTGGTGACATTATAAAGACTAGCCTCGGAGCCTCGCGTCTTCGCTCGGCCGCTCGTTGTCAACAAAAGGATCCAAAAGAGAAAAGATCACAAAGTTATTTAAATGCGTGCAAAAGATGCTACACGTGCACTTTAGTTTGAAAGTGACTTTGGACTCCAAAGCAGATTTTCGGTCGATTTAAAAAAAAACAACGTAGAGTATACACGCTCTGATTGCTATATTATACGCACTCAAATCTTAGTCACGCTCTGAATCATAGGAATTCTCGCCGGACTTCAACAGTTAACACCGAGTGGCTGCTGGCCGATTTTAGCACGCGGTTAGCTCGATTTTGGTAAACAGTTAGCACGTTCGCCGATTGAATATGTAGCAAATCTACAATATTTTTCGCTAATGGTTGTCAAGGATTAGACTGTTACGCCGGACGATTTCGAGTTACTTCACACTTCAAATGAGTGGTTCACTGGCCGATTTTTGAGCTTGCTAGCTCGATTTGGAACAAGCAGGTTCCCACAAAACACTTCACTAAAGTGCACACAAGTATTTAATAATATGAAAACTTTAAGCTAAAAGCACAGAAACCAGCATCAGTTTTTACTGAACACAGCACGACCACAAGCCCTGGCAGCTGGAAAAATCTACGAGACTTTGGTTGTTTTGCCGTTTAGAAAACCATGCACAAGGCTTGTGATGTTTAATTGACACGTAAAATCTCGCATTACGATTGGTTGAAGACGGGATAAGCATATGTTACTTATTACGTCAAATATGTTCAGGCACAAATTTACATGCACAAATGTCACTCCAAAAATACGGAGAAACAGAGGACATTTTACAACTCATGCGCTACGTGCGCATGAGTAATAAACCTTAAAATCCATAAAGTCTTTAAAGTTCAAGACCGATCAAGGCCAGCCTAGGGTATCTATTTCGTCAGTTAAAATATCCGGGCATGTTATTTTTATTGAAAAAAAGAGAGATTTTGCATCAAAAAGAGTTTAATTTCCAGAAGACCGGTTTATCTCTCCCTCATGGCCATGTCCCTTTGTTTTGCTCTTCAGACAATTTCATTTATTGACTGCTGTACCTTTGCTGACCCGTTTCTCGATATAATTTCATGCATAGATTCTTCGTCGTGTCGACCCGTCTTACCAGAAGTCAGATCGCGATATTCACAGCGGAAGCAAAATCGAGTTCACGGAAGTCAACTGCACCTTCTTTTAACTTTATGACTATAATTTATAAAGCATCAAACTCTTTACTTATGCCAATTTATAGACGGTCAACTTCCAAAGATTTTAATTTACAAAAACACCCAGCATACATAATTTGAATACTCGCTTAACAACAAGATCTACTTTCCGTGTACAAAAAAAAATCGCACAAAACTATGGCAAGTTTATTAATAATGTCAGATATAATGGAATGAACTTTGAGAGAATTTCAAAATTGTAACGCATCCAAAACAGAGCAAACTATCTATTTCATTATATCAGCTACTGGCTGATAAAACTACACGCAGCGTATTTTTCGTTCTAAGACCGTAAGGCCGGCAGACAAACACGCTACGAACAATGTATATTCTTCGTTCTAAAACCGTGAGGCTACAAACACGCTAAACACAATTTAAATTCTTCGTTCTAAAGTGTGAGGACACAAACACTCTACACACACTGTATATTCTTCGTAAAAGCAGCAATATCTCTCTTGAAGTTTTTTTTCGACTTTACTGATTTTATTTTGACCACCATTGTTCTTTGGGTTCTATGTTTAAACAGTAAGCATTATCTAGACAGTAGGGCAGGGTATATGCGCAGTATATGCCAAGGGTTTGGTACCAGTCAGCGATCTCACAAGATGTGACAGTATACCATGTTAAAAGATAAGCCCCGTTGTGGACTAGGTGATGGCTAGGTCATGGCTAGGTCATGGCTAGGTCATGGCTAGGTAAATCATTCATTCAAACTGTCTCGGTGAAATGCGTTCCTGTATAGTAATAAGAGTGCCGACAAAAATGGGTTCCTGCATACCAATTTGGATTTCCTGCATACTAAAAAGGATGTCGGCAAAAGTCTCATTAGTGTATAGGTATCAGGGTATAGGTAAATCATTAATATTCAAACTTCCTTGGTAAAATGCCTAAGGAGCTCGACAAAAATGCGTTCCCACATACCAATCAAAACCGTCCTCCTTACTAATACGGACGTCGAAAAAAAAACTCAGGCTTGCCTAGGCTTGCCCAGTCTCTTTTATCCCCACTTCCATGGCTCATGTAGAATCTGTTATGCGTTTAAAAAAAACTGAACGCGCTTTCACTTGGCGGTATCACTTATGCAATTCGTTTGCTGGGAAAAACTTTTCGATACCCTATAATCTTTAAAACATTGCTCCAGACATGCAAGTCGTGTCTTATCGGTCCGGTTTTTCAGCCAAGGTATGCCACTAATAGAAGACAAATCGAGATTAGCCCGTTTCAGTGTTTGATTTTCGCTGCATTTAATATCAAAGTTAACGATATTTGTTGGTTCAAAAGCCCATGAATTAATGAAACATGAATAACATGACACAAAACATATTGCTCTTCACCTTAGAAAATATATTGGAAACAATATTTATCTTACAGGGTTTAAAATTTGGTGCCCAACATCTCAAAAGTGGCACCTTGATTGCAAATTTTGTGATGGCAACTTAAGAAGATACATGACTTTTCCAATGCTGGAAAGGAATAATTTTCCTATACTGCATGTACTGCAACAAAACACTACTTTATAGAACCAGTGCTTTTCCAACAACCACGCAAATACGAATAAATAGGGAAATAAAATCGTAAATGGAAAAGAGGGGGGGGGGGGGGGTGTAATAAAAAAATAATAATAATAATAGCATTTATTTAATCACGATTAAAAGTTCAGCAAAGCTGATGTGGTCGTGTACAATAAATTAAACCTCCTAAACTAATCACAATAAAACTTATATAAGAATTCTACGTATTTACAAGATATGTGGCTAAAAAATACTCTTGAGTGACTTTTTAAAAGCGTCAATATCGCAAATTGATCTCATTTGGTTTTCCAGGGCATTCCACCAAATAATTGACTTGTATGAACATGATTTCTTGATCATATCAGTCCTAGGCCTGGGTAACTTGAAAGTCATTTTCCTCCTGAGATCGTAGCTACTTACATATTTTACAAAAAGACAGTTCATAGGACATGGTAAAAAATGATAATAAGCCTGATGCGCTAAAATTAATAGTCGTTTCTCATACATAGTCTCGAAGGTATTCCATTTTACTGCGGTAAGAACCTCCTTGCTTGGCGTACACCAATCTAAGTTAAATATTATTTTTGCCGCTCTGACATGTATGGATTCCAGGTTTGAGAAAAACGTTTGACCACAAGAGCCCCAAACCAACATACCATACGTAACAGAGGGCAGAATAACCCCAAAATAGAAATCACCTGCCTGTCTAGGCAGGAAGCACAGCGATTTAAGTAAGTTCAGCTTCTGCGTGAACGACTTTGCTAGTTCCGATACATGATGATCCCATTTAAGAGCGTTGTCTATCTGGACACCTAAGCATCTTGTAGAAACCACCTCCTCGATCACATAATCACCCATCTTAATAGCTTGCTTTGGCCCAGTCAGTTGCCCGCGTCCACTGAGCAGCATATATTCCGTCTTGGTAGGATGGGGAGTGAGACAGTTCTCACAACACCATGTATATAACCTTGCTAGGACTTCATTTAACTTGGAAGCCACCAGATCAAAAGTAGGAGCCGAGACATACACGGTGGTATCGTCTGCGTACATGTGAAGCTGTGGGTCGCCATCTATTCCCTCAGTGATATCAGGCAGGTCATTACAGAAAAGGGAAAACAGGGTGGGGCCCAGCACCGACCCTTGTGGTACACCAAAAGTAACTGGCATAGCTTGAGATTGACACCCATTAATTGTTGTTACTTGTGTTCTTCCAGAGAGATAATCTTTTATCCAACACCATAAATCCGCAGCCACACCGACACTCTGAAGTTTTCGGAGCAAAATAGAGTGAGGAATCGCATCAAATGCCTTACAAAAGTCAACGAATATCACACCTACAACATATTTCTTGTCGAGCGCTCGTCTCCAGTCATCTTCACTAGCAACAGCTCAGTGGAATGACCTTTTTTGTACTCCCACTGATGAGGGTTTCCAAGTCCCTGTCCAGTAACATGCTTGTTAATAGTTGACGCCACGACAGACTCCATCAATTTTCCTGGCACACTTAGAAGCGAAATAGGTCTGTAATTATGCTTATCAGTTTCATCGTCACATTTATAGAGAGCTGAAATTTTTGCAGCCTTCCATGTAGCCGGTGCAGTGTTGCAGGTGGCGCTTATGTTAAATACAGACAACAAGGATGGAATAATTGAGTCACCAGCAAACTTAAAAAGTTTAGGGGCAACACTGTCGGGTCCCGCGGCTTTATCGGCTTTCAATTTAGCCATCGAGCTAACAATACCCTCATATGATAGATTTATGTTCATAACACAAGGCGCGATGGTAGAAACATGAACATTGCTATGAGTCAAATTGGTATTTGGCAATTCGTTGGCCAGTTTTGCGCCAATAGTTGAGAAATGCTCATTAAGTATGTTGGCCTTATCCAGGTCAGAGGTAACAACTTTTCCATCCGCATTTCTGATCCCTAATATCGGGAGAATTAATTTGTCGTTTGTCGCATTTCTTACCAGTCTCCAGTAGGATTTACAATCCTTCACTTCATTGAACAGTTCCAAATAGTACTTGCTCTTAGAGAGCCTTACTTCCATGGTCACTCTACTCCGCAACTCCCGATACTCAGCCCACAGATTTGGATCACCCAGACGTTGTGCCTTTTTAAGCGTTTTAAAACGTTTATTCATCAAATGCCGTATTTGCGGTGTTATGCAAGGTACCGAGACGCTCCTAACTTCAACTTCCCTGTAAGGCGCGTGCATCTGACAGATACCATTGAATATGTGTGACCACGCCCAATAGCAATCGTCCGGATCATCAAACACGGAACAGACTGACCACGGCGCATTTTCAATATCCTTCACAAAAGCTGTTTGGTCAAATCTTTTGAAAGTGCGGGCCCTGACTATTTTGGTGGGCGGCCTTTTTATTTTGGACCATATTGTAGCAAGAACCAGCTTATGATCGGAGATTCCTAACTCAGTTGTTTTAATAGCTCCCTTGATAATCTCCGGCGTACTGGTAATAACCAAGTCAATCAGGGTCTGTGTGTCACTTGTAACTCTTGTTGGCTGGTTCCTGTCGTTCATTACGCTATAGTTAAATTGCTGCAGTATATCTTGTAATTTCCTACCTGCATATGATTTAACCCCCTCGTAACTACGAAATAGTCCGAATTGAAGTCGCCTACGACCAACACATTCCTATGCTTAAGCCACACTTTCTCCAGACAATCATAAAATCGGCTGTAGAACTGGAAGTCAGAAGGAGGTCGATAGCAATTTCCTAAGATTAACGCAGACGATTTATGCATAATTTTGATCCAGATTAATTCAATATCAGAAGACTCCAGGGATTTGAGCCTTGAATAACAAATATGGTTCGCAATGTAAATTAAACAGCCACCTCCATCTTGTCCCGTATTTCTGTCCCTTCTAACAATCTTATAGTTGTCCACATGTAATTGCTTGTCCGATATGCTCTCATCCAAGAAGGTTTCAGTTATTGCTAAAATGTCAAAGCGACACACTCTAAGCAATAGTTTGATTTCATCCATCTTATTTCTCAAGCCTCGAACATTCAATTGTGCTACACTGAAATTATTCGAGCCACGGTTGATTTCACTCGCAAAGTTCAATAAATAATCTTCTCCTTGCGCAGATATGCCTTGCCATCCAGGGTTTAATTCAACATCACCAGAAAGTAAAAGTATCTGTCTAGTAGCCACCGAGTTTGCATAGTACGAAGCTCTGCCTGAACTCCAGGAACCCTTGAATCTGCAAAAACTACCAGAAGCCGCCGGCTTGAAGTTGAAGTCGCCACCAAAAGTCCGAAGACAAATAACACCCTCAATTTCGGAATTTAGCGTTTCTGGTACAAAAATAGCAATGTGCCGATGAGGAGGATACTTAGCTGCATTATATTGATTTTATTATATTGATGATATTTAGATGCGTTAAAACCAAGCCTAAAAGTAGAAAACATCTTGCAACCTTGGAGCTATTGCAAAGCGTGACCGCCATGTTGTACAGTAACATCAGTCTGAATTAAGAGGGGGAAGGGCTACTTCCCATTTTTAGACCTGAGGAGGGAGGGCCTGGCAAAAATTTTCATCTATCACAATATTCCCCCCCCCCCCTTTATAACTAATGGCCGGCCCTAAATCCCTGCAATATCGCTGTGCTATTCAACATCCCAGTGAAAGACAGCACTCCTACCTGATGATGGATAGTGAAGATGCTTGCTTTATCATAGTTAGTCCCCCTCCACTAACTATGGTGTTATTTCCGAGATGAGGCGGTGGAGAAAATGAGCCTCATCGATATCCTGAAGACAGCCGAAAGTGTGTGCGACGCTCTCGGCTTCAAGTTAGGCAAATTCTGGAAAACGTAGGTGAGCGATCTCGAAAAGATGCCTTGGACCAGTCTATATCTCACATCCCTGGAAGTTAAGGGGTTCGGGGAGGTTACTAGTGAAGCAAAACAACCACAAGATCGGATTTGGATGCTGTTTATGACGGTCCCAGTGGTCCCAAGTGGAAAAATTTTAGTAAAAGAGTCAAATCAGAGAACAATTACCTTAATGAAGTTCAATGTTCTGAAACAATTGTCACAAAAGGCGAAGAACCAATGGACCTTGACCTTATTAGAGGTTGTTTACCATTTACCCAAAACATCCGGAAATTTCGGATGGAATGTAAATGGAAGACAATTTTTTTCTTCCCGAACGGAAATTTCCAAGGGAAAACAGAATTTCTTGAAAGGTAGTCCAAAATTCCAAAATTTCCAAATTTCATATGTTGGATTTTACTAGTTCCAGGCCTTTTGGCTTGGATCACCTTTCATCGTTAGGCTACTAAGGTAGTAAAAGATGGCTTCGCAAATGTTCCAGTGTGTAGCGTGTGGGCTTTTGGCGCCTGATATGGCTCTTCATTTGTCTCACGAGTGTGTTGGGGATACCTCCCCACAATACAGTGAGCAACCTGAATAATATACGCTTTCTGTGAGTGTTTCTTTATGTGCAAAAGACCGGATAACCACACACACACACACACACACACACACAATTACGACTATATTTAAAAGCGGGAACGGGGAATGTGGGAATGGGAATAGACATGGAAAATGGGGCAAAGGGGGAACGCGGAATATCTTGAAAACGGGGAATCTTTAAAACAGGGAATCCATAAAAGCGGGAATCTTTAAAACCGGGATTCTTTAAAACAGGGAATATTTAAACGGGGAATCTTTAAAACGAGGAATCTTTAAAACTGGGAATCTTTAAAAGCGGAAAACTTTTAAACGGGGAATCTTTAAAAGCGGGAATCTTTCGATCAGGTAAAATGGGGTTACAAGGTCTACACGACTCCTGTTGGCGTGTTTTCCGCTTCTGTCTCGGCTCTATTGACCAATTTTGCTTCTTGCTTGTTTTAGAGGATAACATGATGATGACAGTGATTGAAACAGCCATGCGCTTAAATGTCGCATGTTGTGTATTTCGTTACCAAAGGTCATTTCTGGGTTTGAATTCTGCATTTATCACCTGTTTGTTTTGACCCTTGTTGTTTCTGTTTTAGCGACTATGGTCCTTTATATGCCATCTGAAATATTTGGTGTAGGTTTGGTTTGGCTCGTTTCAAAACGTTCAGCACAAACACTGCAAGATAAAGATTATAGCGGAGCTCCGCGCGCGCCGAAGGCGCGCGCGCGCGGAGCACCATAGCTAAGAAAATATGGTAACCCATCCATCCGAGAAATTTTGGTTATGACGTCATCGTACGACCGACCGTCCGACCGTCCGACCGACCGTCCGACCGTCCGTCCGACCGTCCGTCCGACCGTCTGTCCGTACGTCCACCCCATCATGTAAGCCAAAGTCAGGTGTGATACTCCGATTAACCCTTTCGTGTGCAAGCTCGCATATAAGCGCGCTTCCATATGGACTGTTTTTGGACAGATTATTTGCCCGTACACGCACATTCTCGTCCCCAGAGCCTCCGTTTCTTTTGGTCACGTGGTCGGAGAAACGAAGGGCTCTGGTAGCAGCCAATACCAGATGTCCGTAAATCACGGACATCCGGTAGCGCATGCTTAATTTTTACCAACTAATCTGCCCATGCTCAGAAACTAATCCTTAGGGAGGGGAGAGACGGTAAACTACACAATGTGGTACGTTGGTTGCTCGCCGGAATGCGGGCCGGAAGTAAAATGGACTGCGTGGTACTTTGTGATTTTTATTTCTGCTGCGCATTCATTTTTTGTCAGCCAATGAAAAAATTCGAATTTTTTGGTGCGTCCAGAGCCACTCGTCAACTACATTTCAAGCCTAAAGACGAGTGGCTCTGGGGACGAGAATGGTACACGCAGTTTTCAACCCCGCGTTTTTGTGGCGGGAAATTGCATGGCCAAATTTTGAAGACAGTTAAAAAGAAGTCAGTTTTGTCTATTCGTTGGCGGAATATCAGAGACAAACAGTGGGAGAAAGAACAAGAAAGGGCATGAGTAAACAGGCAGAGTATCAGTGACAAACAGCGGGAGAAAGAACACGAGCAAACCGGCTCAATTGCAATGTCGAGCAACGGGAGAAACAACAAGAAAGGGCTCGAGTAAACAGGCTGAATCGTACTGACGAGCAACGGGAGAAAGAACGGCAAAAAGCTCGAGAAAAAAGACGAAATTATAGTGAGGAACAGCAAAAAAGAGAGCGTCTCTTGTCAAGCTGTAAAAACATTACCAAGTGTCAGGGAGTTTCAGCTTGTTCTCGTGTTTACCTGCAGAAGCTTGCATGAAGAGAAAAGATCGTGTGGTCTGGCAAGGTTTCAGTAATTATGCGCTGTCTTCGGACCTTGCTGTGTATTAAAGTGGACGGTTTTGCAGCTAAAATCCTTAATTGAAGAAGCTTCCTTAATAGGCATGAAAAGTAGCAAGACTTACTTTTGTGTGAAATGACCGCTTCTGCTTAAGCTCTGCGGGCGGAGTGATTGTCGACTGACTTAAACTGTGCGCAGGTTAGTTCTCCTGTTTTGTCTTTTATATGGACATTTATGTCAAGAAAATTGAATAGCGATTTTTGTCGGTTTGTTACTTGCCTTATTTTTTCCGATTTCTACGAGAAACGTCGAAGAGACAATCGCATCAGTTTCTTTTTTCTTACGTTTCGTTGTTTTCACGCTTCAATCTCAAATTGGTTTGGACTCTTGTGTTTTTCAAATGTTTTCTATTCAATATTTTATCTTGGATCCTAAAACGTTTCGTTTTTTCCTACTGTCGCTCATTTTAGGGCACAAAATTTGTCGAAGAAAAGCCAAGCGAAGTCCGGACGGTTTATAATCTCGGCCTCGCTTGAAAAGTTTGACATTTGAAAAACTCTCGCAAACAACAACAACTCCTTGCCAAAAGTAAACGCGATTTTTAACAGCTGCAGCATCGGAAATGCCAGCAATATGTTGTCCCTCGCAGCAATTTATTAGCAAAGCAATGATTTTGTGTGAAATGACGGCTATTATGTCAGCTCTGCGTTCGGAGTGATTATTGACTGACCTAAACTGTCCGCATCGGCAGGTTAGTCTTCCTGTTTTGTCTTTTATACGGACACTTATGTCAAGAACACTGGGACTAGCGATTTGCCTAGGTTACTCACGCGTTATGTTTGTTACTTGTCTTATTTTCCAATTTCTACGAGGAACGCCGAAGAAACATTCGTATCGTTTTTTGTTTTCTTACGTTTTGTTGTTTTCACACTTTTATCTCAAATTGGTTTGGACTAAAAAATGCTTGTTTTTTTCCAAATGTTTTCTATCCAATATTTCATTTTAGATCCTAAAACTCTTCATTTTCCCTGCTGTAGCTCATTTTTGGTCACAAAGAAAGAAAAGCCAAGCGAAGTTCGGACGGTTTAAATCCTCGGCTCTGCTTTGTCAGAAACAAGAGCCGGATTGACATTTGGAAAACTCTCGCAAAGAGCGAGCGACAACCTCCCTGCCAAAAGTAAACACGATTTTTAACAGCGCCAGCCATTCGAAATGCCAGCAATATGCTGTTCCTCACAGCAATTCTCGTTGTTAGTTAAAAAATCGCAGACTTAAAAGGCTAATTGCAGTAAAACTTGGTCTTTATTTAATGTTTTCGGCTGACAATTGTTTTTCTTAAAGCGATTTGTTTGTCTGTTGTCATTGCCAATCAGATGTTATCATTAACAGTGATGTAAAAAATAATACCGCCACGACTTGTAGTCAAGGGTTGTAGTTTGCAATATTTGTAGTTGATTGAAGTCAAGAATAAAACCATTCTCAACCATTTGGAGTTGATCACCGGAGTTGATGCATGGTTTATCGTGCCGCAGTCACTTTTCACAACGAATAGTTAAAGTCATTTTTACCTAATGTTTTTCGGTGCTAAGGACACCGACGGCAGTTTTTAATCGTCTTTACTCTTATAGATCACAGAAATAACGCCATAAAATAGTCAAAACAAGGCGAACAAAGTACTGTTCTTCTTTTTTTGGGTGGTGTCCAACAGTACCCACTTTGGGATTTTACCATTTTGTTTTGTTGTGGAATATTTCGGTTTGTTAAGTTTAAGATGTCAACGATACATGTTAGAAAATTTGTGACTCAGCCAATTGCACAAAACCGGTTGTGATGTTGAATTTAAATGTGAGACACTGGGACTGTTAATCTATAGTTTAGAGATTTACACCATTAATTATTATTTTGTATTGAAATGTAATCGGATGTAATTAAACTGTGGTGAAGCAAAATCGTTTATGCTTATAGTCATGTAGTCCTTTGATCCAACGTGGCAAAGGCCGATGATAAATCGAAAATGTACGTTAGCACATGTTTGAATGGTGGCTGTGGCTCTGCAGCAAAACAGTAAAAACTATTATCACAATACAGAAGTCCTTACTGGTCCTTATTGGTAAATGCCATACAATAAGGAAAGAACTGTGGAGCCCCTGTGGAGCTCCGCTTTTAGGCTTGGCTAAATATATATATTAATAGTACCCGACTTAAATTCCTATCCTTGATAACAAGAAAGAGGCTGCACTGTACTGTCTGTACTGTTGTTCATCTTGGCATAGCTTGTAGGCTGAAATTTAACTTTTTGTAGCCTAGAATAATTTAACTCCAAGAAATGGTGTGAATGCTAAATGCTGAATTTTTACTTATGTTTATTTTTGCTTATGGTTTTGGTATGCAGATGGATATGGGAATGATATTCTGCACAATTTATTGAGCCCGGTTACACCAATGGAAACTCGTGCAATTCAGTGTTTTAGCAGGCCAGATACCCCAAGCTCCATCACCACTGACAGTAGTGAATCAAGTTCTAGTGGTGTGCAACATGATAAAACTAGTTCATACTACAGATTATTGAGATAGGAGGAGGCACATGTGAAACTACTCATTGCACTGTGGAGACAGTTTAAGCATTTAATAACGGAAGAAAAAAAGTCAGAAAGGACGTTTTTACAATCATTGCATTTAAGTTTAATAAAAAGTCCAAAGAACAGGTCACAGGAGACCAGTGCTTAAGAAAATGGGGAAACCTTGTCTCACACCATAAAAGGGGAGAAGACCACAACAAAAAGTCTGGAAATGAGCGTAAAGATTGGAAATTCTATCAACACTTTCAAATAACCATTTTATCTTATCTGTATCTTATTTTACCTTATCTGAAGCCTCCCTAATACTGATTTTTATAGATAAACTGAAAAATGAAAGCTTTAACCTACATAAAACAGAGGCTGACAAGCTAGCAAATTTACAGCACAGCCAGATAGCGTGACTTGGGATTCTTCAACAAGAAATTCTCCACTCCCAGCTGGGGAAACGATGCAGTCAATGTTTGGGTTATGCCAAGGGATGTTAAAGGTTTAAATTGATTAGCAACAATCATGAAAATTCATGGACGTATGTCTAACCTGGGTATTGAAGGGGTGAACCTTCTTCCTGTTCACATAGGCTTCAGGCTGCTTTCCAGGAGGTTTGATTCGGATGTGTGTGTCATCGATGACTCCTATAATTCTTGGAAATCCGGGAAGTGTTTGTAGTTCGAAATTCTGGATGACCTGCATTTGATCCTCTTTTTAAAAAAGTGTAATGATGGGTTCAAACTCTTAGCCAGAGACTAATCGTTTTAATTCCACTGGGAAGAAGTCAACCTACCTCTCGGCCACTTGATGTATTCCTGTCTTAAAGCAACAATAGCTTCTGTTACTCTTTTAGGATTCTCTCCAAGCTACTGCATGAGCGTTACACCGAACCTGTCAGAAACATATCTCATTGCTTCCAGGTTTGAGATGAACCAAGCGAATATCAAAACTTGTTTTAGCAGCGGAATCGCCTTTCTTCGAAAGCGATTTTCACGGGGAATCGACCCTCTTGCGGCGAGTTCTTGGCTGAGAGATTCAAAAGTGTTTTTGGTCATCCGAAGGTGCCCTCTAAATTCAGCTAGTGAGTGACAAGGCACTACCACCTCGAAAAAAAAGCAGTTATGATAAGATCCCTCCTCGTTAATGGTATAATTGCTCCAATCAAATGAATGTCGCCTTCATCCTCATTTAGTAATTCTTCTTTGATAGACCCATCAAGCATTTCGTACAACAGCTGCATTTCGTCCGCCATCTTGAATCCCGACTCGTTCCAGGCTAGCTCTATAATTTATTTTATTACATGGATACAATAGTACGCGCGTTCTGATTGGCTGCTGAGCGGGCAAGATTTTCTTGAAATTACCGGGCATTATGAAAATTTTTCTCGGCTCGACGGCTCTTTGAGTTGTGAGTAAAAGCTACGAGCGCGTGGGCGAAAACAACAAAAAATATGAAGAAAGTACAACTATATTTTCAATGACTGAAAGAAAAATTAGCATACAGATACTTCTTTAGTATGAGCGACGGAGAGAGCCACAGCGAGAGCGAGTTTAATTATCGCTAAAAAGGCCACATAATAAATAACTTTTAACCTCGTCCGTTCGGTCGTTACAGGCAAATCTCAGACCTCGGCCTTGATGTATGACCACACTCTCGGTTAATAAGTAGTATATCTTCCAGGGAACAGTCTTGTAAAAGGAACGAGCGCATCCCTATGGAAATTTCCAATAGGGATTTGACGTGTCCCATTTACTACAACCGTCGACCAACCTGTCTTTCCGACTAAATGGTAAACAGCCATAATCACGATTTGATCTTGAACCAGGGTGTATATCCGTCTACAAGTGAAATTCGGTCAGCAAAATTGCTATTACAAGATGGTTTCACAGAACTATTTCGAAAAAACCCCTGAAAAACAATATTGTGGATAATCAGATAACAGAATATGACAGCGCTCTTAACGTACCGTCACAGAACATTATTTTTCTCACTCACTGGATTGAATTTGCAAGAGAAGTTAGCACCTGTTTTGTTTTTCGCGTTCGTAAACAATAAGGCCTATTGGCAAAGCATGGTAGACTGTCTTTTCAGTTTTAGATCTCCTCTCTATTACAATAAGTACAGGAACCGTTAAGTTTGCCGTTTAAACAGTTTATTTTCTTTTCTCCTTTGGGGTGTGATTTGTTTATCTTTTCTTCACCCTAGCTTAATTTTACTCGATTAAACTATGGAGTCTTAGTTTTAAGAGTCGATTCCAACTAACAAAACTGCTTTTAACACGACATTTATCGAGCCAAGAGGGCCACGGGGACCATTAGGGCCATTTTCAAGCTGTGTTTTTTCCAGGAGTGCGCGTGCAGTCTCGCGTGGAGCTTGCAAGCGTTGAGTCAGAAGTGATTACAAATGCGCCACTTCTACGCCATAATAAAATGTGTACGCTGAATTACAACTGAACCAAACTGCTTGTAACACAAAATGTATTAGACCACGAGGGCCACGGGAAACATTAGGGCCATTTTTAGCTGTGTTTTTTCTCCAGGAATGCGCGTAGAATCTCGCGTCGAGATATATAGCGCACGTGGCTTGACAGAAGACAAGTCATGTTTAGCATATCAAACTGTATTTATTTACAAACCATGTACGAAATACATTCTTTAGAAATTTCAAGCCTTAAGAAAAGTTTTGTATACAAGTCTTTTTACAGAAAGTGAAAATCTGTTTTACAAACAAAACTTTAAATATCAAGTGGCAAAGTACTCATGCAATCCTCTAACACTTTGCGTTGGGGATAAAAAATATGAAAATGCATCCCGAACTTGTGTATACATGGCGTTGTTCACAACACGAAAACCACGACTCACACCCGCGCTATTTTGTTTGGTGAGCAACACGTTATGATATTTGTCTTTGTAAATCTCGTTGGATTTCTTATTCACTCGTTCACAGCTGAAAGTATCTTTCGCTTCAAAACAGTTGGTTTTTGAGCACAAACCGATAATCCCTTTTCCCTCCCACTCATCCTTGAAAAGACCTGGAGTTCTTTATCTGGCGTATCGGTGAGGGGAAGCCAGTCACATTTATCCTGCTGAAATTCATCCTTGAGTTCTGGTTTCACTAAAGACTCGCGAAAGACGAACGCGAAAAACAAAACAGGTGCTAACTTCTTATGTAAATCCAGTATCCAGTGAGTGAAAAGTAAGGCCCCGTTCAGACTAGGTGCCCGTTCCGCGACACCGTACCCGGGCACTAAAATGGACGCTGTCCAGACAGACCAGTGTCCTGGACCGAGGATGTTCACACTCGTGCAAAAGGCTTGGTGCCCAGTTTACCTTTTTGAGTACTCCGCAATATCGTTGCCATTTTGGTGACTGCATCGTATAGGGTAACACGGGAAAAAACGCGGGAACACATGAAAGCGTGTTCAGACAAGTTCCCGTGCCCGGGAACGGTGCCAGGGTACTACCCTTGGAGGTGGTGCCCGTGCCCGGGCACGGTGCTCCGATTTTTGCGCGGGCACCGACAAAAAGCTATGTTCAGACTAGTGCTCGTTCCCGTAAACTGGGCACAGGCATCTACAGTAGTCTGAACGGGGCCTAATTCTCCGTGTAACGGTGCGTTAAAAGCGCTGCCAGATCATGTTCTCTGATTCTATTCTCCAAAACGTTTCTTTTAAGGTTAAAAAAGGTTAATTAAAATAAAATGAATAGAAATATTACAATTTAGACTGATCTGCAGGTAGCTTAGCTGATAATGGCAGGCCAGTCCATTTTAACAGAGGTAATTATGTGAGTGATATATATGAAATGAATCATATGGACTGCGGAAATAAAATCAAATGAAGACTGATTCTCGCAGTTTTGAAAAAAAGTCTTCACTTGATTTCATTTCGGCAGTTCATATAATTCAATTCATACACATCACTCACATCCTTCGCTTTCACGAGAACATAGCTCAGTTGGTTAGAGCGTCGTACCGGTATCGCGAGGTCACGGGCTCAAACCCCGATGAACTCCAGTTTTTTTTTTTTGTTGTTGTTGTTTTTTCAGGCTTCTTTACGCAGTTGGGTATAATTGCGTTCACAACTGCGAGGATCAGTCTTCATTTGAGAGACAATTACATTACAGTACAGGATTAAAAAAAGTAAATAAAAAATATAAGTTTATTTGTACAAGATTGAGGAAAAAGAAGAGGTTGAGATATCAAGCTACTAAAGGTAATTACAATTGTGTCTTGTCTAATGATTCTTTAGATCAAATATTATTTTATCGACTGATTTCAATACAACTATCTTCAGCATTCAAAATGTCATTTCTTTCTCAAAACTATTTTTTGACAACGTATTTATTCTTTCAGGTATCCCATTCCACACTTTTCCAACACGTGAAAAAGGGTATTTTTGTAGGTCGATTCTAGATATTTTTTATAAGTTTTGAGAGGTTGACGAGCGGGAAACATTTGTGCATGCTAGAAGTTCTACAGAAAAGATTTAGAATATTTGACGGTGTTTGTTTTGGATTTATATCGTACATTAACTTTGAAACCGCTTGGACATAAAGAAAACTTGAAGGTAAAACACTAGTTTTGACAACTAGAGGGATAGTGTGCTCATTTCTGTCTGCAAAGTGAATAAAGGATAGGGCGCCCTTCTGTATAGAATAGTGAGTTTATTTAGATGTGTTTTAGAGGCGTGGCCCCAAGAAATAAGTCCATAGGAGAGATGAAATGTTATAAGAGCATTATAAATATTTATAAGAACACAAAATGGTATATGTCTTAGTTTACTTAACATTCAAACTGTTTTGCTTATTTTGGTTATAACAGACACTATTTGCAAGTGGTCTTACACGAAGCACAAACCCCAGAATCGATCATCAACAATCTAATCGATATGAAGTTTTATATATATGTTCCAAGTTTCATATTTAAGACAAGTCCTATTTGTGTGAATGAAGTCAAATATTTGAAGCAAGTTTTGTCTGCGTGCGCCTCAAGTTTTATAGATGTTCAAAGAAAGTCTTGTGCATTTGCAAGATGTTGTGTTTATTTGGGAACAAGTTGGATATTTCCACATCTAGTTGTATTTATATGAAACAAGTTTTACATATCAGAAAGAAGTCTTATGTATATTAAGTAAGTACTATATATATTAAGGAAGTATTTTTGTCCGTTTTGGCGCGTCATAGAAGAAAGTGTCTCACTTCTTATAGCTTTTTACCGAGCACGATCTTGAAAAAATGGTATTTGCCCGCTTTACAGCGAATATCGGATCGGTGGGAAAGCTTTTTATGCAGTTATCGAGTCCTCTCACTGAAAATACATGTCACCCGGTATATTTGGCCGCCGTACGTGTTTGGTAATCGACTACTGTATAATGGTTGTCGTGGTCTTCTGTTGATTTCGAAGGTTAGCGTATTAGCCATTTCAGAGTGTAGGTAGGCTGGCCTCTGGGTGTATGTACAGTAATAGCCCACGTACGTATACGTATAAGAACCTGAATTTTTCAATTTAGCCTAAATAGGTTCTTATTAAAATGGTACTTAAAGCAAATTTAGGCTACCAAGGTTCTTAAAATATGTTCTTATATTTTCATATGAATTTCATCTAAATATGCTATATATATGATAAATATCATCTCATAATTCAGTATAAATCATTAATTTTAGTTGTACCATGGAGCAATGCTTATAGGCAGTTCAGTGCAGGTACAGTATAATATGTCCTTAACAAACCATAACAAAGAAACCCGTGTTGATACCAAATTCATAACAAGTTCAAGCAATGAGGAGAAATGAAAAAATAA
>OX419342.1:16775509-16788009 GCA_948470475.1 Galaxea fascicularis
CATGTCAAGGGAACATATGACCGAGTCGACTTCCTTGAAGATTTCAATGGAAAACCCTCCTTGAAACGCTCCCACAAATATTACACCCAAATGCAGGCTCAAATGTGGGTTTGTGGTTGCCATCATGGGTTTTTCATTGTTTGTACTCAGGACGGCCCCCCTTCTTTGAGCGAATTGAACTTGACATGGAATTTTGTCTTAATGTTGTGAACAATATTACATTGTTTTACAAGCCACTTGTATTGCTATGCCTGTTTGGGTACAGGGACATTTTTGATTGCCCAAAATGCAACAAAGTGATTTTGGAGGAGGATGAAATTAGCAACTCTGCAAATAGTGGGGTGGCTTAGGGTGATTTTAAGGCTAGATCGTTACAGAGTGGAAGAAAGCATGAAATTTGGCACAAAGAATCTTGTTGGTATAAGAAACAAATTTAGCCTGGGTGCCACGTGATTCGATGATCTGGGGGGGAAGACACGTCATTACAATTTTCGATAAGCCTTGCTAGCATGGAAACTAGGCTGATAAATCAATCTTTAGCTTTTATGCTTTTGATCACCGAATTAAACCAAAATATGTCAACAGCTTGTAAATTAGGTTGTGTTGTTCACTTAAATAGCCTTAACGTGTTTATGTCAAGTGAAAATAGCATGTTTCTTGCTTTTTCGCTCATGTTAAATGATCGGACTTCAGAGCATGTAGTTGAGTTTGAAATCGTTTTTTTTTTAAACATTGTTTTACTTTGGTTTTTCATTAAGCGAATGAGAGACTGAGGAAATAGAAAAATATACAATCGCTGCCAGATATGCAGAGGATAATTTACAACCGGTGCCAAGGGCGGGATAATATGCAAAAGGCGCCAAATACGGGAAACGTGAGCCAAGGAATTCAGTAGAGGATCAGTTTTGGGTTTATGTCGAAAGTGTGATCTGTAAACAACATTTTGATGTTGTATGTCACTGTTAACTTCAATTAATCATGGCCTGGGCTAACTTTGTTCAGGAAACACGAGGTAAGACAAACAGAATATTTGATTACCTCACGATGCAATTTAAGCTTGAGATGGCCGGCAAAATAGATTAATCTTAAGAGGCCAACGTTCTATTTAAATTGAACAGAATGCTTGGTTTCTTAATTACTTTGGGTAGATAGTTTTTTAATTGAACTCAGATTCGTTGGTCCACTGTTAACTGTTTATTACGTCAAAAAAGAATAATTTCCGAAGGGTATCTTAAACGAAGTTCAGAACCTGACTACCAAGCGATGATGAAACTTCATCAGCTTTAAGTTCTCACTGACAATCAAGTATTGGAAATGCATTTACTAAACAACAAAACGTTTCGGTGATATTTTCTGTAGCAGGTAAAAGGGCGTCGTTTCAACTGAGAACTGCGATAAAAGATTTCTGGCCACACATTTATATTGCACTGTAAAGTAAACAAACATTTTTTCCTGGCCTTGCGCCAGTGTCAAAGCCAACAAAAATTAATACCATAGTGTTCATTTGCTTATTTATGTTCTTCAGTTTAAAGTTCGCTCTTTTAAATAACCGTTCGCAGAATCCTAGATAAAGATAATTCAGGCAAGTACGTGTTCTTTACTTAGGCAGGCACCTATTTATATCTGTATCTAAATTTAATTGTCTAGAGGCAATGGATTGGAGTTCATGCATTATTTGTGGTAGCCGTAAAGGGGGAACCATTAAAATGCCCTGTAGATAGTCTTCACAAAGATTGCGAACAAGTGTACACGGCTTTTCTGCAGAACGTAAAACAATTTAAGAAACTTGATGCTTTGCCAGTAAATTTGGAGTTTGGGGCAGAAGTTACAGCTGAATTGTTAGCAGAATCTCGAGCATCCTGGCATAAATCTTGTTACTTGAAGTTTTCCAATTCAAAACTTGAACGTGCAAGAAACAAAAGGAAAAGTGATGTTTATCAAGACGAAACCTCGACCAGGGTTAAGAGGCAGTTTTTGAGCAAGGCGGTTTGTTTGTTTTGTGGGGACAATTGCGACCTTCACGAGGTTATGACACTAGAAGTTGATGAAAAAGTGCGAAAAATGGCCACCGACCTCCAAGATTCAGCTTTGTTAAAGCACATAGCAGGTGGAGATATGATCGCAATCGAGGCAAAATATTACAAAAAGTGTATGACAAATCTAAGTAATCGTCACAGGGCATTTATTCGCCAAAGTCAAGATTGCCAGTCAGGTGAGGAAGATAAGAAGAATGAGGCTAGGGCTTTCGTAGAGTTAATTCCTATAATGACCCTGACAGAACTACATCAACTGTACATGAATCGTCTACAAGATTTTGGCATTGAGAAAGAAGTAAACAAGACCCGTCTAAAGTCACGCATCCTCAGTCAATTCCCTGGCAAACTTCAGGAACAAAGTGACGGGAAGAATGTTCTCCTAGTTTTCAATAAAGGAATGACGTCCTTTCTTAGGGAAGAGTTATGGAAACATGATTATGAATCCGACGCTTTAATTTTGGCAAAAGCAACAAGGATTGTGAGATGTGAAATGTTTAACGAACCTGGATTCCACTTTGATGGAAGTTTCCCCATTGATTGCCAAAATGCATCAGTTCCCTCTTCTCTAGAGGTGTTAATATCAATGCTGTTGAACGGGTCCAATATAGCACAACGAAGCGCAACAGAATCACACGCAACACTGACAATATCACAACTAATTGTTTTCAACTCCAAGAAGAAATCCTCTTCAACTTCCAGCAACCGACATTCACTGGAAAGGGAACCCCCATTGCCACTTTTCGTTGGCCTGAGTATACACGCATATACCAGAATCAAGGAGATCATAAGCCAGCTCTATCAACTGGGGATAAGCGTCTCGTACGACAGAGTGGATGATTTAGATTACAATCCTTCTTCAACTACAGTACAGGGATCCTTTCACGGTACAGGGATAAGTCTCTTTCAGTTCCCAAGCAGCTCAGTAGCTGGCGCATAGTCGAGGCCTCCAATAACACTTCCTCAAGGATCGGACAGGAGTATACAGCTTCCAGAGAGCTATACAACCGTTCCTGCATTTGGTGTTAAAACAACGGAACTCGCTGTATCAAAAACGGCATATACAGAAGCTTTTTCCAGAAAGTTACAGGAAGCAATGGCACAGGAAGATTGTTGGGCTCAGCATGCACTTGCTACTGTAGACAAGGAAGTTCGAAGTGATGACGTCATTACTTGGTCAGGCTACCACGGATCCATGAACAGGCCACCGCCTATGTCTCCAGTAATTTCTGGACTGCTGCCCCTCTTTTACGAAAAAGCTTCCTCATTGGCAATGGTCAAACATGGAATGGAGATGCAGCCAAAGGCAACGGCGTACCTAAATCTGGGGCAAATTCCTGTCACTGCATTTGACCAGCCTTTGTTTGCAATGGCAAAATTTGTTCAATGGAAGTGGCCCTCGGTCCATGGAGAGAGCAGGCATGTAGTGATGTTTGGCGGACTGCACATCAAAATGGCTCTATGGAGTGTATGCGGTGACCTCCTGAAAGATTCAGGATGGACAGCATCATTGGCAGAAGCTGGGATTGCATCTTCTGGTACAGCAGAGTCATTCTTAAAAGTCACCCATTTAACAAGAACAAGGCATGCTCACCAAGTAACTGTTTTAGCTCTCCACAAACTCCAAAGGGAAGCATTTCTCCAGAGTCCCGGCCCTGTGTATGATGAAGAATCTTTTGAGCAGTGGAAGTCCTCCACAAGTGAAGAGCCCCACTTTCCATTTTTGGGACATGATTCTCAGGTTGGAAGTCCTCATACTCATTTTCATTAGATCCCTTCGTGAAGGAAATTTTCTGCTCTACGTTGAAACACTTGAAGCCCTCGTTCCATGGTTTCACTCCTTGGATCATACTAATTATGCACGATGGCTTCCAGTACACATCAGGGACATGAAATCCTTGTCTCCAGCAGTTAAAGAAGATGTACAGGAATACTGAGTTGTAGCTAAGACAAAGAAACCATTTTCCATGATACCAATTGATCAAGCTCACGAGCAGAATAACGCCATCGTTAAAGGTTCTGGTGGTGCGGTGGGCTTAACCGAAAGCCCAACAGCATTTCAAAGATGGATGGTCTCTGGTCCGGAGTTTGCCCGCTTGCTGGGAGAGTTTCAACCTCAGTACCTCGCTGAAAATGACCCCAATGCTGACAAGTCGTTAAAACACCTTGAAAGTGGCATTTCTCCACAGAAGACATACCAGACGCAGGTGCTAAAACTGGCAGACGCAATGAAAGCATTAGGAAATCCGTTTCAAGGAGACGTGGAACAGCTTGTGAACATTGCAACTGGAGATTGCGCATGAGAAGAGGTTGTAAATGCATTGAAGTCTATCGAGAGTGTGGACCAGAATCAGCACAAGACTTTTGTAAAGACAGTGATCGAAGATAGAACTGTATCGATTCATAATACCATCAAGAAAAATTATCTGCCGTTGCAAGTAAGTGCACTGAGAAGCGATTGCAACCTTTTCAGCCGTTTGTCCATTGCCACCCAACATCGAAGCGGAGACCTAAATGAATTTGTTATGCACGAAAACCAGCCCTACCCACCATCTCTCCCCGAGTTTGGAAAACTAAGATTCGGGAAGAAGTCAGACCTCTTGACATGTGTTAAGCCTGCCGTTACAAAGCAGCCGGATCCACCTCCACTCTACGATTGTAAGATCTTTGATGGAGCAGCTGTTGTTCACGCCCTTCCAACCACAACTGTTTCCACCTTTGATAGCTATGCTGAAAACGTCTTTATCCCATTTATTCTGAATCATCTCCAATCAAGTAAACGAGTGGACATTGTTTGGGATATGTACAAGGCGAACAGTATCAAGGACTCAACAAGAGAAAAGAGAGGTAAGGGTCAGAGAGGAAAGGTAACAGGTGACACCAAAATTCCTCCAAACTGGGAAGCATTTCTTCAAGACAATACCAACAAGAAAGAACTCTTTGCCCTCCTGACAAGCAGAGTTTCAAACTTCCAGTTTCCCGAGAACAAGGAAGTAAACATCACCTCAGAGGAATCTGTAGTCTAAAGCAAAGGTTCTACCGATATACAGAGATGTGATCACGAGGAAGCTGACACAAGATTTGCTGTACATGTTCAACACGCGCTGAACAAAGGATACAGTCCGGTTTTTGTCCGCACAGTGGATACGGATGTTCTTGTCATAATGATAGGGATTTTTCATGACTTGATCGCTTTGTATTCGTCTGCAGCCATCTGGATTGGTTTGGGCATGGGGAAATATATCCAATACGTCAGTGTGAATGCCACCTGCGCATTTCTTGGCCCTGAAACGTCTCGGCACTCCCTATTCATTCACTGGATGCGACACGGCATCCTGTTTCTTTGGCAAGGGTAAGAAGTCCGCCTGGGACGCATGGAAGTCATTCCCTGACGTGACGGAGGCATTTAGGTTCCTGCAAGATCACCCTTATTACCAGCTGGACAAGGATGATTCCATCTTCAAACCTCTGGAGCGATTTACTGTAGTTCTCTACGACAAGGCCAGCAATGTGTTCAATGTAAATGAAGCCCGCAAAGAACTTTTCACCAAAAGGAACAGGACCCTAGAGAACATCTCTCCCACACAGGTAAATTGAGTTCGCAACATTTTGTAAGGAATGAAATTCCGACTTTCAACTTATTCTACTGTTCTTAGTTATTTCATGCCCTGTTTCTGTAGTAATAAATGTGTAACGACAAGGACAAAAGTAGCAAAGCTGAATTCTAATTTTGCCTATGTAGGACTCGCTATTACGTATACAGCACGCTTTAAGAGCAGTTTAGCATCTGGTACACAAGCCTGCGGGCCGTTCAGATGGTCCCTTCACCTGAGGGATAGGGTTGGTGTGACATGGATGGCACATGGAAACCTGTCTGGATGACTCTTCCTGAAGCGGCCAAAGCCTGACTAGAACTACTTAAATGTGGTTGCAAACAAGAATGTGCTGGCAGATGCAAATGTATCAAAGCTAATCTCCCTTGTACAGGGTTATGTCAGTGTTCAGGACAATACAGCAATAATTAACATTAACCTGATCTTAATAGAATGTGTTCCAAATTCCGTGTTGCCATTCAGTTTTCAAAGTTATCTTGATAGCTGGTAACCTAAAGGATATTTTGCAACATTTTTATAGACAAGCCTCGTTTTCATGCTGGCAAAGAGTGTCGAAAATTGAATTGCGTGTCACGCCCCCCCCCCCCCCCCCCTGGGTAGTCGGATCATGTGGCACCCAGACTAAATTTGTTCGCAGGACCAAAATGAGTTTGTGTGCCAAATTTTATGCTTTCTTCCAGTACGTACGACCGTCCACCCCCTCGATGTAAGCCAAAGTTCAAAT
The DNA here is from genome assembly GCA_948470475.1 of Galaxea fascicularis. Taxonomy (NCBI): domain Eukaryota; kingdom Metazoa; phylum Cnidaria; class Anthozoa; order Scleractinia; family Euphylliidae; genus Galaxea; species Galaxea fascicularis. Next base: position 16,781,881 of record OX419342.1, read on the forward strand.
GTGACACTCCAGTTAACCCTTTCGTGTGCAAGCTCGCATATAAGCGCGCTTCCATATGGACTGTTTTTGGACAGATCATTTGTCCATACACGTAGTCCTCAACCCGCGTTTTTGTGGCGGGAAATTGCATGGCCAAATTTTGAAGACAGTTTTAAAACAAAGTCAGTTTTGTCTATTCGTTGGCGGAGTATCAGTAACAAACAACGGGAGAAAGAACAAGAAAGGGCACAAGTAAACAGGCAGAGTATCAGTGACAAACAGCGGGAGAAAGAGCACGAACAAACCGGCTGAATTGTACTGTCGAGCAACGGGAGAAAGAACAAGAAAGGGCTCGAGTAAACAGGCTGTATCGTTCTGACGAGCAACAGAAGAAAGAACAACAAAAAGCTCGAGAAAAAAGACGAAATTATAGTGAGGAACAGCGAAAAAGAGAGCGTCTCTTGTCAAGCTGTAAAAACATTACCAAGTGTCAGGGAGTTTCAGCTTTTCCTCGTGTTTGCCTGCAGAAGTTTGCATGAAGAGAAAAGATCCTATGGTCTGGCAAGGTGTGTTAAACAGGACTGTTTGTTAAACTGGGCGGTTTTGCCGCTTAAATCCTTAATTGAAGAAGCTTCCTTGATAGGCATATGAAGTAATAATACTTACTTTTCTGTGAAACGACGGCTTCAGCTTAAGCTCTGCGTTCGGAGTTATTGTTAACTGACTTAAACTGTGCCCAGGTTAGTACTCCTGTTTTGCCTTTTATATGGACATTTATGCCAAGAATAGCGATTTGTCTCAGTTTGTTACTTGCCTTATTTTCCCGATTTTTACGAGAAACGTCGAAGAGACATTCCCATCGGTTTCTTTTTTCTTACGTTTTGTTTTTTTCACGCTTTCATCTCAAATTGGTTTAGACTCTTGTTTTTTTTCAAATGTTTTCTATCCAATATTTCATCTTGGATCCTAAAACGTTTCGTTTTTTCCTGCTGTCGCTCATTTTAGGGCACAAAATTTGTTGAAGAAAAGCCAAGCGAAGTCCAGATGGTTTATAACCTCGACCCCGCTTGAAAAGTTCCCGGCGTTGTTTCCAATCGATTGATTGCAATCAATACAATCAATAATAATCAATAAAAATCCATTGATTGTTATTGATTGGTGCAACCAATCAATAAAAATCGATAATCACACTCGGAGTCTTAATTGCTATTGATTACCATTGATTTCTATAGAAAATCATTGATTAATAATTCATTATGCAACTTTCTGGCGCGTGTTAGCGTGGGCGTGCTTCATTGGTCCCGGGCATATTTACACGTCCAGGGTAATTGGGTAATTCGATTGCGCACTTTTATCCCTGCACTTCAACCGGGATTCCCAGAACACACTTGTTACGGAGTTTGCTTGTTCCAGAGATGGCGAAGCAAGTTGAATTGTCAGCGCGCTGTGTAGTCAAGGGCTATCACGAATGCCCTTTTGAAGTGAATGTCGGAGAAATATTCTACGCATTCAAGAAGAGAGGAGAACAGGGGAATGCGTTCAGAGTTACGAATGATCGGGGGCAGCTCGGCCATCTTCAAATCGAGCTTGTTGGTCCTCTTTGGCCCTTACACAAAGAGATTACTGTGTAAGTTTAAAAACACCACAATACATTACAAGGGAAGCGCATTTTCCTTTTAACAATTATTCTGCTATCTTCCCTTTCGGTTGCACGGGTGAATGTTCAATTATTCTGCTATCTTCCCTTTCGGTTGCACGGGTGAATGTTCAAGATGTATGTTCTTGGCCTGGATGCGTATATTCAGGCAGCATGACAGTGAGCGCAGACAAAAACAATTTCCTCAACTAATTAACAAGCTGGAAGAGAGTGACACTGAAGAGACTTAAAGAACAAACCATTCAGTTTGGGATATACCGCCCTTTGCAGATTATATAATTAGAATTAAAGACAATTTTGTTCTTGTTTCGAGACGATCAGAGTCTAGTTATTTAAGTGAGATTTTAATAGTAATAAGGGGTAAAAATGCTACAAATTTAACATAAAACACAACAAATAAAGATAACTGATAGTCACACAACTTGTAGGCATTGAATTTTATCGATTTCCAATACCAATCGATTAATTGTTATTGATTATTATTGATTATTATTGATTTTATCGATTATCGGAAACCATTGATTGACAACGTCGGGATAAGTTTGACATTTGGAGAACTCTCGCAAAAAACAACTCCTTGCCAAAAGTAAACGCGATTTTTAACAGCTGCAGCATTGGAAAAGCCAGCAATATGTTGTCCCTCGCAGCATTTCTTAGCAAAGCAATAGTTTTGTGTGAAATGAAGGCTAGTTATGTCAGCTCTGCGTTCGGAGTGATTATTGACTGAGCTAAACTGTCCGCATCCGCAGGTTAGTATTCCTGTTTTGTTTTTTATACGGACACTTATGTCAAGAACACTCGGACTAGCGAGTTGCCTAGGAACAAGAGCCGGATTGACATTTGAAGAACTCTCGGAAAGAGCGACAACTCCTATCCAAAAGTAAACACGATTTTTAACAGCTGCAGCATTCGAAATGCCAGCAATGTGTTGTTCCTCACAGCAATTCTCGTTGTTAGTTAAAAAAACCGCAAACTTAAAAGGTTAATTGCAGTAAAAACTTCGTCTTTAATTCAATGTTTATTGACAAATGTTTTTCTGAAACCGATTTGTTTGTCTGATGTTGTTATCATTAACAATGTTGTAAAAAATAATACCGCCCACTACTTGTAGTCAAGGTTTGTAGTTTGCAATATTTGTAGTTGATTGAAGTCAAGAATAAAACCATTCTCAACCATTTGCAGTTGATCACCTGAGTTGATTCATGGCTTATCGTGCCGCAGTCACTTCTCACAACGAAAAGTTAAGTCATTTTCGCTCAATGTTTTTCGGTGTTACCGACGGCAGTCTTTTATCGTCTTTACTCTTATAGCTCACAAAAATGATGCCATAAAATAGCCAAAACAAGGCGAACAAAGTACTGTTCTTCTTTTTCGGGTGGTGTCGAAGAGTACCCACTTTGGGGTTTTAACATTTTGTTTTGTTGTGGAATATTTCGGTTTGTTGAGGTTAAAATGTCAACGATACATATTAGAAAATTGTGACTCAGCCAAAGCACATAACCGGTTGTGATGTTGGATTTAAAAGTGAGACACTGGGACTGTTAATCTATAGCTTAAAGATTTACACCATTTGTATTGAAATGTAATCGGACTGTGATGAAGCAAAATCGTTTATGCTCATAGTCATGTAGTTTCTTGATGCAACGTGGCAAAGGCCGATGATAAATCGAAAATGTACGTTAGCACATGTTTGAATGGTGGCTGTGGCTCTGCAGCAAAACAGTAAAAAAAATATTCTCACAATACAGAAGTCCTTACTAGAGTCCTGGCTCGAGTTCTGGCATAGATTTTATTTTATCGGTAAATGCCATACAATAAGGAAAGAACTGTGGAGCTCCGCTTTTAGGCTTGCCTAAATTATATATATTATCTGGTAGTTCCCTCCGTTTACAGACTGGTGATACCGGTAACTCACCCAAGCGTCATAACTGTCAGTGAGATCTGTACTATATGAATACAGACCCGACATTAATTTATCAAACAATGCATGTACCACTGTTAATGCAGATACATCTGTAAGCCCTTATGTATTCTGGATTGCACATCTGTATTTCACTTGCTCAGTCTATCAAAGCAGGTTTGTCACATATTTGGATTTGTGGATATCATGGTTTTTGCATAATTTTAGTTCTAGCTTAAACATTACTTGTTTAGAAGTACATGTAGTTTGTTGTTTATGTTGTTGCAGCTGTCTTGTATTTGCCCAAAGTTATGATTCCTGTATACCTTGCAAGAAAAACCGTGGTGCTGGTATTAAAATGTCCTGTTTTAATTAAAATATAATTATCTTCAGCAATCACGCCCAACAGTATCCCTCTCTTGAAGTACAAGTATACTTTACACTGTATAGTGTCCTTTTCAGTTTTCTTTCTTCACACCCTTCTTTCAGTATCCTTAGTACCAGTAAGTTATATTAAAGCAACCAACATCCTACTATTTTCTTTATCAGAAGGGAGCATTACTGTGAAAGCTTTTGAGTATGGCAAGGGAAAAGGCATTTGCCACCATGGTTGGAACCCCAGTCATGAAAATCCAGGATATTCATCAGACTGGAACAAAAGTCTTAATCACACAATAAAGATGAGAGAAGTCTGAACACTATATACTGTTGACAGAAGCTTGCTACTGTACAAATCGTTTATGTAAAAATTAACATCCGTAAAACCTTATCGGTTATTTTAGACTGCCACAGCTGTATGTTAATTTATATTGAGGACAAAGGCCAACTTAGGTCCTAGTTTATTCTAATGCAAGCATAGTAAATTCCCTTATACTGTTCAGTGTAACATAGAAAATACTAATCATGCAGCCAGCTCTTGCTTAATACCTTTTGGTCTGAACAGGAGGGTGGCACACCTCATACTGTTTAGTGTAACATAAACAATACTAATCATGCAGCCAGTTCTTGCTTAATACCTTTTGGTCTGAACAGGAGGGTGGCACACCTTATACTGTTTAGTGTAACATAAACAATACTAATCATGCAGCCAGCTCTTACCTAATACCTTTTGGTCTGAACAGGAGGGTGGCACACTTTATACTGTTCAGTGTAACAAAAACAATACTAATCATGTTCCTCACCTCGCATGTTTTCAACCACTGAAACACTGTCAGTGACGTAATTTGAGTGGAATGAACGGCGCTTGTGTCAATTATCTTCAAACTTATTTTCTTCCTTTGCAAAAAATGTTCATCATGTAAAACGAAATATTATAGCCACAATTAGCCTCCGGTATCCTGTCTTTGAGTGGGCTGTGCCATAGCTTTCTATCCATCTTTTAATGGAAGGATGGAGCTTGTGTACCGATCTTCGATCTTTTTAATAATTGCCCAGAATGGGAGAAAAACTGAGAACGAAACACGCAGTGATTGCCTCCTTCACTGGAAAACTAGACCCGTTTACAGACTTCACCAAAGTTAGTTAAATATTTGTAAAAAAATGTCTATGCTTTCTTTGTAAATTATGAACTCTGTAAATGCGCGCATTGACAGAGATTTTGTAACTCTGTGAAAAGACTGTAAATTTCATCACCTTCTCTGCACTAAGATTGCATAAAATGTGTATGAAATGTTTCTATTTTTCTTGTAAATTTTGTGTAAAATTTAGAGATTTTATGCAATAGACAACAAATCTCTGTAAAATCTCTGTACTTTCTCTGTAAAAATTAATGACAAAAAAATGTCTGTAAATCTAACACGAAATCCCCGTATTTTCTCTTTAAAAAGTGAGTCAAAATAACTGCATGAAATGTTTGTAAAATCTTAACAAAAAAACACACAAAATCTCTGTAAATCTTAACATGAAATCTCTATAATTATTTTCTCTGTAAAAAGTGAGTCAAAGGAACTGCATGAAATGTTTGTGAAATGGTAACAAAAAAAAACACAAAATCTCTGTAAATCTTAACATGAAATCTCTATATTTTTCCTGTAAAAAGTGAGACAAAGGAACTGCATGAAAAAACTCTCAAAATGTTCAAGAAAAGTTAATCAAAAGCTTGTAAAATGTATATATTTTGCTGCCCTAAATCTATGTAAAACGACCACAAAATCTCTGCAAATTTATCTTGTAAAAAAGGAATGCACGAGGAATGCACAATATAAAATCTCAATATATTATCTGTAAAAAGTAAACAGAACATTGCATAAAATGTTAGTGAAATGCTCTCAAATGAATCACACCAAAATACACAACGTAATATCCCAGAAGTTCACATTAAGTCTGCAAATTTATTGCAAGTAATAAATACACTGTATACAGTACCGCTCAAAACTAAGTATGAAAAAATATTACAAATTTTAAAATTTACATGTAGAGGTAAACAGAAAAATGTCGCTTGAGATGAAACTACTGGAAGCGAAACATTACTGTTTTGGGAACACCAACGTCTTACATGTTATACATGGAAATGAAATTAAAAAGTCTTTATGTCTCTGTTCACACTTAGTCAACAACTGCAACGTTTGTACTTACTAACTGTAAGGGTTAAGTA
>OX419342.1:16798009-16808009 GCA_948470475.1 Galaxea fascicularis
CTTACAAATATCTTAATTTTGTGTTGCGCTGAAAAATCCCTGAAGGTAACTTCTGTAATTGGTTGTCAAACAACTCCCTAATAAGAAAAGAAAAACAACGGCAGCGTTTACCAATAGCCTGTCATTAGAGTGCAATACAGTCAGTTCTTTTTTATTCGTCAGGGCCCGGTTGTTCGAAAGCCGATTAATGCTAATCCAGGATTAAAAATTAATCAAGGAGCTTATTTCTCTGTCTCCAAATGTTGTTCAATGCCGATATTCTGCAAAATTTTAGATTAGGGGAAGTTAATCCTGAAAAACAAAAAGCAGCGAAAACAACTTTCATCCAATATTTAAAAACTGCAACCAAAGGTTACGCTAATCCTGGATTAATTGGCTTTCGAACAACTGGGCCCAGATGACCTACTCAGGTAAGGCCTGAATAAATGGAATATAATAGAATAAATGTTTGAGAGAAAATTTGTCCTGACTGGGATTTGAACCCACGTTCCCCTATTACTAGTCAGGTGTGATAACCACTACACGATCAGGACAACCATGCTGGCAACGCAGCAATCGAAAAGGTGAATTATGTGGCTGAAGAGGTGGGCCTCCCCGAAATTCTGTTTCAACGTGACAAGCCAGTGGAAGCCTATAACTCCATATGGAACCTATGTTAGGATCAAATACATGATATACGACACAAGGTCAACTAAGTCAGCTACAAAGGAGGATCCACAAAGGATACAGGCTATCATTTTGATAAATTCTTAGGAGTCGTATATGTGAAACAACCACTGATGGTGTAGTAGTTATCACACCCGACTAGTAATAGGGGACGTGGATTCAAATCCCACCCAGGGCAAACATTTATTCTATATGTATGTGTATATATATATATATATATATATATACATATATATACATACATACATACATATATATATATAACAAATTAAGATGCTTCGAGCCAACAGAGATGCTTCTGCGCCAGAAGGATCCGAAGGGATTCACAGTCCAAACCTCGAGAAGTAAATTTAAAACTAGTATGGAAAACGAGGACGGACAATTTCGAGCGAAAGAAAATATATACACTAAAAAATATTAAAAAGATAAAATGTTTTATAAAAAGACGTTTCGGTCAGTGACCTTCATCAGTTTCAGACCCATAAAAGATGACAAAACATTACAAAGATGATTACATAACAGGGCGTGATAACAGTTTGAGCACTCTGGCATGACTAAATGGTATATATAACTAACTGCAGACAGTACGTACTGTTTTGGCCTTCTGGGCCTCATCAGTGCAGTGCTGATGCTAGGATGAAGGTAAGGCTATATAGCAATCCCAAATGATACCACACTTGTGGTACCATTTAGTCATGCCAGAGTGCTCAAACTGGTAAAACCAGTGAGCGATGCGCAGTGCATATAATTCGCACAATGGACTTCCGTTTTCAACGCTTTATTCAAGACCCGATATATATATATATATATATATATCTAACTGGATTTTTTAAAACGTGCCTGCAGAAATTGTAAAAACAAGCCAATTCCGCTGCCGTCACAAAGCACAAAGTCAACCCTTTCCCCACCCCTGTGCTTTGACCAAACAACTGCCAATCACCCACCCACTGCACACTGTGGGTTCACTCTAATTGGTAATCAAAAGCAAACTATCATTCAAGCCTACACTAGACCAGGCAAAACTGCCAAGGCATCCTACACTGTAAAGACCCAGTTAATGGGCCTAGAAACTCTAACTGCAGTCAAAGTCTCAAAGCAGGAACCCCCCCTGCCCTGTGCTTTTGACAGAAAACTGAGACTCACCCACCCACTGTTAGAACTATCCCTAGGCTGTTTGGCAAAGCAGGCCTTGACGGCAAGCCCCCTCCATTTTGGCCGGCCACAGTGGCTTGAACACGGGCCGGGCCCGTGTTCAAGCCAAAACTTTAGGGCTACCTTTTTGCAAAATCGCTCAGATATCAAGGGCCGAACGCCTGAAATGCAGTCAAAAACCAGCTCATGACACTTGATCTACTTATCCTGGTTCCCAGAATGCCATTCCGGAGAGAAACGCGCAGATATCTAACTGGATTTTTTAAAACGTGCCTGCAGAAATTGTGAAAACAAGCCAATTGCGCTGCCGTCACAAAGCACAAAGTCAACCCTTCCCCCACCCCTGTGCTTTGACCAACTGGATTTGTCAAAAGGTGCCTGCAGAAATTGTCAAAACAAGGAAATTCCACGGCCGTCACAAACCCTCTCCCCACCCCTGTGCCTTGGTCATACACGCAAATTTTTAACTTAAAGATACTAGCTACCACACAACTTCTTTTGCACTAGTACTTTGGCTGGGCAAAATTAATAGCACCCCATCCCCCTAAGTCACCCCTCTTATTTCAACCAGTCATCGCTTCCTTTAGAACCGAAAAATGTGGCTACATCACTGCATCCCAATTCAGATTATTAGGGCAGCGCATAGTGTGAAAACAGCGTATTGCCGTTGCTGAATGCCTACACTTTACAGGTTATGTTCTTTCAAAATAAGACATTAATGAGTAAACGCAATTTATGGATTGGCCGAGTGACAGGGTTTACTTTGATTTACAGAACTAAAAGGCAGATTATAGCGGAGCTCCAGCGGCCCGAAGGGCCGCAGAGCGGAGCCCCATACCTATAGAAACCCCGTCAACTGCTTTTCTCATGGTAATCTTGGCTAGCGGTATTGCTCGTGGGCGCGACCGACGACGACGACGACGACGACGACGACCTCGCACAATAATTAATAATACCCTAATAATAATAACAATAATCCAACATGGCGGCCATACTCCAGCTGACCATCTAGTTTACAGCGGACATCTCTGATATTAGACATCCATGTCAATATCACTTGACACCTGTCAAAACAACGTATCCGCTGACCAGTATCACGTGACCATATTGCGGGCTCAAGTTATGAGCTGTCGAGGTCAGTTGTTTTTTTGAAGTTGACCGCTGACCAGGTACTGGTTTTCAATTCGATCGCAGGCTCAATCGAGGCCAAAACGAGGCTGAATTTTTCGCCAGGATCGATCAACAGATCTTTGTCCTGTACGTAAGCAATTTTCGCCGCCTACCTTGACTACTTCTCAGTTCTTTTTTTTGTTTAAACCGATGAGGATCAGTCTTTGGATGTTAAGAGCAGCAAATTGGATTGCCCTGGCTCTGCTATTTTATAGTTTACGGATCTTCGGGAGAAAAGATCGAGTGGTTTGGCAGGGTTTTAATCATGCAGGTGCTGTCTTCGATTGCTGACTTTTGCTGTGCATTAAACTGGACGGTTTTGCCGCTAAAAATCTTTAATTGAAGAAGCTTCCTTGATAGACATGGGAAGTAACACAAAGTGACGGTGAAAAGCTCCAAGGCCCGCGAAGGATTTGTATCTTCTTAGCAAATGAATACTTTTGTGTGAAACTGACGGCTTCTGCTTTAGCTTCGCGTTCGGAGTGATTGTTGACTGACTTAAGCTTAAACTGTCCGCAGGTTAGTATTCCTGTTGTGTCTTTTATACCACATATGGTGATTTGTCTCTGTGACTACGAGTTATGTTTGTTACTTGTCTTAGTTTTCCAATTTCTACGAGGAACGCCGAAGAAACATTCGCCGGGATCGTTCTTTGTTTTCTTACCTTTTGTTGTTTTCATGCTGTTTGGACTAAAAAATGCTCGTGTTTTTCCAAATGCATATTTTCGATCCAATATTTCATTTTCGATCCTAAAATTCTTCGTTTTCCCTGCTGTCGCTCATTTTTTGGGCAAAGAATTGGTTGAAGAAAAGCCAAGCGAAGTCCGGACGGTTTATATCCTCGGTATCGCTTTGTTGACATTATTGGAAACTCGCAAAGAGTAATCAACATCTCATTGCCAAACGTAAACACGATTTTTAACAGCTGCAGCATTGGAAATGCCAGCAATATGTTGTCCCTCAAAGGCAATTCTCGTTGTTAGTTAAAAAATCGCAGATTTTCAAGGCTGTTGCCGTAAAAACTTCGTTCTTTGTTCAATGTTTACGGCTGAAAAATGTTTTTCAGAAATCCTGAATCAGATGTTATCATTAACAGTGATGTCAAAAATAATACCACTCACGAGTTATAGTCAAGGTTTGTTGTTTGCAATATTTGTAATTGATCGAAGTCAAGAATAAAACTATTCTCAACATCACTAGATAATTGCAGTTGATCACCTGAGTTGATTCATGGCTAAAATACTATGCTCGATCAGTCTGTCGCAGTCACTTTTCTCAAGGAAAAGTAAAGTCGATTTCGGTCAACGTTTTTCCATGATATTGTAAAAAGGACGGCACTTTCTCTCGTCTTTACTGTAATAGATCACAAGAATGACACAATAAAATGTTCAAAACAAGGCGAGCAAGTACTTTTGTTCTTTTATGGGCGGTGTCGAAGAGAGCTCACTTTGAGGTTTTATCGCACTTTCGCTGTAAAATATTTTTTGATAGATTAAAATGCCACCGATAGATGTCGGTTGTGAAGTTGGTTTAATAGTGGGACACCAGAACTGTCAACCTAGTTAAGTGATTTTTACCACTTGTATAGAAATATAATCAGATGTAATTAAACTGTGATGAAGAAAAGTTTGTTAATCGTTTTTGCTCATCAAAATCATATAGTTCCTGTGCCACAAAGTAGTAATGGGAATCGGTTGAGATTTCACAACCGATCGATCATCGAGTATAATCGAAGAAATCTGCCAATAATTATTTCATGTATTTTTCACCTACATAGAAGTCAAAGTGACAGCGTACCGCACAGGTAAACACATTCTTAGATCATATCTGCTGTTATGACTTAGAAGTTAGGAGTCCACGAAAAACCACACCAAACTCACACCAAGATATTAAACGGACATTTTTCTTGATTTTAATATTTTTGTGTCCCCAATAAATTTTTAATTTTTTTTCGCAACAATCGATTATGAAAAAAGCATAATCGATTGTCGCGTCGCTTGAACTTTTCGATCAACTTTCGATTACAATCGTTCATCGGCCCACCACTACCACAAAGGCCGATGATAATTCGAAAATCTACGTTTGCACTCTATTGAGTGATGGCTCTGGCTCTGCAGCAAAACAGTAAAAAGTATATCTATATATATATATATGTAATCACAATATAGAGAAGTCCTTACTGGAGTCATGGCTCAAGTCCTGTGGCATTGCCATATTAGTTTATCAGTAAATGCTAATATTGAGGAAATAATTGTGGAGCTCCGCTTTTAGGCTTGCCTAAATATATATATTATATATGTTGTGCCGCGTAGTGGTGAAACAGGGAATTAACTCTGAAGTGTAAATTAAAGTGCAAAGCTATACCTCACTTGAAAGAGGAATGAAAAAGCTATAAAAAAAAAAACTCATTGTCTCCTGCAGAAATCCATTTCAGTTTCTGAAATATAACTCAGACGGAAGTTAATTTGCATAATTTAAGCACAAACTTCCTGGAAAAATTCACGGTTGCCAACATGAGGTGTGATTCCAGGAAAAAGTTTAAAACCACATTTTCCTCATTTCATTGGCAACACCGCCACCAAATCTGTCTGAAAATGAACAGAAATGAAATTTGTCAATTTTTTTTGTCCCACCTACTGATATTGACAAAAATCCAAAATATTTTCTTTTGTCCACAAATATTTTGGGTGTGTCTAGATTGGGGGATTTACATGAAAATGCTATAAAATCATGAAAACACCTCTCCTGAACCCCTGACAACCCACATTGACAAGGATCTTGGATATTGGTAGCAACAAGGACAGTGTACCTCAGCATATAGAAACACCCAAATAATTCAAAAAATGTTTGGGTGTGTCAACATATAATGGATGGTTGTGCATGAAAATATTGCAAAATGATGAAAAAAAAAACCCACCACCCCTACCAGACCCCAGTGTCAAAGTTCATGACTGCTCTTAGCCACAGCTACCTTGAGGTACCAAAACCAAAGAAAAAAAATTCAAAAAATCTTTGGGCGTGTCTTCACAGCAGGGTGCCTTGTAACAATAATATGTATTATAACCTCTGTAAAATTTTGCCCGTGTACAAACAAACAGAAAGTAGTCACAATTATAACTGAGAATCAATATAGGTAAGTAATAATGACATGTAGGTATCTGTAAAATTTTGTCAGGAACAAAGATAAACATAAGACAGTACATTCATCACTGAAAAGCAAAATAATCAAGAAATAATAATATTTATGAAAATATAAAAAATTGCTTGGGAACATACATAAAAATAACACGGAATCTCCACAATAAAAGAAAAGATAGCGGACTGGCGTATTCCAATAATAGGATAAATGGAAACACATGCGTGACTGATATTCAAATACCTTGGCGTCCCTCACGTAACTTACAAAACAAGACGCATGTAGGCGTTCACGCGGGATGTGTTTGTCAATATTACAGTGACACTAAATTTGAATGGTTGCCTCTGCACAGACAGAATCTTTTCATACGCACAAATAAATGTTAATGTAAATGTAAGCAATTGGTAGGGTATTACAAACATCGCTCGATAAATTGTGAGTGAATAGTTAACTCACTGTTTCGATTCGTGTGAACTCACTGGTTTGATCAATGGCTCACTGGTTTCAAGCACACGCTTGGCTATCCAATTATCCACGGTTCAATAAACAGTGAAATTGTTGGTTCGCTCGCTGGCAAACACACAAGTTTGTGGCGTGACAGTTTGAGCAATGTATAACGATTCAATACACAAAGCCAAAACAACGTTAATTTTCTGATTAAATATTAAGTTTACTCAGGTAAGCCTCCATTTACAGCTGAAAAATTTTTTGCCTCGAGTAAAACTACGCGAAAGCAAAGCAAGCGAACTGCGAGTCTCTTGTATAGCTAATTTTTGCGTCGAATTTCACTGATCAGACTGATAAAAGTTATTCGGAAACACACGACGAATCAGGCATTGAAGCATATAAAAGCACGGTAAAAGGCTCCACTACAGAATACAGGGCCACTTTTAACCCTGCACCAAACGAGCCGCTAAATCTATGAACCCCATAGAAATTTTCCACTGCCGAGCCAAACGAGCCAAACGAGCCACTAAATATATGAACACCACACTTATCTTCATACAATTATTCCTCGTTCTTTTATCCACTGCCGAGCCAAACGGGCCAAACGAGCCACTAAATATATGAACACCACACTTAATGCTCATACAATTATTCCTCGTTCTTTCATCCACTGCCGAGCCAAACGAGCCGGCTCGTTTGGTGAATGTTTAAAAGTGGCCCTGCATTCTGTAGTTGCTCCGCTCAAACGAACTTCGCTTTGATCACAAAACCACACTCACTGATCTGTCCTCAAAGAGGGATTTCTTCATTATGAACAAACTGGGCCACAAACTGATCTCCACCGTTGAGGCTGCCGAGTGTTTCTTACAACTTGTTCTTTTGATTTACAGCTTTAAAGAGCAGTGTTTTCCTTCTGAGACCGGCAAACTACTATCTCGTAAATTCACGCCTCATACACAAGGAAGCCATTTTTCTCACGCCAGCGTTTCTGTAGTTTCCACCTTGACCTGGCACGGTCCCTGCACGAGCCTGGCATGTGATTCCAGGATGATGAAAAGCCAATGAAATCGGACGATTTTCTTGAGAGCCAATGAAATCGCACCATTCTTTCGAGACTCCCCGCGGGAACGGGAAACTTAAAAAAACAAACATCGCAATTTGTGGCTACAATGAAAACGAAATTCGACCGAAACCTTAACGCGGTCCTCATCCCGCGTAATAATACTCCGGCCATCAAAAAGTTTACTTTCGGCCAAATTAATCGGGATTTGGAGTCGCAAATACTGTTTTGGAGGTCTACTTCAAGTAATAGGCAAGTTGTTGAACGCAAAAGCCGATCTAAATGGCATATCTTTACATTTTCAAGACAACGCGTATCAGTGTGGAGCAGTTGCGAAGCAAGATGTCTGAAGGTTAACTGATCGCTTACCTCAGTTCTTAATCCAATTCGTACAACAAGCGATCTAAATCGATTTGAATACCACTTGGAATTCCTTCTACATCGTTTTTATCTCGAAAAAACCTTCGCAAAGCTTCTTCAACAATGAATATTTCAGAGTGTATTCCCTCACTCGCGGTAGCCATGTTTACTCCAAATTCAAAACACCACAAAGCGATGGCCTTTACCTTATATGAGATGCAAATTGGCTTGTGATTGGCTAAATCTATAAACTTCCTTTGGGCCAAATATAACGACAATCAAAAGTAACGCAATTTTGGTATGATTTTTTGGCGTATCGTTCCTGGAGGAACGATATTTAAAGGGCCGGGGGGAAATGAGTTTAATTAAATTAAGCATGTCAAACACTGCACTTTTTCGGTAGCATTGTTAAGACCAGTGGCGACACTCCTAACGCTATTGGCTAACCACAACTCAGCCTTGTTCCTAGGGCTTTTCCCTTGAAAAATGGGGAAAGGGGGCAGGGGGGGGGGGAGCCCTGGAAACGACGTTGAAACACAACTGACCATTACTGGGAGTTTCAAACGTCGCATCTCACATTATTCCTAGTCTCCTCTCGGACAGGCTATATCCAAAATGGCAGACAACAGCATGTTTGGTGAAGATGACGAAAACTCTTTTCGTTTCATTTGGCATATGTTTTGTAACACCAGATGATGTGATCAACGGTCAGCTACTTAATCGCTAGAAGAAATCGTCTACTGAGCGGTTGTTTAATCTCTTCGATGATGCTTCTTTCAAGAAAAAAGGTGGTAAGGCAGCTTCCCAGACACCGATCATGTCAAAGACTGGTAAGAAACACTGGATGCATGGTGGGTAAATGTGTAGAAAATTATTCTGATGTACGAATCTCGGGCGACTTTTCGGTAGATTGACCCCATCTCAATTGACGAAAGACTTGCGATATGCTTGTATAGACTGGGAAGGGGAGACTATTATTATACGATTGCAGAAATGGTTGGAAGAGGAGTTTCGACATTAAGCTCGATCGTTGAAGAGGCTTCACAAGTGCTAGTTAATCACTTACACCTTTTTTGAATTTAGTTCTTACCTAGATAACGCTCAACACCAATTGTGAATTCCCCCTTGCTGCTCTTTCTTGCAATTCTTGTTTTTTGTTCTCTCATAAATTTCACCATTACTTTGATTTTTGCTGTTTGTAAATTTCAGTTTTCTTTTATAATAATCATTGTTCATAACATCAACCATGTCATCCACATCATCATCGTTCCACCTAGGTCGACGACCAGTTTTTGTTTTTGATTTTGACTTTTTTTGAAAACATTAGCCGACTCAAATCGTCTTCATGTCCATCATCCTCCTCACCACTATCCTGCTCATAGATATCATCAGCACTTTGTACTTTGAGAATAAATAAACAAACAAAGCTGAAATCTCCTATCTAAAAACGCTACCTCATGTTGAGTTACTTGCTTAAAGCAAAATTTAAGGTTGTTTCTAGCAGGTTAACATGTCTGATAATGCCGCTGTTACTACTTCATTAATGATTGGCCATTGACTTGATACCATTCTAAACATCTTTTAGAAATCGGTAGTAATTATAATGTTCAGCAACGTAGAACTGTTGGAAATAGGTATAAACTAAAGCCTTCCCTGGGACCTTAACTCGCCGTAACTTTGGGCGACTTAAGGCAATTTAAAGCGATTTAAGCCGACTTTAGTAAAATTTGGCCAAAAAAAATATTGCGATTTTATGCGATTTAAGGCAACTTTGAAAAAAATTAATTAAGATGTAATGAACTGATTTAACTGACTTTTCTAGGAGTGTATTTGAACCTCTTTAAGGTAGTATAGACATAATGAATACAGTATTCAAGAGAACTGTGCATCCCGATAGACTTCTGGTCATTACGTCCGTTATTTTTCGCCTCAATTCACCAGGACGTAATAAAAATAACAGTGATAAATACAGAATAGGAATAAACTTTGTACTGTATTTGCAATGTACT
>OX419342.1:16813466-16825966 GCA_948470475.1 Galaxea fascicularis
TAGCAGGCAAGGTTTTGAGAAAACGAATTATTTCACTTATAAATATACAAGAATTAATTTCATTGGAGAAATCGTTTGGCCGTTTTATTATTGTCCACCAGTTATTGTGTCTATATGAGGCTTTGTGAAACTCTTGAAATCCATTAGGCAAAAAAAGATGGCTATTTTAGAATTGAAAATTGCGACGCAATTGTATTACCCTGTTATTAGACGCTTTGTAGCCACGCAGGAATCCTATTTAAACGTATTATGTGTAGGCTTTGATAGATTGTGCTTGCAAAAGTGGCATAATATGCTACTAACAGTGCTCGTATATTTCTAAAATTATGTAAATAATTATGCTAATTTTTGTAAATTGTTCTCATTCTAGGAAAAAAATCAGAAATTTTGCTTCTACTTTTTACTTTAAATTTGGTAGAAATACCTCAGCAACTATGCAACAAACGAGTAAATGTCAAAAACAAACACCCTATTTACAACTATTTAAAACTAGTGCACAATTCATCAGTATAAAGTTCCTGGCTATCACTGTCCGGCAAGTTGTAAAGTATTTGAAGCGATAAATGAATAGGACAATAAGACGACTAAGACACTGATCTCGGGCCAAAAAATTGGTTGCATGTTCAGTAAATGATAATTTTGTGCTGCAAAACTAGCCAAATGTGCTAATTATGTTAGCAGTGCTTTTTTCGGAAAATCGATGAAAAGTAATGTGTCTATCAAAGCCTAATTATGTGCCTTCCACCTTTGACTGTTCCATCGGTAGCAAAATGAAGAAGAAAGAAACATTGGTCTGGCAAATTTAAAAGGAGCTTCTAACTAACCGTATCCACCGTTGCCGCTTGAAGGTCCTGTTGGATAAGATGGTGTTGATCCGGATCTGCGTGTCCAGTCAAAGTCATCGTCATATAGTTGCCTCCAGCCATAACACAATCCATTTTCAAAGTTACAACCTAAAACCAGATCCATCTCAGAGTACTTATAGTAAAGTTTCCAATGAAAGGTCTTTACCCGGGTGTTTTGGTCTAAATGTTTCTGTTCACTTGCGCAAAATAGCAATAACATGAAAATAATCACAACAACGCTTTATTTAATTTCAGTAACGAATAGAAACATTGTACAAAACTAAGGTAAAAACTATGGAATAAATTAAAATCAAACGTAAAAGTGAACTGAGTACTCACTGTGTTCTGTGTCGGCCAGCTGAACAACAGCAATAACTAGAAAAAAAATCAGAAATTGAGCAAGGTAAAATTAAATAAAAAATAAGTTAACCATAATTGGCAAATGAAAAAACGGAAAACTAAAACGAAAAACAACGTGATGGGAAAGGAAAAGATCGCATTCTGTGAGGTAGGTGATTATTTATGATTCAACGCGCTTGAATCGAGGAATATATCAACTAACCAAATGGCTTCATTAACTCGTTCGAGACAAAAACGTGCTTCCAAAATGCAAAGCTTCCTGTCACATGGGTCTTTGTAAAAACATGTTTATGCGACTGTAGAGGAGTTTTGGAAGTCAGATTAGCCCAACCATCCGTAACATTGCTAAAGCTTGGCGCAAGAGTTTTACATGGAAGGGATATCAAGCAGAATATATGAAAATAATAGGACGTATTTTTTTTTTCGAAATCTTGCCCCGGTTACAACTCTTCGTATGTTGGCAAAATCAACAGAACCGCTCACACGAATACGCGCTCTCTGAAAGCGCCATCTACAAACATACTCAAGATATTTCCAATCCACCGGCTGGCATTTTTATGCAATCTAACACTCCACCTTGTAATTCAATGAGCAATGAATTCTTTCTACAAGCAGTTCATCGTAACACCAGCGGGTAAAAATCCGACTTTTCTGCCCGGCCAATGATCTAGTTTTTAGTAATTCCATCTACAACGCTATACGATAAGCTAGATAGCTATATCCTGCAGACGAGGAGCAGCCAATACTGAAAAGACATTCACTTTGTCTTCGTGTTACTCGCGCCCGCTGGTCTAAATAAACATACAAAGGGTTTCACCAGGCCTTGTTTGCAAGTGTAGCTCAAATACATTTTGACATCACAGCAAAACGAACGCGCAGACAAAAGAACTCATTTTAAACATATCAGTCTTAAAAGAACGCACGCTCAGCAAATATTTTGCCATGCGTGTACTTACTGTATCAGTGTTAACTTCAAAGCTTACTGATGAGCAGAAAAATATCACTTGAAAACGAAAAAGTAAATATGTATCTCTTCCAGCATGTGAACATGAATAATACAAATTTCTATGTTAGACGCGTACGGTCACACTAACTCTTGTACTTCGAAATATCCCGCAAAACTATTCGCAAACATATGCAGGGTGTAGAAATGAGATGGCGATCAGCAAGTCAAGAAACCTAGGGTGTTAATGTTGAATCGCCATTGAAATACATCTTTAAAAATCTATTACTTTGAGATACTGCTGCACAACATAACATGTATACGTTTGTAAGATTATGGCAAAGGTAAAATCAGGTGCTCAGCAAGACCAAACGTATGGTGAACAGGAGGTGTTTTAAAGCTTGTAAACAGCCGTTATAACTTGTACTGTAATGTAAAGAAACCCAAGCAGAAAATCCCTGTTGTCTAATTTAAAATTATAAAATTAAGTTGTTGATTGTATCTAAGCCGTGGTTTCCATCTGCATTTGTTAATTCAGTACACATGTCATTAAAATACTTTATGGAAGGGATACTCTCCCCGTAAAAATACTGAAGCTTTCGTTCAAGTTGGTTATAAATTCAATGCTCATTTTTTACTTCAAGACCTTGGTAAGATGTCATTAGAGACTTGCTAAAACAAAAATAATAGGATGCTCAATACACTCCTTTTACGTCAAAACGTCTATCTTTACGGTCCAAACCATCACAGTTAGTCAACGGAGGTTGATGGGATATTGATATTTAGAATTTGCGTTAATTCGCTGTACCAATCACAAACTAGAACTATAAATCCCCGTTCGGGAATATTCAGCAGTAAACAACTCACTTACCAAATGTTACTTGGAACAATTTCATATCTTCACTCACTAGCCGCTTTTTAAAGAGCCGGGCCAAATGCCTTACGCAGCAACATTTTCTACATTCAGGAATTTTATAAATCTCAATACCCCCGAGGGTTAACAACCCACTCGGAGAGCAATTAGTCTGAAACGAATTAAAACCCGTTCCTAAGCTGCTCTTGGATAGCAGTCAGAGTAAGAATAAAGCTGAAGTCTTAAAAAAAAAAAAACAACGAATTCCTATTTAAAGTACGTCATAAAAAAAAACGGAAGTTCATCAAGTGAAGTATAAAGCAGAAACGAGTTTAAGCAACAGAAACATGAACGTGGACACGGTTCTCTTTTCCAAGCAGTAAATTCAGGTATGGTATGGAAACAATTGTGCGAACCCAGTGATATGGAACCAAAGCCAAAACGTGTCAATTTGGTTTAAGGACCTACTACTGTTGAGGGAACGTCATATGCTGGCAAAAGGGATTTCACTGCATGACTATAGCCCGCCCGCCCCCACCCCTCCCCTCTTTTGGCTCAAAGACTCCAGTGAATTTACTAGAATGTATCAGCTCATCAAAAGTGCTATCTGGTGGTTTCAGAAACAATCAATGCCCTTAATTGGCACCTTTTGCGTCATATCGCTTTGTGAAAGGTAGCCTGCATGACTTTTGTAGAGCGGAAGTTGTTATCAATCAGGTGGCCCGTAGCATTGCTACGTGATTCTTATATAAAAAAAAATGACGTTAGTGATTTTAAATAGCAACAAGCCATGGCGTCTTGGATTTTTAATATTAGTAATTTCTTTATCTTGGAAATGGTGCCTAAAATAACGTTGTGGCTAATAATCTGGCTGCAAGGGTGATATGTGGAAAACCACATTTTCCCAGAAACTGCCTCGCCGCGGTTTAGGTTTTGTCTGAACTTGGAGTCACAAATGCTGACCTTACTTTCTGTGGAAGGGCAAACTTGCGTTAAATTTGATACGAAAATAGTAATTGTTTGAGAACTAATCAGTTTCAACATTTTTAGGCATTGGAAAGCAGTTTTGTTAGAGATTTGAGAAAAAAGCTCACTGCGTCCCGCCTTTTCAAAGGATTTGTCTTTCTTAAAAGCAACCAATTCATTAATATTCTCTTTTTTGATTTCATCTTAGCTTACAGTCAAGGATTTTTCGGAAAATGATTTATGATCGAACTGAACCACAGGTTTCATTTTCCACATTCTTGATTGTTTTCTTTTCATTTTCCCTTTTTATCTATCAAGCTTCATTTTCAATACTGCTTAAGTATAGTGTTCATGATCACTTTTATCTTCGTTCTTTAATTCGCAGTTCAAATGTATGATTTTAATATATTCACACTTGTCTATTCAATCATTTACGGGTTTATTACGAACCCACAAAATGAGCAGCTCCCAGTTGCCTTGTTGGTAGAGCACTGCCGCACAAACCTGAATTTTTCTTTCAGGCATTATTACCACTACTGCTTAATTAGCATTCATAACTGAAAGGATCACTTACATCTTCAGAAGGTTTAATATTGCCTTTGCCTTATGCTAAAAAAGCGATTTTGGTTCTATCAGCATTTATGCCACACATTATGGTGCGGTAAAAGAAATGTATATTCGAATGACACTTTAGCACCATCACCAACAATTTCACTATGAATTATATTTGAAGTTTGCCTCGTGGTTGGTCTGTTTTAATTCCCTAATTGAATATTTAGAGCTACGCAATTTAGTTTCTTTACTTACCAACTGCCAGCACGTTCAATTTCATACTACGAGGTGTTAGGCTTTTAGCCAAGGCGTATTGCTCGCGTAACATTGTTTTCCGCCTCCACGCGATTCTTGTTTTTCTCTTGGTTATCAACACATAAAGTTACTACAGGCACTTGAAACCAATTTTAACTGAGCTGCTGCGGAATACCTGCCAGGCCAAGTTTAAAACTGAAGTCATTAACAAGAATTCGATGATATTTATAGGGAAAAATGACAATGCGGAAAAATCCTACAGCAGATTGGACCACTGGGAACTAGCATGGGTACATACGTCTGTTTACCTACAAGTTTGTTTTTTGGAGCTGTAAGACAGTCCCATATACTTCCTTTCTTGCGGTTCTGCAGGTTACATATTAAAATCAATGGTTTAATCACGAAAGACGTTTCACAAACAAGTTTATAAGCTTAACTTCAGAGGCAGAATTTTCTACACGCGTACGGACTGGAGAGGCAACAGAATGACCTATACATAAAGCAACTGAATCCATCTGTATCTCTCCAGTTCTAGTTATCATATCGTTGAAATATCGGTACTGTTTCTTGGAGGTAGCATACAATACCATGAACATTGGGCACTTATCAGCCAAATGGCGCTTCATGGCATCAATGTTGTTATGTTATTGCAGTTTGCTGTGTAAAACTCTGACTCCATTAATGATAGCAAGATTTAGAGTGATAGCTCACTAAGAACGTAATTTATTTGAGGACATAACTGTTACCACATTTTGAAGGAGTGCTCTTCGTAAAGCAACGAACCCAACCCCTGTCTAACCAACAAAAAGGCGCTTCTCTTGTTATCTTTAAAATCATATTTAATTTTAAGGGCGTACGCGTAAACGCGTTGATGGTTGGTCTCAGCATTCCAGCTTGTTGAGCCCAACGCATTGTATGTGTTTGAACGAGTTCTTAAGCTTGGGTGCGTTTCGTGGTTGTTGGCCACTTCGCTGTTTTAAATTAAGTGCTATGAACTTCCAAAAGAACGCACCACGGTGTTCAAATACAATCAACATGTTGAGCACAATAATTCTACACGTTGCCAATAACGCTAGCAGCGCTTGCGTGGGCCCGGCTGTAGAAGCTGTAGCAATTTTTTTTACTTCAGAATATTTCCGAAGTAATAATGAGTAATATTTTTTAAGTAATAATAAATAATGAATTAGTGAGCACGTACCTGCATGGCTTAAAAAACGAGTACGATTTTTCTCAATAAAATTAAAATCTCAAGTATTCACTGTTGCTTTCGAAAACAACCACCCAGCCCCCGGGGGGGGGGGGGGGCTATTATGTGAACAATGCTAGGCACGGATAGGCAGCTGGCGTTCGGGTTTGCCGAGCCAAATTCCAGTCCCGCATTATACCGAGGCGATCCGGGAGCCGACCAAAAGTAGACGTTGTCGACACAAAAAAGCGCCAAGCGGTAGATTGCACCAAGTCTGTTTTCTATTCTTTACTAAATCCATGGTTTTTATGAATGACCTTATTATGCAGCCTTAGGGCTTTTCTATCCTTTTCTATGTTTTAATTTAATGATATGTAAAGTGTAAATCTCAATTACTCAAAAGGTCGGCGTGTATGATTGCATCGTTGATTCTCACGAGCTATGACAGTAGTTCTGAGATGAAACAATGGAATTGCGAAGGCCAGCTAGTTTTAGTGTGTTCTTTGTTTGGAATAAATAAATTTTCCATAAAAAAAAGAGTTTAGTATATCTTAACAGACATGCCAAAGCACTGGTTGATGGAGATATTTTCGGCCTCATTATCTGCGACTGCCCTATACGTCCAAACACGTGCTTGCCTGACTTTACCGTTCCGGATCAATTAGAATTCAGTCATCCGTAGCATGACACAATCTAAATTGGCGAAGTTGCATTTTATGTCAGGTTACATGTATTCTTCTTTCAATTCTGCCTCTCACGCAATTGACCACGCTAAAACGTAAGAAGCCGTTTCCAGAAATAAACGATCCATCAGAGTAATGATGAAATGTTTAACGTAAAACGAGTCACATAACTTATTAACGAACTTAAGGAACTTAACTCTGCACTACAGCATTCGCCAGTCCAGAACTCGGGGTATCCAACCTCTTAACTCGAGCGAGACTAAGGAGTTTCAAAATAGAACGGTTACGAACAAATTTTTGTTAAAACCATATTAATACTTTTATAAGAATCCACAGAAATTGATGATGAAAGCCGGGAGAACTGAACAGCAAAACCGTTTGAACTTCGCACCTTTTAATGGCGGGTTTGATTGCATGTCAACGGATATACAGTACAGATCCTCAGATATCATGTAAAGTACAGTAGAATAAGGCCCGCAATAATAATAATAATAATAATAATAATAATAATAATAATAACTTTATTTAAGTCTCAAATCGTTCTAGCCGAGCACGGGCGCTCTACTAACTGGGGAGACTGTAAATCAAATAAACTCTAAATCAAATCTAATCTAATGCTGGTTTTTGAGGAAAGGGGCAAACCGGAGCACCCGAAGTAAAACCGCTTGGAGCAGAGTAGAGAACCAACAAACTCAGCCCCCTTATGACGCCAAGTGCGGGAATTAAACCCTGGACACATTGGTGGAAGGCGAGCGCTCTCATCACTGCGCCAACCCTGCTCCCCCAAAACTGACCAATCACGGTGCGCGTACTAACTGAGAGACATAAATCGATTTGGGTCGGCACTGCATGCCAAACACTTAAAAAGCTAGTCGCATCTGTCGCCTGATAGTATTTGTAGTATAGGTACTAGGAAAATTAAAATGCCCGACTAAAAATTCAATCGTTTCGGTATGGTACTGAAAGAACTGTGCGAACCCAGTGCCAGGGAACCAAACCCAAAATTCAGAGTTAAGGACCTACTGCCTGCGTGGTATGGTATGCTCCTCGTAGAGCAACGAGCCCAAACCCCGTCTAACCAACAAAAAGACACTTCCCTCGTTATCTTTAAAATCATATTTAATTTTAAGGGCGTACGTGCAAATGCTGGCAACATTGTTTGTCTACAGCATTCCAGCTTGTTGAGCCTAACGTGTTGTGTGTTTGAACGAGTTCTTAAGCTTGGGTGTGTTTCGTGGTTGTTGAACTTCGCTGTTTAAGTGCCATGAACTTCCAAGAGAACGCATCACGCAACACAATCAAAACTGCACGTTGCCAATGACGCTAGCGGCGTTTTCGCGGGCCCGGCTAAAGAAGCTGTAGCAAATTTATTTACTTCAGAATACTTTTTGCAAATTTTACTGAAATGGAATGGTATGTAACTCAATTGTTAAAAGCCACAGGTGTCGAGGGTTTTCATACATTCCCGAATTGATCAAGCAACGGCAATGTTCTTGCAACGCTTACTCAACAATCAACAACAATTGAACTCAACAAGTGATCAAAACAACGGCAATCATCGTTGCAACGAATTGGCGAGCAAAAACCTGGGTGGCTTAAAAAATGAGTTTGCATGATTTTTCTCAATAAGATTAAAATCTCGAGTGTTCATTGTTGCTTTCATAAACAACCACCCCGTCCCGGAGGGCTGTATTATGTGAACAATGCTAAGCACGGATAGGCATTTGTCAAGACAAATTCCAATCCCGCATTATACTGAGGCGATCCGGGAGCTGACTAAAAGTAGACGTAATCGACACAAAATTAAAAAGGCGCCAAGCGGTAGATTGCACCAAGTCTGTTTTCTATTCTTTACTAAATCCATGGTTTGCATGAATGACCTTATTATGTAGCCTTAGGCTTTGCTATCCTTCTCTATGTATTATTGAAAGAACATGAGCGATTTCCTTATGAGTTATTTTACTGTAAAGCGTAAATCTCAATTACTCAAAAGTTCGGCGTGCACGATTGCATGGTTAATTCTCATGAATTATGACAAGAGTTCTGAGATGAAACAATGGAATTTCGAAGGTCAGTGAGTTTGGGGTGTTCCTTGTTTTGGAATTAATACATTTGTTATAAAATAAAAAGGGTTTAGTATGTCTTAAAAGACATGCCAACGCACTGGTTGATGGAGATATTTTTGGCCTCATTATTTGCCACTGCCCCATGCAGTCCAAAAACGTGCTTGCTTGACTTTAGCGTTGCGGATCAATTAGAATTAGTCCAGTCATCCATAGCATGACACAATCTAAATTGACGAGGTAGCATTTCATGCAAACAGGTTATCCTTTTTTCAATTCTGCCTCTTTTTGCACATTTGACCACGTTAAAACGTATGAAGCCGTTTCCAAAAATAAACTAAAATCCATAAGAGTAATGTTGAAATGTTTGACGTAAAGCAAGCCACGTAAATGATTAACGAACTTAGAACGTCTCTGCTTACAGCAATCGCCAGTCCAGACTGATATATTCGGGGTATCCAACCTCTTTTTAAAGTTAAGCGAAACTGAGAAGTTTTAAAATAGAACGGACATGAACAACTTTTTTTTATCAAGATCATGTTAGAATATTTAAAAGAGATCACATCAATTCATGATGAGAGCCAGGAGACGTGAACAGTGCCCGTCGAAAACTGACCGCACGACTTAGTTAAAGGCGTGTTTGATCTCATCTCAATGGCCAAAGTATATAAAGAACTACACCTGAAAAGTAGATCATGGATACAGCATCTGTTTTATCAAATTTGAAGAGACAAGGATTACTCTGCATCAATTTTGAGGTAGCAACATAGAAAGGGACTCCTCGGCTGAGTTCCCTGAAAGTAGTTTTAACACCACAGCCTAAAGGAACTAAGGAAGTTAACTTCAAAACGTTAAAAAAAGGCCTAGATATGGAAAGATATTACAGAAAATAAAGCCAATATTTTCACATACTGGTGCATTTAGTATATTTTTGTCGGCATTGCATACCAAACACGTAATTAAGGCAGTCGCATCTGTAGCCTGATAGTATTTGTAGAGGCACTAGGAAAACTAAAAAGCCCGATTAAAAACTATCAAAAATTAAAATTATGGTTTCGTGGTTTAAGCCACAATTTTCATGTGTGTCATTAATGGCTTCACACGTGGCAGAGAGTTTTAGAAGCCTTCAGTCAAAGTAAGGATAAAAATAGTGAAATAAATAAGCAACTATACCCTGATTATGTTTAAAAGCCACCCAGTAGTTTACATTGTAGGCCGTAAAATAGAAAACTAACTAGGAATCTAACAAGATTATAAATTATTTATACTGTCTTAAAAGTCACACAGTCTAAAAAGCGAGTCTCGGGATCGAGAAATGATCTAAAAGGGAATTATGAGATAAAGTGTCCTCTACCAAATATTTCTTAGCCAAGGTAAATTAGATGGTCTCTCTAGCTATGTCCTTAACTCTTTTGCATAGCTCATTAAAATACATTTCGGCCCAGGATGAAACTCCAGCCCGATTCTCGTTGTAAAAAATTGCGATAAAATGAACAGCCGGTTTGAGGCAACCGCAATTTTCAGCCCGGCCAAACGGGAAAATCCCATGCAATTGGTCCTTTTTCACCCCGAACTTAAAGTCAGACCTGGTATGATATGAGCATCGTTGTCTTTTTAATGAGAGCAAAGTTGGCGGCTGCAAGTTTTCGTCGGGAAAGACGATAAAATGGAAACATTAATACGTTGTCTCACTAAATCTAGAATGGGGTACAATAAATAGGCTGCCAAATCAGGATTAATTCTGTCGAATATTGCTTCAGGTTACAAGCTGCTATCATCCCAAAATGTTGAAAACGAACCGAAGGCTGAACAAACAGAAAAGCATCGCTGTTATTATTAACGGTCTCATTTTCGACGCCATTTTAAGGGAATAACGCTTTCCGGCAAAATTTCAAATAGCTTGGGCTGACAAGTGAAATTTACCATGTTTGTCACAACAAAATTTCAGCCTGGGCTGCAACTCGCCATACTCCATCAGCTCCTAAATCACTACACCAAATTAACCGATACGCTGGTAAAAGGCCCTCAAACGATTATTCAAGACGTGAGGCCTGTTTAATTTGGATTCGGAGAGGAATGTGCCGCGATCATGATCCCTATGACGACACTGTACTAAACTGAATGCGAACTTTTGTACAGCACACTGGTTACACTGGTTTACCATACAATCGGCTCTCGTGATTTTGTAGAAGAAGGACGGTCAGATATT
Source organism: Galaxea fascicularis (assembly GCA_948470475.1). Taxonomy (NCBI): domain Eukaryota; kingdom Metazoa; phylum Cnidaria; class Anthozoa; order Scleractinia; family Euphylliidae; genus Galaxea; species Galaxea fascicularis. The sequence goes on from OX419342.1 coordinate 16,824,382, forward strand.
ATCCCAGCTTTTGCCTCACCAAGAATCAAATATATTCTTAAACACAGATAAGCCCACTGTTTGTTCGATTAAACAGAACATTTGTGTAGATCTACAGTACATTCCGCGAAGACGCTGTGAGACGAATCCCTGCAATGCGGGCATTTTGTCGAAGTCAAGCGCAGTTATGAAACAACTAAACAGGCTAACTTCAGGAAGTTAAAAAAGTCTCGATATTAAGAATAGTAAAGAAAATAAGCCGTTTCGATTTCTTTCAGCCAATATTATCACTGATATGTTTGAAGACACTTCATGTCAAACACTTGACTTAATCAAGCTTGCCAGTTCCATCTGTGATCTGATAGCATTTTCAAGACATACTGGAGGAAATCAATAACATGACTGGACTAGAAAATTCAAAGCTAAATGTCCGTAATTTAAAATCGAATAAATTATTTATGGTTTCGTGTCTTAACCGCAAATTTAATTTGTATGTGATAATTTCACATACGGGCACAGCGTATGAGTAGGCTTCAGCAGGAGTAAGCGTCGTATAAATAGAATTATTGACATCTAAGCGTTGGTTTACTAAAAGCAGAATTTTAGAGACTGGCTATTCCACTTGAGAATGGCTGGCGTTCTGCTGCCGCTTTATGAACGCCGCTTAATAAAACGCTCCGGTTGTTGCATAAAAATTTCACTGGTGCACGACATGTACGTACCGGGCAGATTGCTACAAAAAATATGTTAGCTATGAAAATTCAAGCTGATATAACGTCTCTTCAGTAAAATGTGAAAGGACATATGATTCCTTTTACTTTGGAGAGAAGAATTTGGAAAGTAGTGAATGAACACAATGACAGCATGTGAACTGCGCTAGGGATTTTGAGTTGTTTACTTTATGATCCGCCCTGCTTGTTACCCAGTTGTAATCCTTAGCACTATAAAATTGAATTTTCCTCCTTACCATATGCTAAGACGCACAATTTCATACTCGCTTCAGACGGTTTCAGCCAAGGCAAATCGTTAAGCCCGCAACATTTTTGCTAATTCAACAACTTCCTTCTTCCACTCAGCAACCGTATGATCATATGTGCATTAATTACTACCACAAAAGAAGCCGACGTGCGTCACGCCGGAAAATCGAAATGAATACATTTTGCAAAATAAAAACAAGGCAATGAATGTAACATTAACATTGGCATCCAAAGCGATGAGAATATGTCTTAACAATATGGTAAGAGGAAAGAATTGTGTGAGCCTGTAAGACCACAGTGCACTGACTGTTTAGAATGGACATCCGGAGACGTTCCTTGCGGATTCGCTTGCTGCACACAAAAATGGCGAGAAATGCAATTTTCCGGGGTCTTGGCATTTCAATTACATTCAACACACGCCTTTGCCTACTTTTGATATAATCATCAACGTATTGGACGCATGTACACGTTTTCAGTGTTGAAAAAACCAAGTCTGACTGCGGTTGCTACTCCCTAATGTTGATAAGAAAACCTGAAAATAACACGCCTTTAACAATAGTTGCAATAGTTGAGTGGGGAGTTGGCCATTTTATTAGCTACAGACCAAACTATGAATAAGGAAGAAAACA
>OX419342.1:16830966-16833466 GCA_948470475.1 Galaxea fascicularis
TTTAAGGGCAAGGTGCCGGTTTTCGTCCTTGCCTTACCGATATTTTTAAAAACGGGACAACATCTAAACGTGGTCTCAAAACCGAAAATTAAATTGGCAAGGTAAGGCAACCTTTGACAGTTTACACCACTCAATTTACCCTTACCTTGCCTGAGGTGAAAATTACCCTTGTCGGTTTTCACCCTTGCCTAGCCGTTTATTTCAATCGGTCTCGATCATTTAAGGATATCTGAGAAATTTGACGGCTAATTTTCGCTCGCTCATTCGACGGTTGACGGTAAAAATATTCCGTTTTTGACGGTTGACGGTTAATTTTTGGGTCATTTGACGGTTGACGGTTAACCCCATTGAGACCCTCATAGGGGTTACGTACTTTTCCATTATTTCTTTAGTTTCTACGAGTGAATTAATAGAGTTGTGTATGCCAAGTGCAGCGTGAGTTTATATCATTTACTGGTCGGCGTTTTTTTACGGAATTATATTTTCATGTATATCAGATTTAAAATAATTACTTTTTCAGTTTTTATGTGTTTCGAAGCCTCAAATAAAGTGATTTGTAAAGAAAGAGAAGATTGGTTTGGTCTCTCACCAGTAATGGCTTTTTCGGTTGCTGCCTTTATATTTGAACCGCATCCTTTAAACCACGGCAAACTCCCTTGCATTATTCAATTTCAATTTTAAATTGCTGAAATTCCCATCCTTTGGGCCAAAAGTTGTGTCTGAATGCCCAACTAAGCAGACCAGGCGATCAAATCAGGGGCACCCAACGAGAAATTTCCATGAAATATCTGTTCGGGAGAGTCTACCCGTTCTAAGACTTTCGGATAATGCATTGCCAAAAAGCTACTGATTTCTTACCTGAAACATCACCTAAAAGATTCGCAACAAGGGAAATCCAGGGGAAAATAGTCCCTTAGAATTTTGGAAGGGATATTTTTGCAATTTTTGGCTCTTGGAAAGGTCGCCTAGCATTTTAGGGTAAGCAAATAGTTCGCAGAGAAGTTCTTTGAAGGTAACATACGGCTAACAATTTCTGAAATGAAGATTTCATTCCCTAAAGTTTTCGGGCACTTCAATTTTCAGCTAAGAAATCCGAACAGATAAAATTTTTCTAGCTGATTAAACAGTCTTTAAACATTACAAGGAGCCTAGAAATATCCCTCAAAGGTATTTTTGCTTTACTTGCTCGTTGGGTGCCCCTGTCAAATGACCCAGCCCCGGGTTATTACTTCGCAAAGACGAGAAACGGAAAGAAAAAATTCACCCTCTTACACCCGCTTTGAACTTCCATTGTGTTCCAAGTATTTTCACATGCAAAACTGTGCTGCTTTCCACCTATCCTCCAAGTTCAAGGCTTTTTCACAGACAGGAAGAGCGGACTCTCTTCCGGTGTAGGTGAACATACAGAAATGACAAAAACATGGAAACGAAAAACGAAAATAGAGGCTTAAATTTCGTTTTTCAACGACTTACTGACTGTGTTTTCACGACGGCGGTTGTCTAGTTTACATTTCTGAGGGTGTTTTGTTTACAGACTACGTTAAGCGACTTAGGTGTTTTCATGAGTAAGATTATATTTCATTTTGGTAATCTGAGGAGAGCACGCACGCGAATAATTCAATTTGAATAATATGGTGGGAAATGGAGAAGATGGTCGCATGTACATCCTTCTTCTTTTCATTACTGTGTTTATGGGTTGGCTTTCATCCGACGGAGGAGCCGATTTCAACAAAGGCAGCGATTGCTCATGATTAGAAGCAAGATGAGAAGAACAGATGCGTGCTCTGTTCAGTTACGGAGGAATTTCGTAAAAAGAAAATCGCTTGGGTTCTTGAAAAGCCACAGTTGTGGTTCGAGCATATGGTTTTAAGCCATTACGAAAATGATATCTGGCGAGAACATTTTCGTATTTCGAGGTAAACTTTTCGGTTTGTTTGTGATTTGGTCAGACCACATCTAGGAAGACAAGATACAAACATGAGAAGAGCGATTTCAGTGGAGAAGCGAGTAGCTGTTGCTTTGTGGTGCCTCGCAACTGGAAATTTGTGCAGGAGCACGGGAGTTGGAGTTGGAAGATGCACTGCGATGAATTTAAAAGACGAATTTTGTTCAGCGCTTTTGATGTTCGCTAACGATTTTATCAAGTTCCCAAAAGGAGAAGCTGAAACAAGAAGAGCAATTCAGGCATTCCAAGAGATAAGTTGTTTTCCCCAAGTGGTCAAAATATCAGGCGTGTTGTATCTCAGGTTTGACAGCCCTGTCAAATTAATTAATTATCTGATTGGCCGAAATTAATTGCCAACTCGCTTAAGCTACCTGGTTTGGTGAACTTTGCCGACTCGCTTAACTTTAAGCGAGTTGGAAAAGCAACTGTTTTTACGGAATTTCCGGTTGTCACTCGCTAAGCGACCTGAAAACCCGCTCGTAATTTCGTTTTCCAAAGTTGTCTGAAAACGAACAACGAAAATAGTAGTTGGAATTCCGTTTTCAATGTAGTAGG